>JAYRBT010000181.1:17216437-17416744 GCA_036023395.1 Myiotriccus ornatus | reverse complement strand
AGTCGCGATCCTTTCTGCGTTGTCTTTTCTCCTCGAGAGTGATCCTGCGCGTGTTCTCAAAAGCAGCAGCAGCATTAAAGGAATTTTCACAGCATTTGCATGAAATCCTTATGCTTGCCTTTCCAGGTCCTGAAGGGGTTTCCAGAATGCTTACAAGCTGACATTTGTCTGCACCTCAACCAAAATTTGCTTCAGAATTGCAAAGCTTTCCGGGGGGCCAGTAAAGGCTGTCTTCGAGCTTTGGCTATGAAATTTAAGACAACACACGCACCTCCTGGAGACACTTTAGTGCACTGTGGAGATGTTCTCACTGCTCTTTACTTTGTGTCAAGAGGCTCTATTGAAATCCTTAAGAGTGACATTGTTGTAGCCATTCTTGGTAAGTAGGTTATTACACGGCATGTTAGAGTCAAAGATTTGGAAAGAAGTATTCATAGCTGTTCCTGCAGGAGGAAAATTGTGGATGTTTTACTCGCTGTTATTTAAAATCAAGCAAAGAAATGATTTAAGGAGAAAAGTTTACATTCCTGTAATAACTCATGTGCAACCCAGAGCCCATATTTTTGGATATCTAAAGATTTATCTTTAGTAAGATTTATCCCTAGGTAAATGGTAAGCTGTAAGTTGAGAGGAAGTAGATCATGCTGTTCTGATCATGCTGCAAGAATCAAAGTCAAGGACACCCTTTTGCTTGAACAGTGGTGAGGGTATTGAGACACGTAGACCTCCTTATATGCTAACTGGAAGAATCTACTCTAGGTATTGAAAATGTCTTCTAAAGGTTTTCACAAATGTCTTTTTCTACCCACTGAGCATATAGAAAAAGAAAAGAATAACAAATCAATCTGATCAAGATGTAAACACCAGTGCATTCTGCTATATTGTTAACATGTTCTTTTTTGCATAGCATAGTGAATTACTTGGTTTCTTTCCTAATCAAGTTGGCTTAGGGCAATGCTTAGTCCGTCTTAGAGTTCACCTGCAACTGGTGATAACTCTCATGTGAAACCAGTAAGACTTCATTAGGTACAGCAGTTTTAAAAGTAGAATAACTAAAGCCCTACCTAAAGAAGACTACAGATTTGTTTCTCCAATTTTGTATTTGATAATAATGCAGTGAGTAATTGAGTAGATGAGTAAGGGTTTTGCTGTACAGAAGCCTAAACATGTAACGTATGTAATATCATTCATATGTTCTCCTTTCTTTTTATCAATCACTGTAGGAACTTAGAGTCAGAAAAGCAGCTGAAGCAAGATATGGACTGGTGGCAGTATGTTGCTATTAGTCCACTTGCAACTGATTATTCTGTAGCATCCACAGGGTGGATATGTGAGCAGAAGAACAAAGACATGTCTAAAACAATCCTTCCCTAGGTTTAGATAATGTCATCAAGATAATGTGTCAACTCATGCTGTTCCATCTCATCAGCTGGGTCTGCTTTAGGCACAAGCAAAGCAGGAAGTATGCAAGTGTAACACTGTGAGGTTTTTACTTACCTGTCTTAAGTGTCCCTGATTATGAGCAGTGTAGTTCATCAGGGAGTTCATCTCTTACATAAAAAATGTGTAATCGCAATCAAGAAAACTGATAAGTTTATGAATTAATCAATTTCTTCCTGGGCCAAAGATGCAGACTGGTCAAGTTTTCATGTTAAGCACATCAGATCCCTATGCTCTCACACTGCAGCAGAAACCCAGGTATTTGCAAGGCAATACCACTTCCAGCCTACAGCTACTCCCACCAGGGACTGCAGTTTGGAGCCCAACTCTCCCAGGGAATAGTAGGTCAGACAGAAAAAAGTGTGCACAACTGCAGTCAAAAGTAAATACTCTAATGGCCCACGTCTGTTGCATGATCCATGAGGCAAGATAGCTGGCTCCAGTTAATAAGTCTGTGGTATCTTGAAGAATCTGCAGAAAAAGAACAGAAGATTATACAAATGAAAATTACTCTGCAATGAAATCACACAGAAACCTAACAAAGTTTATCAATATTTAGCCAAATATTTTTAGGTAGTTGCTTTTCCTGAAAAATGTACACACAGAAATGGACATAAAAACACTCAACGCTTTGTCCTCTGGGGCTTAAAAGACTTGAGTCCAACAGAGGTAACATGGATGAAGTTTTCACCCTTAACAAGTATTGCAATTTCATCAAAGAAATCAAAGAGAGAATTCTGAGAAATGTTGGGGGTTTTCCCACAGCTTTTCTCAAATCATCAGCACTTTCTCTAAAGAATATATGCAATATGATCAGGTTATCTCTTAATCTTCCTATGTTGTTTAAGATCCTTACTGTATAATCAACCCTTAAACTATTTTTTGCATTTTTTTAGCTGCTTGCTCACCCAGTTTTCAGCTTCCTTTTTAGAAATTGGAGAAATCAGAACTACTCTTAGTAACATAACAAAAAAACCACAAATATTTGACAGGGAGGCAAAATCATTCCTGTATTCTTTACCAGTCTACTGTTTTGCCCTTGCTATGACCACTATTCTTTTCCACAAGTGTTGTCCTACTTTCCCGCCAAACCCCATTTTGGAGGTAAGCCCTGAAACCCTTACTTTAGAGCATATTTTCACTGGTCTGTGGCTGCAGCTGCTCTGTGCTGATGAAGGTCAGGTGAAGATTTGGCAAAAATGAGCCATTAAATGGAGATGACAATTTTAACAAACATATGTGAGTGTGGCAACACTGACTGAAAGAATTGTAATGGTATCAAAACAGAGGCAACCATGTTTAGAGCAACCATCTTCAAAACAACTTCTGCATCTTAGAAGTTTTGCAGTCCCTCTGAAAAATATAAAAACTAAGTAATTTTCTACTAAAATGTATTTCAAGTATGGTCAGCTCCTTCACGTAATTCTTAACAAAATAATATTACAGGCTAGATAAGTCCTGTCCTGTCATCATAACAATATGGTTTAAATCGCCAAATAATGTTTTTAAAGAAAGAACAAAGGAAACTGCTGTAGTCATGCTGTTTTGATGAAACTGAAGTTGTGATGAAACTAGATTTTGCTTTCACTTAATCCAGTTATATGCATTTTCATTGATTTTGATACTTTCACTTTTAATATTTAATATTACTTTTTCTTTACAAAAATATATGTTCAATGGTAATCTGATTGTATCACTTAATGTAAAATCAAGTAATCTATGCCACTATCATAAAGGAATACATCATTAAATGTAATGGTTTATTCATGTTTAAAATAATAATCTCCATCTAATTTTCTCTCTGCAGGGAAAAATGACATTTTTGGAGAAATGGTACATCTTTACGCAAAACCAGGAAAGTCAAATGCTGATGTGAGAGCTTTAACTTACTGTGACTTACATAAGATCCAGAGAGAAGATCTACTAGAAGTTCTGGATATGTACCCTGAATTTTCTGATCTCTTCCTCACCAATCTAGAACTGACCTTTAATCTGAGAGATGAAACTGCAAAGGTACATATAATAAGTGATTATTTTTCTTAATAATGGGCCAGATCTGTCCATCAGTAACAAAACTTGAAAATTGCATTTGAAAAACCAAGGTTAGAAAAATTAAAGGCTAAAATCCTGAGGCCAAATCCTATATTAAAAAAATATACTCACCTGATTTCTCCTGCTGAAGTCAGTTAAGCACAGCAGAAGTCAATGAAATTATTCTGATGATGTTAATCTAACAGGATTTGGTTCTATATTTAAATAGTATTAAAGCTTCACCCAGAGGGATTTTGTTAAAGCCATGGAAAATATGCCTTTTTTCAAATGACTATAGCCTAGGTCACCACAAGGGGAACTTTTGACACTAAATATAATTGTACACCCATAAAATAAGGATAAATCAGATTATCCAGTTCCATTCTGTGTCTAGCAATAGAAAATATTTAATTGCCTTTAAAACATGAATTGTTAATTCTCTTATCTTGGAGTGCACTCTACCTCCTAGGAGATTAAAAACTTACAAGAGTCTTTTCAAATTTCAGTCAGTCTTCATATTTGCAGGGATTTCTTGGTCTCTTTTTTTACCCCAGTGACAGTACTAAATGTTCCCTTTTGCACAAATTGCATCTTCAGGAAAGTCAAAAAATCACCAGTTTCCTTATTTCAGACTGACAGGGTGAGTCTGACTTGGGAAAGAAAGTGGACGTTTGGCCAAAAAGGGAGTGGGGAAAGGCGATTGCCGAGCTTGTGCTACTGAGGCTAAAGCCTTCCCTACAAGGTTGCAGGTACCACCTCACATGGACTACACTGCCCACAGAATGACTAGTTCCCATTTTATTATTTCTGAGATATTGTTATTTTGTAGTTTCCAACTATACTTTAAGGGAAAACAGAGGTTCAGTGAGATTTTGGCCTCAAAGGCCTTCTAAGAAACAAAGAGAAAAGAGCACTAATTTTTAGGCTGTAAAAGATAGGGACATCTTTGGTAATTACATGTGGATCTTTATTTTTTTTTTTAAAAATTAAACAAATATAACTTCTGGCAATAAATATCACTTCTCTTTATGATGAAACCTTTTAATAAAATATCATTCTGAATATAAAAGACCAATTATATTCTTTATTTTTAAAGTTATACTTTTTATGTATTGTAAAGGTCATAATTATTAATTACATCTGAAATACAATACAATAAATGTATAGTCTAGTGATAAATTAAGTTAAAAGTAAATGTCCTCATATTTGAAAAATTCTTACAGGATAAACTCACATTAATGGTTTTAGTCTGAGCAATTACTTCTTGTAATTACATTGTCATTGTTTTATCATTATTTTTTTCTTACATCTGAGTAAATTGAAAAAATCCATCTTCTGTTTTGTGGTGTAAAATACAAAGAAAATTCACACTGCTTACGTATCTTAGAAATTCATCAGTTGTTATTTCTTACTGCTGTACCAGCCACTAAGAAAAAAATCACTGTTCTTCACAGAAACAAAAAAGGGAGAGGCTCACCCATGCTTCTGAGCTTGCAAAATCACAGTTTTTAACAATTCCACTTACTTTCCACTGTCTATTGCAATCCTGAAAATCATCTCCCAAAAGACACAATGAGCACATTCTTATCTTCAAAACATCACTCAGATCTAAATTTATTATCTGAATAATAGGTGCTTCTGCCTCAATTTCTGCTCCTGTCCTCCTATTTGTGTAAAAGCACCTTTTTCCTCCTGCAGTTATTCTACCAGTGGGCCACCATTTTAAACCTCACCAGGTTTACAATTAAGGGAATAGCAAAAATGTATACACTTCCCACTTCTTTCCCTCTGCCCTTCTCCCACGTGTGAGTTTGCTTCCTTGAGTGGTATGGGAAACCTCGATAGCACAGGGAAGGGAAGTAGCTTGAAGCCTGTGCCATAGGTATGTACACAAAGAGCTCAACTGGTGTTATATTTGCTTATTTATAATTTTTTTGTTTTAAATAAGTAGGGAAAAAAGGACTTAAATGCATCTTGGTTTTATTATGGAAAGAAAGCACAGCCTGTAAGATGAACAGAAAATTGCAGGATTGGGTTCTGGTATCGCAATGAGTATCTGAATGATCTAACTGATAGAGAGGAAGGAAGAGTCTAGAAAGGTAAAACAATGAGGCAGGCGTAAAGTGCCTCATGCTTGTCAACCTCATATTTACTGTTGTAAAGTTTAAACTTTATAATCATTACTATATAGTTAAATACAAACATAATTGCAATCAGTTACCACATTACTTCTTGCAATAGTTTATATTCTTTGTTAGAGGCTTGGTGGGGTTTTTTGCCATTAATTTCTCTAAGATTGCTTAAACCACGTCTGTGCAAGTTCATGGAAGATGATAACACATGAACATATGTATTTCCATGTAAATTTATTATCAGGTTAATTTTATTTCACTGTGAGATGGTGACATTTTTGGTTTGGGTCAATTTGCATAAAGTTTTTAATGTTAGCCTTGGGCAATACCATTAGCTGGGGATGGAGAGGTTGATGCAGACTGACTATAATATTGCCTTTCTTAAAGCTTGAACATGATTAATAGTCAATCACCTATTACAAACCTGCCCTCTTTAGATGGGACTAATCTGTCATTTTGTTTCATATTTCATTAAACAAGTCTGACCTCGTAATAAGATCACAAACTACTAATGATACAGATGGAGATAACTGCAAACTACGAAGACGGAAATTGTCCTTCCAAAGTGAAATAGAGAAAGGTAATTAACTTCATTTCTTACGTTAGACAGAACTGCTTCATTATTCATTGGTATTACACTTAGTAATGCTGGGTACATTAGGGTCCCATGTTGGATGTTACTGCAGCAGCCCTTGAGAATCCAGCTAGGCAGTAAAAAGACTCAGTGCATTATCCCCTACACACTCAAATAGATGGATATTTCACCCTTCCATGACTTCCCATCTATCTGTGCAGAGCTGTTTAAACATTAAGCTACCTTAGTGCCTTTGAAATATACATATGTATATTATCTCAAACAATATTTATTTTCTGAGGTTCCATGTTTTAAACTCTTTGGAGAATCTAGTTTATTGGATTATTTAATTTCCTCAGAAAAGTGCTTTGTTGAACTTGGTGCTAGGTAGGGTTTCTCCTTGGAATTAAAATATTTTAAAATTTAAAATTTTAAAATATTTTGAGACACAGTAGATTCACCATAGTCCAATTTTTATTCATATGGTAATGTATAAAAGGTTGTCCTGGCAAAAGTTCAGGTAACATTTTATGTGCTTACCTTCACCTTAGTGGCTTTTGGGACTAATGAAGGAAAAATCAGTGAAACTATTTCATAGTACTGCTAAATACCAGGAACTACAGAGAATAGCTATGGTCAAACAGCAACAGTCATGAAGACAGGTAAACTGATACTCATAGGATTTTCATGTTTGTGTAGGAAAACACAATTCCTTTAATAACATCACACATTTATGGTTGAATGGTTTGTCTGACAAATTACTGTTTCTGGTATGCTTGTCTTTTACACTCCACAGGTAAACTTCAATCCTAAATGCAGCATAATACCAATTTATAGAGTGGCACAGTAGTTGATAATAAATGGGAACACTTTAAACATGCATAGTAGATATAATGCTTGATGAAGAAAGGCTCTAATCCAGAGTATGGCTATTCAGAACAATGACATTGCTGTTTGATCAGAGAAGCGTCTTTAGGGCAGGAAGCCAAGACTGACAACAAATCTGTCAGGAAAATGTCCCCATGAAATATTCAATCTGCTCCTCACAAAGAATCTGTTGACAGAGGTGCTTTGCCTGACTAACCTTCACATTTCTTATGAGAAAACATATGCTGCTACCTAGACAAGATGGAAGTGATCTTTCATGTTGTGCATGCTGCAGAATTACAAATAGGCTACTCAGGTGTCAGTGTGGTTCCAAGACCCCTAGGCTTGTATCATTCTTGCCCAGTTGACTACACTGAACATCCTCTTTGAAACATTTATTTGCATTAATTTGAAAGAACATAATTTTCCACTGTTTTGTCTCTGAAAAAAACACTTCCACCATTGGGGAAGAAGAGACAAGACTGACGCAAGCTCCTTAGTCCTGGCAATGATTTTATACCACCTGGTAATGTCTGAGTTAGACAGAAGTGAGGTACATACAAAGTCCATCTGAGGAAAGGATGAAATTGTATGAACACTTTGCCAAGAACTGCTTATTCTTTTGGTCCAGTGGCTTACTGCCCCTCACTGGTCTCTGCTCAGAGTCCCTCCATGTTCCCATAGCTGCAGCAGACACCTCACGGTCATAGATCTTCAGGGTCCTTTTCTGTGGCCCATCCTACATCCTCTATGAGGCTGTAGAGTGTTTGAGGTAATACTGGCTTGTAAAGCAATATTCTATTGATTTCAACCCTTTAAATGTAGGAGGGAGTGGCATCATATTTTGATCCAGCATAATTAGTCTATAATGATAAATATTTGGGGAGGATCCTGCAGAGTTTTTCAGAAGAACTGGAGTAGAAAAGACAGAGTTCCTGAACAAACAGCTGGTAAATACATTTCTGGCCACAGTATGCCAAAAGATAAAAAAATATGTGTTATATCACTAATTTTAACAATAGTAATTTTTTTCAGTTTGAACAGTTTGAACAGGATAGAGACACCCAGAATTCTCACTTTCATATTCTGATGTATTATTCTGTATTTATTTGGGGTGCTCATGAAATGGTCTTCTTTCTGCCATTCTTTACTTTCATCTGTTGACCTGCTAGCATATTATGCAGCTTGAAATTGTATGGTTTCCATCTTTAGTGTGATCATCAGGGTTTTTCTCCATTTTGGAGTGCTAAAAATGGGATTGTGTTATCTCAGCCTTTAGTTCATGCTAGCCTGATTTAGACCTTGTTGCCATGGTAACTTCCTGCCTGAGTTTTTCAGGGGTTAAACCAAAATCAACACAGCTCTCTCTGTTACGCATCTGCAGTTAGTACTGCTATTTTTCTAATTCCACACAAGACCTTCTCACTCAACATACACATATTTCCACCATTTCTTACCTGTGTCAGTGAAAATTGATCTCAGCTGCTAAGACTAGTAAGGGCTCTATCATAATGTGATTTTAAAGGGTACAAGACTATTCAAGAGACCAACTTGTTCTCTGGCTTCCAGAATGGGTTACAGTACCACAAGAGGTCCCCTGCAAAGATTAGTGTACACACTAGATAGTGGTTTGTACTTGCTCTCACCCAAAAGACATTCACTGCGGGTCTTTCAGAATAGGGGATGATACTTCCTGCACAGGTGCAGGTGCAGACGTAGCCAGTTGCCATAGATGCTTGACAGTCAGCCAAGACACTCTGACTGCTTAAAATTAGCAGCATTCCTGCCTGGCTGTTCCAAACAAAGCTCTCAGCTGGGCTGGCAAGTTAGTCTCATGCTGAAAACTGAGGAACAACAAGCTGCTCCATCTATATCCAGTTGTCATTTTCAGCAGTGCAGAATACAATCCTTTCTTGCCCATTTCTCATTTTCCTCTGGCAGTTCTGCAGGATTTTGCTAATTTCAAAGGACATACATTCAGGCAAGAAGTTTCTGTTGCTCTTCTAGTTCTGAGTGCAGATCTATTATTCTGTGCTGAATGGGACATTACTAGAGTTGTTTACATGAATATGAAATCCAATATACAGGTGAAAAACGCAGTGTAAACAGGCTCACGGAAAGCCTGAAAACTTGAAGCTTTGTAAAGACTTCTGCAAAGTTCAACCATTATCGCTTCTGCTTTTTAACTTTTTGTTAATGTTGGCTCTAAAATCTTAATCTTCTTGGGACAGTTCCAGTGTCAGCTGGCCCAGGAAACTCATAACAAGGAAATTTTAGTTCCATAGATGTGATTTTAAAAGGCAACAAAAAGTTCTCACAAAATTTTATTAAACTGGATCTTGCACTTACCTGGCTGACACAGGCTGTAACAATCAATTCGTATATAAAATACATCTTGCAGTGTTTCATTTTTAGAATGTTGTAACATAAGTAAACTCATATAGTGCTCAATTTTAATTTGAAGAGTTATGTTTCCTGACCAGACTTTTCAAAAAGTGTCTACTGATCTGTTCTCAAAGTAAGCACAGCAGCCAGAGTCCTAATGAACTTCTAAATGAATCCTGATTAATATAACCACCTTAAGTGTGCACTGGTTGTAGCTATTACTCAGGCTAAGAAGCCAAACCATATTAACACAGCTTTATTACACAAGGTATCCAGAGGCCATTGGCTGTGGATATAGAAGACAAGGAAACCTTTCAGGAACTGGTTCTCCTACCTAAAACCATGAAGTGTAGTGATTCTAAGAGAATGGGGAAACATCCCCGGCTCCTGTTCTTTCCTATTCTTGTCCCCTTCACCAACTTATTTATCTAAATGGTTACTTTATAAACAGATGACTCAGCCAAGCACTGTGTCGTGTCCCCAGAAAGAAAGTAGGGTAAGAATCTTGAGAAAAATTGAAGCTGTTACGTAACTGTGTTAAACTATTAGCACTTTGCTGATGCAGTTGGCTTCGGCTTAATTAGAGAAGAGATTCTAATATTCAGCCATAGTGTCAGGTCCTTAAATGGCCAGGAAACAATTATGATGTTGGCAGGCATGTCTGGAAACGAAATCTCAGGTCCCTAAAATCTTACCTTAAGCATGAAACTTCTAACAGAAAAGTAGTCAACGGAGAGCCCATCAGCACAGTGCTCCATCTGCTCCTATTGCTGTTGTTGTTATTGCTGTTACCACAGTGCCTAGGAGCCATCTCTGGGAGCTTCCATAGAAGAGTCTTGTTTCCAGGAGCTGCTTCCAGAGGGGCTGTTTCCAAAGGCCAAATCTGGTCAAAATTTTGTGTCCAGTCACACATAGCTGTAGCCATCCTTCAGAAAAAAAAAAAAAAAAAAAGTAGTAATAGTGCCACAGTGAAAGCTAAATTCATTGTAAAAAAGAGTAATCTAAGCTTGATTGGAGAAGTGCTTTGACCTTTCATTCTGAAGTGCATGGTTATAATGGTTATAATTTTAATTTCTGATTTTTTTAAGTGTAGCAGTATTTCCTGAAGTATAAATTAAGAATTGTCCTTCCATCACTATCTGATTAAAGTTGATACAAAACCATACAGAGCAAAGAAAATGCAGATAGAAGGCTGTCCCTCCGTCCCTAGCATCTCATTGTGCTGAAAATTGCACAAAAGAATAAATTAATTATTTCATACTCACTCCAGCTTTGAAATTCTTGGCCTTTAAAACATGTCTCAAATTCAGTTATTCAAAACTAGCTCTTTTCTAAGTCCATTTAAAAATAGAAACATGGATCCTTATGGAAAAGTTACCCAGACTTCAGTCCACGATGTTTGGGGAAGGTTTCAGTGTCTTCTGTTGTTCCCTATTTCCAGAATCACCCAAACTTTCATAGCTCAGAGAGGAAGCACAGCAAAGGACACATTAACTTACCAAATTCTCACAAGCAGCACTGATACAGAACAGTAATTCAAACAGCTCTTTTTGGTACAGTTCATTTCCTCCATCACTATCTAATCTACTGGAGCCTTTCACCATAATTGTCAGAACTTGCTATAACAATGGAATTTCATTAGTTTATACCTGTACTTATATCTTTCTATGTCTGTAGTATATATATACAATGCAGACTTTCAACCTCCCAAATTATGAATGAAATTGGAATTCAATGAAGCTTCTATCATTAAAAACAATTATAGAAAAAGAACTCTAAACCTTTTTGCTACTGAGAGGAGAAAATATTTTAGCCTTCCTAAAATACTTCCAGTAACCTACTTTTCTTAGAAATAGGGATCTTCCTTCATAGTTTCTAGACAGACAACATTTTTCCTTGGTGTTAGCCAAATACCACACATGTATCTGACAGTACATTTGTAAGTAGGGGGTCCTAAAGATAGGTGGGAAATTTGAAGGGAAACATAATGAGTAGAAGTGAGGAAGAAGGAGGAAAACAAATATGTGCTGAAGAATATAAGAATTTCAACAGCTCTGGTTTGAGGAACTATTGTAAGTCTCTGGCATTGTTTCAGATTTTGAGGTCTGACAGGTCTACAGACGTCTAAATGAAGGTGCTAAAGCAGGACTTCTAGATATACAAATTCATGTGTCTGGTGGAACTGCAGACAAATTACAGATTCACAAAATCACAGAATACGCCGAGTTGGAAGGGGGACCCACAGAGATGAGTCCAACCCTTAGCCCTGCACAGGACCACCTCCAAGAGTCACACCATGTTGCCTGAGAAAGTTGTCCAAATGCTTCTTGAATCCTATCAGGCTCCCTGGGGAGCCTGTTCCAGTGCCCAACCACCCTCTGGGTGAAAAAGCTTTTTCTAATATCCAACCTAAACCTCCCATGACACACCTTCAGGGTAATTTGTAGTACTTTCTGATTTTGAGAAGAGTTAAATACCACAAATTTTGTGGTATCAAAGGTGGAGTAGCTCTCATTTCAAATGTTGCATACAAAATGAAGTCCTGAGTTTTATCTATTCCTCATCATGCTTTTGTAAAGATTGTGGGGATCACGTCCTTCTCCCACTGGAAAATAAATCCACTAAAGTTCCTCATACTGTTTGCAGTCTTTTATTTCATACATATATATATATATCATAAAACAATTTCATTGTTTTAATAATCTATCTCAAAGGAATACAAATTAGTTTAACATTTTTCTTCTATTCTTTGATAGAGGAACAATATAGCAAAAAAGGTCCACCATGTTGCTTTAACATAGCAACACTTATCTATTGAATAACCAGACACAGTAGCTTTTTATATTCATTTTTACAGGCAGTCAGCTTCCTCCTTTTTCATAGTCTTCCATTAGCCAACCTATCAGTAGGCACTCAGCCGTATTTAGAAATGTACTCCATACCCATCACATTCAACTAGTATGAAGCAAACAGCAAGGGGAAAAAAAAAAAAAAAAAAAGAGCAGTTTAATTAGCAGTTTAATGATCCTAAACTCCCTGACTGGCATTCTGTAGAGTAGTTTAGTCTGCATACAGCTTGAATAGATAGACTTCTCTGGAATTATCCCTCATATACTGGTCCTGCTCTACAGTACCAGTACTTTTTGATATTAGATAAATATTATAATATTCTTACACCATTAAGTGAAAAGCAGTGATTTCAGGAACTAGTATTATCATTTTCCCTGACTGATTTTATGCTGCTCCTCATCTATATGATGAAAAACATAGGCATGGTTTGATTACCAGTGTTCAAATTATGCATCAAAAGCTTTTAGGCTTTTGATCTTTGAAATTTTGCACTTTTTCAACCGTGCTTGTGGTATTGTATTTAACATACTATCTGAACTACTTGGTCACTGACTTTTCCTTTAAAATATTTGCTGCCTGTGGTGCATGGGTGGGCACATAGGCATTTTTCTGCTCTCTGACAAGGTAATGGACATTTCTAAATTGAAGAACACGTATCAAGTCGTCATGATGACTAGCAAATACTTTGTTCATGCATAGAAAGACAGGTTGACCATCACAGGAATATTTGTGAACATCACACAAGAAGAGCTTGCAGCAGTTGAATCGAAACACTTGCTGGGAATCTGAAGATCTCCATACATTTTGAGCCATTAACCATTCTTCCATCCAAGTCACAGTGGGCATTTCTCTTTACCAAAGAATCCACTTGGTGTAGTGTAAAATAATATGGTAGGTTTTTTTCAAAGGAAAGGGAATGTGTCATTTCTGCTGAACAGATTAATAGTTATGCAGATCATGTTAATGATGAGAATTGTCTGTTTTATGGTTTGGAATATAAATTGCTTTCTGTGGCAGTAAGGAAGTCATTCACCTCATTTCCTGCACAAAATTGAATTTCTCTCAGCATATTACAGGACTTTTTATTGGATGGCTGAAAAGGGAGTAAAAATCTACCACCTTCTGAAACACTAGGCTACATAGCTGGCCTGATTAAGTATGATAAATTCCAGTTAATGAAATTACAGCAGTATTAAACCACGCTTCTCCACATGTAATAAATTACTGGCAGTTTCACCATTATTGTTTGCAGCAGACTAATACATTAAGAGAAAATGTATTTAGATCATGTAGCCTGGCACTGTCTGAATAATGCAAAATTTTGATACTACAGACCATGTCACACAAAAAAACCTCTGTCTGATCTCTGGTAACCATCCCACCAAGCTGGATTTTAATGCCAGTATTTCTGTGAGTCAATGTCACAGGTATATGATCCAGACTTGTGACAACCCCATTTCTTCTCTTCCTTTGCCAGTGCATGCGTGAAAAGCACAACACAAACCTTCTGATAATTATTTTGAAGATTCAGGAATTTCCAGACAGCAAATGTCAGAGGACATTGCCTATAAACTTGGCAGGCATCCAAAGCACATAATGGGACAAAACAAGTCCCATAAAGAGTGTGAATGATGTTTGTACATATTTGGTAAAGCAGGAAGTTACAAAATAATCATCTTCAGTAAAACATAGTTTCTAGCAATCAGCATCAGAGAGTGAAACTTGTCTTACTGCAAAAGGAAGGAGGAAGCACTAGAATTCGAGGGTGGGGAGAGGAGGCGGGGTTTAACGATTACATTTGGAAGCAGAATAGAAAGGAAAAAAAGAAACCTTTTGAAACCTGGAATCTGTATGACAGAAAGTGAACTTGTCCATACACACACAGATAGTAAACTTCTCTTCTGGAAAATTCATTCCAAACCAATTACTGGGTTTCATTACAAAAGGAAAGAGAAACTAGATAAATTCACATTTTGAATAAAGCACTACCTAGATATTATTTGTAACTTATTTTCCACTGAGGTACAGAGGCACTGCTAAGGTGTTGACCTGAGGTACAGAGTTTGCATCGTCATCAGGTCCTGAAGAGTTAATTAAAAAGAGCATTTTCTAATTTAATTCATACTCTAGGTGTAGAGTATCACAAGATTATCCTCCAGACAGAAGAATCTTTAGCCTTAATTATGAGTCTTTTAAAAAGAAAACAACTTTTGACTCTCTGAGTGTAGCCAGATGGCTAGAATATAAAGCAATGGCAGTAAAGACAAAGATGTCTATTTTGAAATAGATCAGCTGATGAACAAATCTGCCCTGATTTCAATAGGCAGGACCTTAAATTCAACATATTTCTGCTTTCCTTCTCATGCCAGTGAGTTCATTGTACTTGGGCAGCATTTGGAAAATAAAATATTCTGTTGTTCTGATATGGATGGAGACTAAATGCAGGGATATCAACTCAATAACCCTGGTTTTACAGCAGTGTAGCTATTAGCAGAACCTGTCTTCATGTTTCTAGATATTTTAGTATTTTATGAATCTGACAGATAAGACAGTCTGCTATACTTCAGCTGCTATACAATTTTTTTCACTAGAGTCTCAATGACCTCTTCTTAAAATGAGTCCACTGATTGATTTGTATTCCACAGAGTGCTCATTACCGCTGCCGTTAGTGCACAAAATCCCATGAACATAAAGAATTAACCTAAAAATTGGCAATTTCAAGCTTTCATTAGAAGGTCTTTTTCACAGGTTGAAATCAGTCAAACACTAAGTAATTAAGACAATTTACTGTAGCGTGACTGTATGTATTTCAGCATATATTCCCACAAGAAACTCCACGGAAGACATCTACAATAGAATTTTCTTATGAAGATTTATTTTGCTTTTGTACTGTTTTGGAGATGGAATTGCAGAGAACATAGCACTTGACTCTCCAGTCTGAGCATCCCACAAGAGCCCCCAGTGCCGGTCCCTTTGCATTTGTGTTGACACCTTTGCAGTAAGAGAGTATCATCAGTATCACTTACAGTCGGTAGTCCTGCTTAACAGAAGCCAAATAAAGACCAGGGTTGTGTTAATCACCCTTGGAGATTCTAGAGGGTAAAGGAGGCCTGCTTTGTTATTGGGTTTATTTTGTTCACCATTACCTGCCCTCACTGCTCACAAATGTCTGGACCCTTGCTGGATGCTCTTTAGAAATACTGCATTCTTTTTTTTTCAGACAAAGAGAATTAGATGAGGCCACAGTTTCATTTCCTTACAGTGACCAGAAAACAGAGAAGAAACCCAGGGAATATACTAAATCTTGTATTAGCCACCGCCGTAGGCTGTCAAGACTACAGACATTCCAGAGCTATGTTGATTAGTAATTAGCACAAAGCAGATGGGAAATCATGCTGTCTCCCCAGGAAGTTAATGCAAACTAGTTACAGTATTTATATGTTGTTGAGACTACCCTGCGAAAATGTGTTTTAAATAAATAGCAAAACTGAAATTATCTTGACATTTCAGTTAAAAATAGGTAAAACCAAATACTGAATTGGAAATTAGCTTCAAGTTTATGCTGAAAAGATATCAAGACTTCTCCATATTCATAAATGATTGTTTTGGGGTTTAGATCCTAGTTAATTTTTACAATGTGTTTTTGAAGGTATCTGTTTTAAATCTAGGCTTACTTGTCACTTCTTCAGAGAACTGAATCTGCTATTGCTCGCTACAGGCCTTGATTGTGACTAATAAAAGATTCATTCTCAACTTGACTGGTACTCTGCTACCATATATATTACAGAATGTTGTACACTTTTCTTATTCAAAAGATCAGATCAGATGATCAGAGAATTGCAACTAATTCTAAAGGTTAAGGATTTTGGGCTGCTTTGGAAAGTTGTTTTGAGGCAATCCCACAAAGTCAGACAAGGAACTCCCTTCTTTTTGTACGAACAGGGTATCTCTCTACCCTATCATTCCTGTAATAAGAGTGGAAAAATATGTTCTCTGTTTAGGTGGGCCCAGAAATTTTGGGGATGAGTGGCAGATTAATACATTAAAGCATTCCCTTCTGGGAAAAGAATAATCAGCAAAGACGGTCTCATGTGATAATAACTTAAATGAGTATTTCTGATATCAAGTCTAACATACATGACTGTTAGCCTGTCAAGACTGTGAAAAATGCCTGACAATGAGAGAAACTGGAAGAGGGAATGAAATATTTGATTTTTTGGTAAACTTTGGAGTATAAGGCTTCCTCAAATCTCATTCTCACTGGGAGGAAAAAAAAAAAAAAGAGTACACAGGAGACCTCTGTTGGATAAAACCTTTGTTGTTTTGATATAAGCAACGTTTTGCAAAATGAGTTAAGGTTTACAGACTATGAATCCTTACTACGTACACGCAAATATCTTCTAGACTTCAAAGGAAATTTAAATCTCCTCTTATAGGATAATCAAAAAAGGCTTTAAAGTAATTTATTCTAATAGACAATGTACTTTCTATCTGATATAATAATCATGACCATCCTCAGATGACAATAAACTAGAGTACAATTTCATGAACTGCTTATTACTATACAAACTTGTTTCTGTTTCACAGATTATTTCAAAGAGAATGATCAGAGTGATCCTGAACCCTCAGGAGACACCAGCAGATACTATCAATCTATTAAGAAACATTTTGAGGAGAAAAAAAGTGGGTCATCATCTTTTGTGTCCTCCATTGAAGATGAGCAAAAGCCCCTGTTCTCTGGGATAGCTGATTACCCATCTGTAACAGAGAAAACCACAGAGATGGACTTTGAAGAAATGGATAATGACACAGAAGAAATTCTTATTGACAAAAGAAGCAATTCTTGCAAAGGTAATCCATCTGTTGCTCTTCTGTAAAGTTTGAGAAAACGTCTCTTTTGTTCTGATTTACCAAAATAATTTTCTGAATTGTTCTAATGAATCTTTACATAATATTTACTTTTGTGTTTCCTAAAAGCTTAAGAAAAAAATTTTAGATCAAAAATTATTATTTCTCAAGAGCATTAATGTAGGAACTGTGGGACTGTATTACAGAACCTCCAAAATGTCAATCAGTGTTTTTTTAATAAATCATCTTGTAACTGAATTACCTTAGGAAAGTAATTTAAACAAACTCTTTAAAATTGTCCACTGGTACTGGTCTTCACTGAGTGCCCATGGATTGAAACTGCACACAAAGCAGTAAAGAATCTCTCAAAGGGTGTTTAATGTGCCAAGACTGGATGACAGTAAAAAATTCTGAAGAACAAGATAAACATAGTGATTGTTGCACATGCACCCAAAAAATGTTTTCAGGTAACTAGATTCATTCACTGCATTGACAAGACAAAACAAAAATTAAGTGGAAAAAAAAGCATAAAAGCTTGAAAGAATGCTATCCTGTTTTGCTGCATATGTTGGTTACAGTTCCATTACATCACACAGAACAAATCCTGGCTTCCATAAGTAACACACAAGAATAAAGATTTGTATATGACAAATGATCAGAAACTATTAAGCAATCTCAGACACTTTTATATGGAGTTAAATCACATAATTAAAATTACATCTAATATACTAAAATATTAATTTTCTCAGCAATGTGAAAGGAAATTAATGAAAATCTCTGGATTAATATACAATTTAAATAATGCTGCAAGTTCATTTGTAATTTTTTCAGTCTGAAGGGAAGAATTACATATTTATTGTTTAATGCTGTTTCCTCCAGCAGTTTCCATTGAGGCAATTTACCCATTTAACCACCATTCAATAACCTTTAGACTTTTGGGCTATCATTTTAAGTAAACCTAATGACTAATCAGACCAAACAATGATTTTTACATCTCAAAGGTATGAATATGTGAAATCTGGTCTCCTCAAGTTAAGGCTCTATAAATCTGCACCACATAAACTTGTTGCACACATATTGCACTGGAAAGCTTACCTTTCCTCTACCAATAGCCAGAAATGTGTCCTTGCAGCTATAGCAACATTTTCCAAGGCAACCTATTGCAGATTTTATTTGAGCTAAATTTAGCATATCTAAAGGTTATGTGTTTTGATTAAGACCATATTCTTTTTTCGACTTTGTAATTTAGCACTTCTAGTAATGTGTATGAAGGGTAATGAGCTTTCTTGAAGCTTTCATAGAAACTTCAAGGTCAATATGATTAGCTTTGACTGATATAAGTTTTAAACTAAATTGTTATTCCTGATATTAATTAGAGATTGATTATAATTTACCATAAGAGTAGTTACAAACATAATGAAATAGTGAAATAGAGTCTGCTTGTATGTGTCCCTCGTATATTATGGTACCTTATAAATCTTGGATACAAATTCACTTGTATAAAGCTACTCCAATTCATTACCACTGTGACTGATACATATTTAATTACCTTTTGTTTTGTTTTAAGCTTTGGTCATTAATTCAATGAATGGAAAGACTATTAATAATGTATTGTGTAATGTGGGCAGAAACAGGATAAACATCTCTCTCAAAATCCTAAAATGCAACTTTTAACTTTAAAACATATGGCTCTTTTTGGAAGGCCTAATAATTTTTCTGTAGCCGTTAGCTATAAGTTAAGGAAAAATGTTATTTTCACTTGGTCATTATTTGGGCTATAAGATTGATTCTTGAATTGCTCAAGTGGACGTAGTTATACATTTATTGATTTAGTTCTCAGTCTAAGATTCTTTAACCCCTGGAAGTCCATAGTTGATTACAAAGTTGCAACTGCTGCCAGGCTTTCCTGGGGTTACTTACGTATCTGGAAGTACCTGAAAAGACACTTAGATCAGTACAATACCATATTTTATAGTATATTACCTGGCTTATAGTGTGTGATCTTATTTTGCAATTTCAGTACCAATTCATTTGCTTTTTCATAAATTGAATGTCTATTAGAATAGTCTCCAAATACATATTCTGGGACAAAAAATAGCTGTGATTTGCCTGGGATAACCATAGCATTGAAAATCTGCAATTTTATTGAATGATTTATTTTGAAAAATAATCAACATCTTGATTTTTACAGGAAATTATAAACAGCAAAATGCTCTTGAAATTCACGGCTTGTAAGTCCACCAGATTTACCACACCCATTGCACCTAAACCCATAGTTTGAAATTTTACCCCTGAATTTGTCATAGTCTTCTTTCTTCAGTTTGCTGAGAGCTTTCCAGCTTTTCCTTGGACACTGCAAATTATGCCATGTGTGCCTCCTAAAACCAAATTACATGCTTCTGTGACACCCTTTATCTCTTTCCTTCTGCTGGCTTAAGTGGCTGAGAAGCTGAACAGGTTTCTGTGTAGCCAAGATGAAATCTTTTTCCTCCGCCTTCTGCCTAGCACATAAAATCAGTTATAGGTCATGTCAGATGAAATTCAAACACTCTCTACAGCTCCAGGAAACTTGCCACCACCTGCTAACCAAAGATCACATGATGCAACAACCACCTCTCTCTGATTAAAAAAAAAAAAAAAAAAAGGAAGGTCTCCCCTTCCAGCTGAAGTCATGTAGTGAGCACTCCCCTTCCTGGTTAAATCTACTTGAAATCCTAAATCTGAGCAGGCACTTTTTTTTTTTTTTTCCTCATTTCTCTACTTAGAGCAACACTGCTAAAAGATATGCTTGAAAAGGATTAGCTATTAGCATTCGGACAAAGCTCTTATACGTCACCCACACTATGGTGTTTTTCTCCTTTCTTTGAAACATGGGTCTGGCTGATATGGTTGCTTAGAAAAATTTTACAAGCATGAAGTGAATGTAACCTGTGCTGAGTTATCAGTGTGCAATGCCAAGGGAAGAATTAGGAGAAGCTCTGAACGAACCATTCAGGGACTGATGTGGGATTCAAATCTGACTGCTGATGCCTCATAAGCAGTCAAGGATTTTTGTCCAGCTGTATGCTGAGGCAGCAGCCTGAGCACAGTAGGAACTTTAATACGTTCTACAACTTCATATAATTAAATAACTACAAATACAACTCTAAAGTGAGTTGTATTGAACAGGTGTTAAACAGCCTGTTTTATCACAGCAGAGAAGAATGAGTGGTACTGAGAAATTTTTGACTGTTCACATGACAGATTCATTCAAAGTAAACAAAGGCTCGGGTGGCAGGGAGAGCTGTAGAAAAAGCACTGTTCAACCTAATATGTCACCTGTGGGCTCTGCAAAGCTCACAGTGGTAAGTGATCTGATAAGTGCAACTAGTATATCCCATGATAAATGATGTGTAACCTTTCACCATCCTGGTGAATAGGACAAATGGCATAGAGCCAAGAATGTAAACTAATTAATAAATCCCCAGAGATATAAATTAAGCAAATTGAAAAAGGAAGAAGAAATAGCTCAAACCAGAGGTCCAAGCAAAAGGAAGTAGTTCTGTTTGGTGCTAATGTGCAGTGCCTGATCACAGAGATCCAAGAACTGGGAAGGTCAAGAGGGATGGAATTTGAGTACAGCAGATAAAGGGTGAGACCTGGAGTAGTCATAGTCATTTTTTTTACAAGGGGCTGGAGATAAAACATAAATGGCTCATACAAACAGAGTTTTTAAGTATTTCATATATTGTGTGTAAGATATACAAGGCTTAGAAGGGTAATTAAATTCAGCAAGATAGCTGAAACTTTGAGTAAAGTCCTAATAATGTAACTGGGATTTTTTTTAATTTGAAATAAATTTTTTTCTCTATCTTAATCCAAAATTTTATCTGCAGTTCAAATGGGGGGGGGAAGAAAAAATATTATTTACATGAAGCTTCATTTAATATTAAAATAATCTCTGACTGACCCAGCAATGCTGAATATTTCATTCTTTTAGAAGTCCCAAATAATTAAATGAAATTAACAGGGACCTTTCACCCTACAGTACTATAAGAGTATCAGAGACATGCTTTACACAATGATGTAAAGATTGGCTTGGAGAGTAGTGATGCTAAAAGCTACATCAATGAAAATCAGTTTCCTTTCAGAAAATAATAACCAGTACCCTTTTGCAAGCAATATGAGCTGCATTAAATGGCCCTGTCTCAGAGAAAACATATTGCACTTCACCAACCTTGCTAAGACAAGTAGTGCTACAGTTATTGGTAAGAAAGACAGCTGGCTGAGGCCTGGCCCAGTGCTGTAAAAGCAATGAAGCAAGTCCTTTTACATTAGAAAGATAAACAGTAAATACACCTCTATACTTCATTCAAGAGAAGAGGTCTTAGTCAGGCCTCTGAAACACGCAATCAAAGACATTCAGGTATATCATTTAATGCATTTAGGTTAGAACAAATATTTCTAATTTCACTGAATAACAAATTGCTAAAAAAAAAAAAAACTCGAGAAAATTACTGATCCATTGATAAAATAATAGAAATTAAACTGAAGAAAGAGGAGACATTCAGTGGCAGAACTCTGATGATGCAGACCACACAAAGCTGCTTGTTTATCTACAGCTCAAAAATGTTAGCATGAATGTGACCACTTTTCTCTTTCCTTAAATATAAGTAAGAAACAGAGTTGTTCAGTCAGTGTTCCAGTGTACCAATTTGACTTCCAGAGTTTTGAGACACGTGAATAAATGGGTGCTTGAGAAATGCCAACCTGTATCTAACAGTATGTATATATTAAATATAAACCTATATCTTTATATGTGTTTTTTTCATCAGATATCACCGATAAAAGAAACTGGGAGCAGGAGAACATCCAGGAGTACCAAGACTCCCCAGTTCAACCAGCATTACCTCATGTTACATGGGGAATCTGTGAAACTGAAAGCGATTTTATATATGGGGAAGTGGAGAACCGACTAGATTTGCTTCAAGAACAACTCAACAGGTAAAAACAGAGATAAGACCAGTAGAATCATGTGTAAAAGAGTACATAAAACAACTGATACTGATGATGCTACAGAAGGAATGAGTTTGTGTAGGAAGTTTCCAAAAGCATTCAGATCTTTAGAAGCTCAAGAATACAAAAATATGTCTGATTGGAATATCACTTTGTTGTCTATACGTATTCTGAGCAGCCTAGATATCAACTAAGTTAAGCTTTCCAGATTCTTGGAAAACCTGATTCTGGAAATTCTGGGTATACAATTTTTAATTGATTGCCATGTCTCTTACCTCTCAGTACTCACATCATCTACTCTGAACTGCCTTGCAGGAGAACCTTTTTCCTTGATTGACTGTTTAGGAGACCATCTGTTTTTAACCAGTAAGCTGTAGGCATTTGTACTTGTTGTACTGAGGCAACTAAAATTATTAAATCTAAATCTCACCTCATCCAGAATGCTTTTCCTAGATCATAGAATCATAGAATTGTTTTGGTTGGAAAGGACCTTAAAGACCATCTGGTTTCAACTTTGCTGCTGTGGACAGGGACACCAGATATTTACAATTCTACAAGATTGTGATTTTCAGTATCTTCAGTGTCTGAAGCGACTTTTCTTTCCTGGAAAGCCAAAGCATGCTTTTAAAAATGTATTGTAGAGAAATTCCCTTTTTGACGCATTAACTTATTTTGCAATTTATAATCAAACATAGGAGTATGCAAAGGTAAAATACTGATATCTCTTATGACAAAAAAAATGATGTTTTCTTTGTCAGAATCCAATATTACCTTTGCTTAATAGTGATATACTACTTATGCTGGCAGCTAAGCCCCATAGCTTAGAACATCTTAAAAATATGATTCCAGAATTTTGATCCATCCTACGCTGTAATTTACCATGTAATTTCATTTAATTTTAAATTGCCCTATGCTCAGGACAGTGGCCTTTTTATTATTTTAACTCTGCAATTCCACTACTTTCAATATTTTTCCATGACAAATACTATGACACACACTCAGTACTAATTATACTTTAGTAGCTCTTCAATTGTATTCTGTGCTGTATATTTTAGCAATCAGTTTAAAGCCAGGTTAACTGCATATTTCTTCCTTCATCTACCAGAAGTCAATCAAACCATAGTATTTTTCATTTCTGAATACTATATAGTACATTTTAAAAGACAATTTTTAACACATAAGCCTAAATTGATATAATTTCTAATTGCAGTAAAGGCAAGTAATCTAACTGTAAATGTCACAAAACTAAACAGCTGCAGGTTCCCCATCAACAATATGTAGTCTTTTGGTTACATTTCCTTCCCTGAAATCTTAAGCCCTTGAAACTGAAGTTGTATCTCAGATTTACCCATAGTTTTATCAAATTCTCATGCTGTTTCTCAGTATTTTCTTCTGTGAGAAAATATCATTGTTACTGATAAACTAAGAACTAAATTGTTGCATGTTTTATTAAATCATTTTATTCTGAACTCTTTTTTATGTTTTTAAAGCTTTTCATGCTTTCAGGATTTTGGACCTTGCTGGGTCTTCTGTGAATATAACAGACATAATTCTTTCCTGCCTATGTCAGATCTGACCTGCTGGCTAAAAAGCATGGTCACTTCTCCCTGAACTCTTCCATGCCAAGTTAGAGCCTTGGCATAATAATTATTAATAGACATAGAGGGCTGGAAAGCCACTGCACAACAAATATATCCCTAGAGCTATCTCTGTTTCTCTTCTTGAAGCAATTGGAATTTCATGGAGACTATGGGCCAGGTTTCTAAGGTTCTCCTGTTTACTTGGGTGGCATAATATGTCTTTGTTTTAAATTTGAGGGAATGGAAAGTGAAGTTTTATATGCAATGATGATTAATAAAGTCTACCAGAGGTATTCTTTCATTTGTAGTACCAAGAAACTTCCATCAAGTGCTAACAAAGTAAGCAGGGAGCAATTTTAGAGTTAGTTCAAAGTCAATCATGGACACACATCCTCCAATGCCACCTTTTATTCACTGAGATTTTAAGGCCCAGGTTTAGCAGATGGAAGCTCTCTGGGTGGTGGCATGCTGCTGCTACTGCAGTATTTTGCCCTGTGTCATCAGCACCATACTTGTGTGAGAACAGCACATTTGGAAGTAGCAAAGAACCCCAGGGAGATGAACAAGAGGGCGAGCAGCACAACTGACTCCAACGATAGTCTCAGTTTGCACCTTTTCTTCCTGAGAGCTGATGCCACAAAACCAGTTTCTCCTGATAAAGAAACAAACAGCATCCTAAACATCCTTTGGGCACACCTTTCAGAATAATTTCACAGGCGCTTTTATAAATAAATGACACAGGCAATAGACAACTCCAACATGATAAAAAAGGGCAACAGTGAAGCACCTGGTAAAAGCAAGAATCTGACAGCACAGGATCAATTCTGCTGCTGCAGGGAGCCCAAGGAGTAACATTCACAACATTGAAGGCAGGTGACAAAGATTTGTTTACTCTGTCAGAAGCTGAGTTGCACTACAGAAGGTTGTATATCTGCATTACAGTCTGTCAGTGCATGCTATAGCCCTCCAGCAGCTGGGGAGGCACAATGGGCATTACCTATTCCTGAGTTAGTCACACCATTTGGCAACACCATTTGAAAATCATTTCAGTGTTATGGAATTGTAAGTATGAACAACACAAGCAGCTCAAGTGTTTCAGAAGTCATATACAAATCTATGAAGAGGGGGAAAAAAAAGAATAAAAAGCTACAAAATCTGAACATCAGAAATCCTGACATTAATTCTGAGGCCTGAATAAATTTTCACAGTAAGGAGACTTGGACAGTCAGATTTTTTAATGATCTTGAAATTATCTTTCATTTTCTAGCCGTGGAAAAACACAAATGTAGTTTCTGCTTATTTCCGTGCATTTTATTAGCAATGGGTATGTCAGAATTAATTGTCAGATGCATCATAAATAGTGTCTCATGTTCAGCTAGTACAAATCAATTCAGTTACAATGAAAAGAATACATTTATTTCTGTTCATTTCAACCAAAAACACGGTCCTCCGCGTTGCTTCTTGTTGCAAACATAAGGCACATTAATGAACTCATTTTTACATAGCAAAAACATGGGAGACAAGCACGCAGGTATGTCCTGCGAACGAGAGGCAGAGTCAGAAGCTTTGGAAGGGCTCAGTACTCCCTCTACTGTTCTCTCCTATTTAAGACATCGTCATGCCACAACAAGGACTAGTTTATTGGTAAGCTGTAAGGCCCTCTTGAATGCCTTCGTAATCAGTATGTTTAAATATTCCCACTCCTAGCCATGAGTTAACTGATGTCATATTACTTCTCTAGGCTCGAATCCCAAATGACTGCTGATATCCAAACCATCCTGCAGCTTCTGCAAAGGCAGTCAGCACTCATTCCACCTGCCTATAGCATGGTGACTGCAGGTGCAGAGTATCAACAGCCAACAGTTCGGGCGATACAAAAGCTTCAGCCTTCAGCATCCATTAAAACAGACAGAAGTTTCAGCCCTTCATCTCAGGTAAGTATATGTACAATAAGATCGAAAGAGGTTTGCTAGTCTTTTTATCTTATGATGGAAGAAATCCATGTCAATCTGGGTGCTTGTTCACTAGTTTAGGTTTGAAATTATTGCTTTGAGCTAACACCTGCACAGGGGGTTTAGACGCCACGGTTTCAGGGGCCAGATTTTCTATGAGGGTTGTAGAGATTTATACAATGATCTCACAATCAGACTGATTTCCTTTATTGACACGTTCTTCATGCAAGTTAGCAGAAAAAGTAGATACTAGACACAGCTCTGACACAAAGACATTCCAAGCATCGGACCTGCCTACATAGGTTCATCTACCATAGGTCCCATTCATGAAGTCCTGAGGAGCAGCATGACCATGTTTTCCTCAAGGTACAGACCAGACAAGTCCAGCTGATGCAGCATGATGGTTATACGCATATGGAATTGTGAAGGGCTAAACCCATTCTTGTGTTCAGTCCCTCACTATTTCTGGAAATACAAACATACAAAGACGTGACATAGCTGTGGTTCCTAGTACAAATTCTCCATTTCAGTTCTTTTCAGGTAAAATTTGATAATTTTCCAAATTTGTTCAGGATTACTGGAGTTTAACAGCTTATAGGTGTGGCTTATGATTTTCAAACAGGTTTCTGAACGTCTAGGAATGTCTGAATGTCTAGGAATCCTAAATCAGTAATATAGCATACAATTAGCAAATCCAGCGTGCTCAGCTGTGTAGCTCATATGTATGCTGGGACACATATGGGCACAGTAAGTTTAACACATCCAGAAGGCATCAGTTTACATGCATAAAGACTGTCAGGGCAGCCAACACACAGCAGTAGTTTTCAGAAGTGTAAACCCACCATGCATATACCTCCAGAAAACATACACAAATATCAGTGTCTGAACAGAAGTGTGCCACGCTGTGCAAACATCAACAGGTGCACTGCACACTTCACATAGATTCCAACTTTAAAAGTGACGAAGAATTGAGTGCTGAGACTGGAATCCAAAATGGTTAGAATGTTCAGAATTATGCAACTCTGGAGTATGCTCTGAAACAAAAATTCAAATTCAAGAATGTTGAGATCCATATTCTTAGGCTGGGTCTCAAGAGTACTCAGACCTTTGGATAGGGCTGCTTATATGTGTATATTGATGTCATATGAGGAAGTCTGAGGAGAGGAAAAGATATCCAGGCTTCTACAATTAATCAACAGAATTTCATTCAATTACATTAAATCAAATGCAGAACCATGTAAAAATATTTCAGAACACTGCTTAATTTTCAAAGATAGTTTTTTTATCAACTGTCTTAATGTGCTAATTTTGAGCAGAACAAGAGCCTGGAAGAGATCAATTTAATTATTACCATCTTGTTTCTTCTCATCCCTTCCAGTGCCCTGAACTTCTAGATGTTGAAAAATCGAAACTTAAATCCAAAGAATCCCTCTCAAGTGGAGTACATCTGAACACAGCTTCAGAAGACAACCTGACTTCTTTTCTAGACCAAGAACGTGACCAGTCTGTAGAGCGGCCCCCACAGCATTGTAAACCATGTCTCCCACCAATTAGGCACCCTTCCTTGCCAGAATCTTCACTAAGCACTGTAGGAATCTTGAGTCTTCATAGGCATGTTTCTGATCCTGGTCTTCCTGGGAAATAGTACTTTTATACTATTACTTCAAATAAAAATTTAATTGCTTTTAATGGCTTTTTTTCCTTTTTTTTTTTTTTTTTTTTTTTTTGTATTTAAATCCTCTATACTTGACTCAGGGGCTACAAGGAATATACCATTATATGCAAAAGTACTGTATATTTTCCTAAATCTAAAGCTTGTAAGGTAAAGTTGAGCAGTTCTGATGTAAATATATATATATACACACACTAATTGTATGTTCCAAATATAAAACTGCCAGCATTCTCAAGGCACCTTAAATTTTTATTTTTTTTAAATAACATGCATGTTCTGAAATTACAGTTTACGTTGCATGGAGATTACCACTTACTGCTGTCATGGAAATAGTATTTTATTGTGGATATGTCTTCAGAGCAAATAGGAGACCAATAACAATAATTCACATAGAAAAACTCCTACCTGACCAAGCTAAAATTCAAGCAAAATCCTCTTTTAGCTCACTTTTGAAAACTGATTTATCTTTCTTTCAGTGAGCTTTCTATAATAAATCACAATTAGTCTGAATCTAAAGAAAGAATAAGGTAACCAAGTATTCTGGGCTTGAAACAACTGGAACAGAGAAAACCGCCTCCTTCCTAACCAGTTGAAGTAGGTAGGGCAGTATTTTAATAGACAGGAAAACTCTGCTGCATGCTGGAAAGTATCAGCATAGGTTACATCCACAAAATTGCATTAATTGAATAATTTGTTTCCACTACATTTTGGTTTGGGGGTTTTGTATTGTTTTTCTTTTTTTTTTTTAATTGCATCATAGAAGTTAGCTGTGATGAGCAGACAGATACTCTTCATCTGTCACACAAACATAATCAAATGCAATAAACCTAATTTCTATATAATACAGAAGACTGTGTTTCTTTTGTTCAATGCAAATTATTAACAATATGTTTAATTTAAAAATACTTCACACATTTTTGTGTTATAATTAGTAAGGTGGCTGTTTGCAGTTGCCTCTTTTTACTGATTGGCCCCTCCCAATGATTCTGGATAGGGTATATCTGTGTGTGAACACACACATACACCACACACACATTCCTGTATGTGTGCATGTGTGTATTTTATATATGTACATAGGTGTGTATGTATGTGTATGTGTATATATATTTATATACACACGTACACACAAGTATGTGTATATACCTACACTTACATGTAGGAGTATAGATATAGAGCTATATATATATATGTATATATGTAAAATCACTTTCAGGAACAATTGTAAACTTTCTTATTACAAAATGAGTAAGCTTAGCTTGTGTCCAAAGCTGAATTAGAATAAAATTATTTAAGGTCTGTAGGCTTTAAATACAGTATGTACTGTATGTGCATAATGCTTTGTGAATACTTAGATTTAATTTTATTAAAATATTATTCTGCTTCAAATGTTGTGTTTATTTTTAAATGAAATTACCTTTTTATTAATGTTTTTAAATATTTTTAAATGGTCACATGATTATCTAATCCTTTAGCTTTGATGTGAAATTCCTCTGGGAAGAGAACTGGTTTCAGAAAAGCATTGAATTCAGTTAGTGGGGGAGCACTTCAATCTTAACTAAAACCAAACTAAACCCTCTGTTCTAAACCAGTACTACAGAGAGATGGGATAGCGGTTGTCACTTCCACAGATACATATGTTGTATGTTGGGGTTGGAATGAAACATGACACTTCCAGTCATACACAGCCAGTAGACTAACCCAAGCTGGGTGAATCTTCCCTCAAGGCTGTGCTTTATCTTTGCTTTTAAAGATACAAAAATGAAGTCAGTGAATACTTTTGTAAGTGAAAAGATAAACCAACCCTTCCCATAAAAGATGACATTTTCTTCTGCCTCATGCTACTGTTGATTGTTGAAACATGCCACAACATGCTGACTGCTCTAACTTCTACCATGACTCCAGGAGGTCTGCACTGCTCAGTGCCTTGCAGAATCAGATATCAGATCCTAGGGACCATTCAGAACCTCTGCCTGCATATACTGCATTGAGATGGGAGTGCTGAATAACAAATAGCTACTGCCTTTTTTTTTTTTTTTGCCTTTTTTTTTTTTAATAGCAAGTGTTAATGACTTCTATCTCAGTCTGGTAACTATATTAATGTCTGCTACAAGGAATAGGTTAGTACATTTTCTAAAAAAGTATTTGTGCTTATGCTACATTCTAAAAAGTCTGGCATAAATTAAAAATAAAATCAATTAAAAAAGTATAATGCATGAGCATTGCTTTCCAAAATGTCTTTTGTCCAATTTCATCACTTGGTATTTCACACTGATGCAAAGAGACTCAGCAAAACTTGTGGACTGGGAAAGGAGCACTGGGGAAGAGGAGGAGCTACAACTACTGCAGTTAGTCCAAATGAAGGAAAAGTTCCATTCCTTACTCCTTTTCTTGGCTCAAAGAGGCTTTGTTCCTTCCCATCTTTTTGTATCAAGAAGAAAAATCTCTAATGGGGGAAACTAAGGGAGACTTTATAATGTTATGGAGATTCTAAGCTACCTAGACATCTGCCAAGGAATGCAGAAACAAAACATGAAAATTTAGTGGCAATACTTGAACTGCCTCTCCTCTGGCCAAAGAAAAATCTGCCTTCTCAGGTATCTTGTTGTTGAGGTTCAGTGAAGTACATGAAGACCCCCTGCTTCAAACTTTTTTCTTCCAGAAGCAGGTACAAACCGTTTGTTTTGAAAATGTGTTAATTTTCTAAACAGCAAAAACTGCCCCTTTTATTTGTGGTTATTTTGTTGGTGTTTTGGCGTTCCTGTTTGTTTGGGTTTCGGGGGGGGGGGGGGTGTTTGGTTGGTTACTTTGTTGATTTTTCTGCAGGGGTGGGGCTACCTTTAAGCCCAGTCTATTCTGACTTGAAAGAAATGGGTCTGTGTTATCCAAATCAAACTGGGAATAATGTTAAGGATTGTATACCCACACATTACAATACACAGCTTCTAAATCTGTAGAAGCTTTCAGAACTTTAGGAAGTAAGTTTTGGGTTTGCTTGAACTTAGGAACTTGGCTATGTATATTTAAAACCTGTGGTTGAAAGTTATGTATAAATTATAAGATGTAGATATAGAGAAGTCTCCTGGAAATTCCAGAATGGCTAATGTAGTTGAAGTACCAAAGCAATCGGGACAATCACTCCAAATGTGAGAGATGATACCATACAAATCAGCAGAGCTCTTCATGAAGTTCTTTTGCTCCCACTAGTTACAGGTCTAGTTCAAGATTTAAAGCAAAGGACAGATTGTGATGCTTTTCAATAGGTAAGCTGTGCAGCAACCTAAACCATTTGGATGTGCACGTTCATCTACAGGCACAAATTTACAGTAATACACATTAGTCCTCTGTCTTGACATGCCCAACTCTGCTGTTTCCAGGAAGCATATGCCCAACTGCACGTCTTTCCTTCCACGTTCCCATTCTGTTCACTCAACGAACATGTTTTCTGGTCTCCCATCTCACTGCTGCTGCCAGCAGATGAACCTGTCTTCCCTGTTTCTGCTGCAGACTGTGTCCTAGCAATCTCCTCCCTCTGGTGAGAACTCATCAGAGCTCCTATCTGACTCACCAGCATCAAAACATATAAAAGCTGAAATCCACTGCTTGGCATGGCCTCTGGCTGCCTGCAGAGGTGAAGAAACAGGAGTTTTGCCCACTGATGAATTGCATTTCCTCCCATTTGCACTGCTGATCTCTAAAATGCTGGACACAAACAGAATTCTTACGCTGTTAACACATGTCTACACTGCACGCTGCAGTGACTTGCAGTGTGGTGCTGTGCACTGCTGTGCTCAGTCATCATCTATGCAACCTCACACTAGCTGGAATAAAGTTGCATTATTTCTGTATAAATCTCTAGAAGTTTTAACTGTCCTTTTAATGCCTGCAAACTCTCAGAAACAGTAAAGGATTGTTGTGGGATAAATACACGACTTTATTTACCACCACTACGTACACAACAAAACAAACACACAAACAACCAACCCATCTGCACACACAGAACCCAAGTAAGTCATGTGGGCTTTTGAGACCAAGCAAGGAAGGCTCATGTCCCTCCAAATAAGGTACTGAAGACAAAAGAACAAATAGCGAGGGGAAAAAAAGACATGATACTTTCTTCAGAAATCTTTCAAAGGAAACTTGCATAAAGCAGAAATAAAAAAGTAATGGCAAAGTAAGAATGAAAGCTGACAAAAGTAGACAATGAAATGAAAACAAAAACAAATTAAGTTCTTCTAAAAAAAAAAAGCCTCCAGCTGAAGGAAGCTCCTCTGAGAGCAGAATGCTGTAGCACATCTCAACATGACAATCAGCTGAGGGCACAGTTTGAATTACAGAAGGTTTCAGCCTGGGAAAGGACCTCTAGAGACAGCTAGCTTCCTTTTAAAAGGAAGGCATTAAATCAAGGACCCTGTCAAGCCAAGTGTTGAATATTTCTATTGAGGAAACTCCCACTACTTCTCTGGGCAATATATTCCAACGTCTAATTGTTTCTAGACTGGATAATAATTTTTTCTTATACCTGGACATAATTTCCCCTGAAGAAATGTGTTCCAATTGCTCCCTGTTCTGTGTACACCAGTGAAGAGGGATCCAACTTTTAGGAGCTGGAAAACTGTTGTCTGATAACAGGTTCCTTCACCTGGTGGGCAAGAGACCAATCCACACACAGAGTCAAGGTATATGATTTATTTACAGTTCTGCACAGGACGGGGTATGAGGTGGCAAATCCACAAAGACAGCACCATGACTAGCAACATTTTTTATACATTTTAGCAAGCAAAGGCATTAATGTTCATTGCCTACAAGTTACTTATTAATTAGTATTCTATCTTCTATGGGTTTAATGATTTCCTCACTTCTTATCCTAATAAGTCCACATGCTCTGTCTCTTCTTTTGAGTCGATGGGTTTCTTGAATCGGTAGTCACATTCGCCCCCTGCCGGAATTACCTTCTACCAGTCAGAGCTGATTTCAGCACAATTGCTGGGTTGGCTTTATTAGTTTCTTCCTTATCTTGAGAGTTCTGTCAAATATCCTGGAGGCCCGTACATTCTGTGTTCTTTGTGTCTGCTATCAGTGGTACGTCCTTCGCCCCAAGCTTTGTTAACCTCCTCCTAGGTCTGAGACCACTGAAACATATCACACCCTAAAACTTAACAAGCCAATTCTACCAATAAGTAATTTATTTTTCTAACACTTGGACATCTGTGGTTGGAACTCCCTTGAGCCTTTTTTCTTCGGACTTTATAAATCCACGTCCTTCCAACAGGTACCAGGCTCCCCAATCCTGTTGGCCCTCTGGACTCTCTCCAGTGCCTCAAACTCGGACGCGCTGTGACGGGCCCGAGAAATTCGTGAGCAGGAAAGTGACAGACATGTTTAAACTCACGGTTACTGTTAAAGGTTTCGGTTTAGATGCTGAGGAGTGGCATTGAGCGCTGCCCTTCCCTGCAGGCGCGGTCCCTCCGCGTCCCGGCCCCACGCACCGCTCTCGTAAGCGAAACCGAAAGCGGCGCTGCCTCTGGAATAAAGTGGGGCCGGCCCGGCGCCCGCCGGAGGAGACGCGGAGGGGGACAGGGGGCTTGCTGCACCCGAGGCCGAGTCCGGACCCGCCTGCAGAGTCCCGGTGTCGGCAGCGCTCCCCCGGCCGAGCTCCGGACCGCGCCCCGCGCCGCCCTCCCGCAGCCGCGCAGGAGCCCCGGGGCGCCGCCAGCGCGGCCATGGAAGACGGGGACCGGGACGAGCGGTTTCTCTACATGATCTCCTGCTTCAGGCCGCGGCTGAAGCAGTTCATCCAGGTGCAGCCCGTGCTGGACCAGCTCCCCTCGCTGAGCGCGGAGGAGAGGGAGAAGGTGCGGGCGGCCGCCCTGCAGCGGGGCGAGGTGGCGGGGGCCGAGGAGCTGCTGCGGGCCGTGGAGCGGGGACCCCGCGGCTGCGGCTGGTTCCACGAGTTCCTGCAGGCGCTGGAGCACGGCGGCTGTAGCCTGGCCGCCTGCTACGCCAACCCCAGCCTCAGCCAGCTGCCCTCGCCGGCCGAGGAGGCCCACCACGACCTCTGCGTGCACCTGGTGCAGCTGCTCCACAGCACGCTGGTGGACAGGATGCAGCCCGTGCAGGTGGCCGAGAAGTGCCTGGAAATGGGCATCTTCAAGGAGGAGGACCTGGATCGGGTAAGTGGCCCGCCTGCCAGGTTGGATGCCAGGCAGTGCCACAGAGACTGCCCAGCCGCAGTGTCTGTTGGGCACGTAGGAAACCGCAATTAGAAATGACCTAGTAAGTGCAAAAATGAACAGGGGGGACTGTTCATCTTCAACCCAAACTTGGGGGAAAAGACAAATCGCTCCAGGTAAGCCAGTGAAGACTGCTGACAGCGGGACAGCAGGTGAGATGCCAGCTAAGAACTTGTGAAAGAAAAATGCCATGAACCAAGTCACTGGAAAAAATATTCCAGCCTTTGCTGTTACTTACTATTTTGCCACAGACCTTAGGCTCAGGAGATTAAGTGTCATTAAGTACCTTCTGGCCCCTGAACCATACCAGGAAGTAGCGATGACCTGTAAGGTCCTAAAGAATCGTAGAATGAGATGGGTCGGGAAGGACCTCTGAGATCTTCAAGTCCAATCCTTGATCCACTACCACCACAGTGGTAGAATACTTAAATTAAAATAAAGCAAGACTTTGTCTCCCCTTTTTTCACTATAGGTTCACTAAAGACTGTCATAGTAGACAATGAGGTGAACAGAAATACTAGTTTGACAAGAACAAGGAAGTGTTAACCTTTGATAAAAACACTTTCCAATGTTTATCCCATTTGGCTAAGAATGACTCACCTGGAATGTGAAACTTACTTGAAACCCAAGGAAATGTATATCCTGAAATGGTGTTAGAACACATTAAATTAATAATTGCCATAGCAATAAGGGGGAAACTGGTAAACTAAGGGTGGTGTTACATCACATTTGCACTCTGAGCCTTCACATCCACTTTTGAGGTAGTTTTATACTCTCAGTTAAATGACAGTAACATACATAGCTTTGTTTTCTGACTGTCAAGTAGCAGCAAGAATCAGCTGCACACTAATGAATCATAAGTCAAGCATGGTAACACACAGGTGGATGCAGAGGCCTTTTAGGAGGTTATCAGCTCCATTCCCTGGTAATGGTTCCCTGTGATCCACGAGACCACCTTTTTGCCTCTGGTATTTCCGTTAAGCCATTCATTGCTCTTCACAATCCTGTCAGGAGCCTGGTCTTTCCTAATGCCTCTTTCTACTCCCGCTTCCCACGCCCTTCCTTTTAGTGTTCAGTCTCAGTCAGGTGTTCCCACTGTTATGTCTGCCCATTTCCTTGTATATCAGGATGAGTGATTTGTGAGCCTTGAGAAAATTACCCTTGAGGACTGAACACCTGTGTCAGGTTTCTTTGCTCTTGGGATTGTCGTTTCGTTTCTCATGTGATTGCATGTCAAGTTCTGCTTGTGACAGTCTTGGGACACTTTTCCATAGCTTCTTTGAGGGCAATAGCGACTTTCTAGAAGCTTAGTTATTGTATTTTTAAGTGGGAATTGATAAAGCCAGAGTTTAAGAAGGGAAATGTTCTATTTTATATATGAGGTCATGTTACAGATTAAGTCTGAGTTTTGGTAAACTATGTGACATGACTTCTCCTTAATCAAGGTTATTTATTCCCTAAACCAGTCTGAACACCAATTATTATTCCACAATACTAATAATTATTATATAGTTCTTATTTTTGTAACCATTGTCTAGTACTACCAGTCTCTCCAATTAAATTTCAGATCTCGTAAGTCTTATATATCCTACCTGAAACCATATGGGATAAACACGAGGTTGGACAAAACTACAGTAAGTCTCTTCTGATTAGGGCAGGTCTGTTTCATATATTTATTTTTAAGTATGTTTTAATGATGACAGGGAAATGCTTTTGTACCTAGACTATTCTTACTAACTTCCTCGAACCATTTCCAAAGTCTATATGATGATTGTTTGTGGGTTTTTTTCACCAGATCCATGCTGCTACTGACAATCATGGGAACAGGGAGGGTGCAAGGTTGCTTCTGAGCAGAATAGTGCGGAAGAAAGATTGGTTCTCTCCCTTTTTAATTGCTCTCCGTGAAACCCAACATGAAGACCTGGCAAATGATTTAAGTGGAAATACAGGAGGTAATAATCTTATTTCACTACTACTGATTGTTTTAATACTTTTTTTTTTTTTGGTAACGTTGTTTAAGAAACAATAATGTAAGAGTCATATCGTATTGATTTCACTGTGACCATGGGACTAATGTTTTTGCTTGTCCAGGGATTTCAAAATCAAGTTATTTAACAGCTTAAGCAATAGATTTTGAAACACTGAAAATTCTTACTAAGCAGTATGAGAATTACAACAGTATGTATTCAGTTGAAATTAAACTGAATCCTTACTTTTTATAACCCATTGGTTTTCAGTGTGATGTTTTTCTAATCACTCATAAAAAAATATTCTGAAGATTAATTTGAACAAACAAAACAGACCTTACCTGGATTTCTCTTTCAATACAAATATAAGTATATAGAACATATATACTTAAGTATATAAGTATATATACTTATAAGTATAGTATATGTAAGTATATCAATAATAGAATAAACTGCTAAAACTGCAACTACTTTTTATTCCTGAATATTGTAAAATTATAGCAGTGCTCCCTTGGATTCTAAAATATAAAGAAGAAGCAGCCCCCAAACACTCTATCCCTCATTTTTACTGTGCTCCACATATATTTTATAAGATTTTTGAGACTAAAGTTTTGTAACAGATTTCCCATTTATCAGCTTCAGCCTGCTCACCCGAGGAGCTCACCAGAACTATGTGTCTGTGCTTTTAGTTGCTGCATATGGGTCAATGCCATAAGACTGGGGTAAGAGGAGCATGAAGGTTTTGGACAGGAATCTGCCTATGTTCTGCCAGACACAGATGTGCAGCTGCCATATTTGAGTATGCAGTTCAAAGGGCATTGCAGTCTGCAGGACAAGACCAGCCAAGTTGGAGCCTCAGAAGATTACTCTGAGTGAAACTCAGATCCTGGGAATGGCTCAGCAACTCAGCAGCTATTGTGGTCCTAATTTTAATTGTGGTCCTCAATTTCATTCAGAGTAGCAAGTATTTCACAAACATGCAAATTATTAATATTCTTTTCATATTTTTATTTTCAATTCTTTTCAAATTTTGCATTTCTAAATTTTCAGTACAGTGCAGCGAATATAGGGTAAAACTTAAGTTAAATTTAGTTGTTTGATGGAATCCTGAATGAAATGCATTTATTCCACAGTTTCTCTGTAATCTTGGACAATGCAGGCCCTAAAAGAAACTGTACAGACTAATATGTAAAGCCAAAAATTGTGTGGCTCTTACCAGAGGATAAGTAATTTTCCATGTATGCAATCCTATATGTGTGTAGATACGTAAGGAGTGTGGTGCTGGAGCATCCACTGACATAAGGTCATGGACAGGAAACACTGAGAACAGGTTCATTGAGTACTGGGGAAGGAGAAGACTGGCGCTACATTTTGGCACTACAGGTTGATCATCAATGATTTGTTACAATAAAACACACTTATTAGCAGACACCTACCCTTAGAAATTGAGAACTTTATAAAAATAAATCTGTTTCTTTAAATTTAATTTCTAATTACAGAGTAATGTCTTAATGTTTATAAAAATGTCAAAATTCCAAACTATAGTATTTGAGTCAAGACCTAGAGTGTATGTTATGCTGTTATGTACATGATGAATACAGGTTAGTTCTATGTTTTCTGTGCTCCACACTCAAAGAAATGAAATGTTTTATCGTGCTTTAGAATTTCTATTTGTTTTCTAGGAACAGAGAATAGACAAAGTGAGATGAAGAACAGTACAAATGAAGAAACAGAAATTACAAGCCAACCACAATATGCCATAGTGGAGGATTTGAAACAGCAAGAAAATATGATTGATAGTTTCAGCAGTGAGAACAGTGTATTGGAAACATCTGTGGGAGAGAATTCTGTAGATTCAGGTTTGTTCACTAAGTGTTATTTTGTGCTGGTACCAGTTAAACTTCAGTAGCGGCAGGTAACTGAGAGAACTTAGTACAAATTTTTAGAAATTGTTGTGGCCTGTTGTTCACACAGATCTACTTTTGAAAGCATGTCTTGGGATTTGATTAGAGCAACAGCAATTAACAGCAATAATGTCCAAACATAGCTGGGAACCAGTGGTTCAAACATATGCTGCATGATTAAAGAGCCATTCATGTGTGTTACAAGTTCAGATGGAACTCAAACAATAGTTACAACTGACAAATCTTGTCTGAAATTATTCTAGTGGGTTTACTCAGCCAAAGGAGTAAGACAGTTAAGGCTGCTCTTTTTCTATCAAACATGAATAGATTTTTAAAAAGTTGGCTCTGAAAAAGTACAGCCTTTCAGTGTACAACACTAGTAGCCTATTTCTTACTTATCATGATATTAACAGCGTATCACAATGCTTCATAGCAAATAGTGAATTATTGACGACAGCAAAAATACCAGCTTGGTTTTCTGGATTAGAACATTATTTGGCAGTATAAAGAAGAGATGCCAAATATTTAATGATAATTACAAAATGGATTAGACTGAATTATTCTCATTGTTAGTTGGAATCCTTCCTGGGCAAAGCTAAGGCTCTTATTGGGCCTCACTAAGGGTAGGTTTCATTGCTCTTAGCGTGATCTTCTACTTGACTCTTGCAAGGTTAAGGGTTACAGATAATTAGATCTATTAGTTATTAACTAGCCTGCCACAAGCTAATTTTGGACGGAAAACTACGGTCTCCTCAGCAATGAACTGTACTGAAATGAATAGATAATGGGTATTAGCAGTTTGTGCAGCTGAGCAGATCTGTTCAATGAAATGGTCGTACAGGGATTCTGTCATTTTGGTTCAGATTGACTTCAGTCTGGTGTGGACTGTGTACCTACAAGTGGCTGGAACACATGAAACATTTGGTTTCAGCTGACAGTGAATTTCTTCTCACCTGAACCAACTCGGATATGAACCAAAGTAGTGTAAGTGGGGGCAATTGACAGATTCACTGTAAACATGCACTTCTGACTTGAACTAAAGCAGCAGAGCAGATGCAGTGTAACAGGGGCTGCCAGGAGACAGTGCTGCATCGACGTGGCTGCAGAGGAACAGGCTTGCATCAGCCATCTTGAAGTGCAGTACGCTTCGATCTCTGTGTGCTTGTGCACTCACTTAACTGCACTCAACTCTTTCTCCATTTCCATCCTTTCTTGTGATCTGGTAAGACTGTGTTTTTAAACCAGGCAGCTGAAAACTGGAGCCCAGATTCTACTTCCAAGTATGCTGGGAACCCACCTGATTTCCAGTTTGATGCTGTCAGGTGGTGTCAGTTTTGCAGTACGTTCCCACCATTCTTTCATGTCTTGAGAAGGACACATTTTAAGCAGAAAGAAACTTTTTCAAATCACTTGAAATCACTCCAGTTTGCATTGTATCTGAAACCTCCTCTGACCTGTTTATTTGAGCAGCTGAAACAGTGGGAGTCAGAAGGTATGAGAGCAGTAGGGTCATAAAAAAAATTAGAAATCGATCGTTTAACCTAAGAGATAACTAGAGAAAAATTGTGTATACAAAAACACAGGTAAGAAACAACACATACACAAAACAACACAAAAGCAAATAAGTTTGCAAGGTCAGAAGTGAAACACTTGGATTAAGCTACAGTTAGTTACCTGTATAAACAACAATTTAAATAATAGCAGTTCTGTTTTTCAAGGCTTGTTTTTCATTGCAATGCATTGTCTTTATACTTATTAATTAGTCAGTGCAAAGTGACTGAAAATCTTTCTGTGGAATATCCTACATTACAATGTGCAAGAAGCACTCTAAAGGAAGATTAGCAAAAGTGGTGAAAACAGCTGTTACAATATAAACTCTTTTATCTTAGTTCTTTTGGAAATGCTTACTGGTTTGTTTGTTTGTTTTCTTAATTTATTTTAAAATAATTCAAGCAAGGTGAGATAATTGAAAAAGGAGAATGTTACCTTCATTTGGAAGATGATTATTTGGTATTTCACTTTAGCACTGATGTTTTCTGTTGAGATATTATAGTGTAATGCATGCTGCACGTTGTTTCTCAGATACTTATGTACAAAACACTTTATGAATGAATATTTTTACGTCTTTCATTAGGTCATTTTAGATGGGAGATCACATGAAATAGATACAGAGAATTTTAATTTTGTCCTCTCTTTCTTATCCTAGATGGATTCCTAGAAAGTGAAAATGAGATATAGCAGTATCATCTTCATTTTCACTAATGCTACTTATTAGTTTTGTCACAGATCTTTGAATGTGGCTTACAACTGGTCAGGCTTCCTTCTTTTTTTTTTTTTTTTGCCTTTCTGTTGGTTGCACTGATTTCCAGGAGACTAGGCTTTTTGGGGGACAATAAATTGGGAAAAATATGGATATAGACCATTATAGGGTATTCACTGGAAAGAACTTGATAGAACATAAGTTCACTATCTGATTAAGCAAAACATGAGTCAATGACTGATTTCGTATGCACACCGTGGGTTCAGTTGCAGAGCGCTGTAGGTAAGCTGGACTAAGCTTACCTTAAGGTAAGTGCAGGATGAGGCAGTTTGTAGCAGACTTTTCCAGAAGAACTGCGTATCTCTTTAGGTATTGAAAGGACTGATTTTGGGAAAACCCAGCCGTTTCAATGACACCGGTGGCTGAAAAAAGTCAGTGTAACACGTTGATCGCCCAGCAGAGGGAGGGCTCAGCACGGGAATATCTCCGCGGACTTCCCACGCAGGGCGGCCCCGTCCCGGCGCTGCTTTTGTTTGCGAACAGTTTGGAAGATTTAATAATTTATCACTGCTTGTATTTACCTGGGAACTGTGATGTGCTCTTTTCCTGTTACATGAAGAAACTTAAAAAAAAAAAAAAAAAAGAAGAAAACACCAAAAAACAAACCTGAGAGTTCTGGTTTTGTTTTTCTTCTACTACAGGTATAGGTCTCATGGCTTACAGGGGGTGAAAGAGAATGTTCAGTTTGCCAGCAACTTTTTTTTGGCTTTTCACTCTTCTGAAAAGATAAAATAGGATAGAGGGGATCATGCAGGTGGTCATGTCTGGACCCTTGCTTTAAAACATATGCTGCATGGCCCACATTGCCTTATCTCTGCCATGTTTTGGATTTTAATTTTCTGCTCCATATTTTCTTCCATAAGAAAATTAATTATATTGTTCATATTTTTATCTTTACCAAAGACAAAGAATATTGTTCCTCAGCCATCCCTGCCTGATAACCATCTAACCTATTTTAACAGCTTAGGGAGAGAGCAAACAATATGCTTTTGCTATTAGTATTTGTACAGCAAATATGCTATACTGCATTTGTTTGTGGTTTTCATTTAGAGTCAGATGTCTCTGTAGGAGATGGAAGTGTCCGTAACTTCAGTGAAAAACTGGGCCAGAGCTGCACAACCAGTGATTCGGGTATGTTTCCCTTCTGTTATTTAGAAACTGCAAAATAAGGTCTGGAGGGGAAGCACTCTATGAATGGTCTGGAACAAAAATCAGTGGAAGGCTTTCACTGTGAACACTAGTTCATTGTATTTAGATGTCAGATTTACCCTTATTTTGTTGAAAAACAGATGCCATTTTTAAGTGTTTGGACTTAAGTCCTAGCCCCCAAAAGAGTCGCTTTACTGAGCTTGTCTGAGTAGGTCTCTAGACATTGTCATCATACAAAACAGTCAGCAAGACAGAATGATAAAACCACATAGGCTGAAGAGACTTACAGAAGTCATCCAGTGCAGTCACCTGTACAGATATTCACAGTGCTGCCACATAGACATGTGTCTTTAGCTCTCAGAAAGGAGCTGGATTGTGCCTGGGCCCTGCACAGGGTAAGTGAGAGGAAATAGGACATGTTTTAGAAGTATCTAACTGTGAGCAGAAGCATTTCCAGGGTACCTGCAGAACAGTAATGAAGGTCCACTTTCTACCTCAGTAACTTAGTAGCCCTAGTTGAAAAAACAATCAATCACGGTTACTATCTGAAGACCTTTGCAAATCTCACATTGAAACACGTGCAAGTTTTAAATACAGTTTTAAACTAGATATTGGGCTGTGTTTACGTAATACTTAGCGGACAGGTATTATCTTGCTGAGTATAGTCTGAGCACAGTTAAACACTGCTGTTGTAAATGACATCCCAATAGTTTGTTTGTTTGTTTGTTTGGAGTTTTTTTGTTTTGTTTTGTTTTGGTTTGGTTTGGTTTGGGTTTTTTTTTAAAATCTTAGACCTGAGGCAGAACAAATTTGCAGCTGTCCATCATGGTGATCAGCCTGTTTGCCTACACAGAATTCAAAAGCTACTCTTTGGAATCTAGCCTTTCTAAAATTTGTGTTGGGACTGTGTCTTGTAAAAGGGCAATTTGAGTACCTTTCAGGCCATCTCTGCCTAATAAACCTATAAACGTCATGCAAATGTTGTATATCGTATGCCTGCAAAATGCTTATGATAAATACTTTTGAAATAGTTTCAAACTTTTTAAATATTAATATCGACATAATTTGTAAGTACACACAAATTTCAGGATAGCTCAGATCTGAATTGCTACACTCTAGCTAAGATTTTAGTCTTTGTATTGCTAACTCCTGAGAATACACTTTACACGTCTGCATGAACTGAGGAGAATCATCAGTCACATTGTATTTTTTTCCTCAGTGTGTCACATGAACTGTCTGGGCACAGAAACTTCTCTGTTCGGATGGTCACACTGTGTTGGTTGTTCATGTCAGTCCAGGCTACTGGTGTGTGGCAGCACATGTGTGTGTGTGGCCTGATTCTTTTAAGATTCCTGAAATATCTCCCATTAAGTAAATTGGCCATTTACTATGTCTGGTAATCCAGCATACAGAACAGATTTTTTTCCAGGGTTTACTTGCTATATGTTCTGTTTACATGTGGGCTTTAAAAACAACTAGTTAAAAAGTTTTTAAAAACATTCATGCTTTCTAATAGTGCCTAGTAAACTCAGCAAGAGCAACTAAGCATCTGCTAAGGAGATGCAGATGAACTTTGTGATATTTATAGATTTTATAATTTGAAATTTTGCAGTAAGGTTGCTGTATTAACAAAGATGCTTGGATGGCATCTTAGTACGCCATACCATTGATATGATTTGGATTTTAATGCAAAGAATCATGTAGATTCAGTTGCAGTTTTCTCTGCAAGGATCATTTCACATTTAAGAAAAATGGAATTAGCAATTCCATTGTACAAAATTGTACAAAGGCAGACAACTTCCCTAAAGTTAAACTGTGCATTATGAAAATCCTTTAATTATTACATTTTTTAATCTGTGAAAATATTCCTGTGTGAGCCTTTGTCTAAACAGGGGCTGAGAAAGTTAGGAGAAAGCTAAGTTAAATATTTTTTAGGTCTAGACTGTTAATTGAGGATGTTAAGGAACTGAAATTTAACCAAACAGATGGGTGATAAAGTGCTAGTTTCAATATGATTGAACTATTGAATTTAGCCAACCAGAAAGCAAACAACGTTCTTCCTCAAAAGAGAGTAGTAGAAGTCAGATAAGTGACAGCAAGTACTCTCTCGTGCAAATTTCCCTGCGTTCCAGGTAGCCCTGCACTCACACTAAAAGGCAAAACAAGCAAAAAACACTTAAGAATGGCATTCAGATGTTTCCATCAGCAGTATTTTATCAAGCTTCATTACTTTTTGTTAGTTTAATTTTATTTAATGGAATCAGGAATACTAGAAAAATACACTTACTTTGTGTGTAATGTCTCAGTGATAATAAAATCCTCATGATTCTTCACCAAATGATATCAGGAAACAAAACTATATGGGTTTTTTCTCTCATTTTTAGTCTAGTAGAATGAATTTTTGCCTTTTCTTCTCTGAGGGCAGTTAACACATGGAGGGTGATCTAAACATATTTATAGGGAAAAGAAACAAACCAAAACAAAAGACAAAAACTCCATTGAAATAAATCCTTCTGATATTAAGGTATATATAATTTCTGACTTCTTAAATATATGTAGACTCAAGAGATTTTATATGCATTTCTTACTTCTTGAAATAATTCGGCAACATTTTTCTACTTTTAAGTTTTGAACACTGTTTGTTTCATCTGTGAGCCATAGATCTAAACTCTGCCATTGCATTTTAAATGAGAGATGGAAGGCTTTGACCTTAGGTGACAAATGTATATGACTTTTTAATGAACAGCTCAGTTGCATTATGTATGAGTCAGGCTAAGAAGCAACGTAATCTACCATGAATAGGTGTGATACATTCTGCAGTTACCTGTATCTTGTATGGGCAGTTTAATTTTCTTATCTAATTGATCTTTATATTTTATAACTCCCTTCATCATTTTTAAGTGGTCCCTATCTCTTTTTCTCTCTATGGCTCCAGTCTTGGAAGTATTTAAAAAGGTGACCAAATAAATTTCAGTATTGATGAAGGAGAGTGTTATATAAATTTGACTAGATTATAATAAATACTGTAGCTCTGAACACAACTTTTGTTGGTCCCAGTGCTGCTGAACTGTATCTTTGAATTCATACATAATAGCAGTCATGTCAACATAGACAGGTAAAGACATACTGTGGCTTATTCCACCTATTCTGATTGGTGACTGATCCAGTTCTGATCCAGGTTGCACAGGTCCACAGACTAACATTGTCTGTCTTAATATGCCCTGTTTCTATTTATTCAGATGAGGCTTTTAATAGTAAATCAGTATTTTTCTCTCTGAAATTTTTTTCAATATTCTGATGTTTTATGCCTCCTGTTTGATACTTACATTTCTTTCTACTCTTAGATGAAGATGAAGAGGAGAGGAGAGCTTCCCCTGAGCCAGATCTGACCCTGAGAGATTACCAGATGGAAGTTGCAAAGCCAGCACTGAATGGGGAGAATATTATAATATGTCTCCCTACAGGCACTGGTAAAACTAGGGTGGCTGTTTACATTACCAAGGATCACTTGGATAAGAAGAAAAGAGCATCAGAACCTGGAAAAGTCATAGTACTTGTTAATAAGGTATGTTGGTCCACTTTTTTAAAACTAGTATTTTTTTAACATAGTGTGTTGTTAATATAGGCATTGTAAAATGAATATTAACACAATTCTCAGGTTCTCTAGATATAGCTGTGTTAAAGGCACACAGCTCTAGACTGTCATCTCCTTTGCATCATTATCCTAGTGCATGCTCAAATTATTTCAGTGTACCCCACTCAAGTGCAAATTTGGATGTGCCCTAATAACTACATTATTTTAAAAAGTAAAATTTCTAATCAGAATTATTTAAAAAAATATATTTTTTTCACATTTTGTGTTTCAGTTGGTAATGAAGGCCATCTAATGAGTCTCACAGTAGTTAAGGAATATTTTTTCAGATTTTCTGATAGTGGCTGTATTTTACAGTTAAATTTAGCACATACAAATTAATCTTCTACTGTAATATTAAAATATAGAAATACATTTAAGAACTTTTTTTAAATAATAAACAGTATCCATATCCTCTTATAAGAATGCCAGAGCATGCATGGCTTGTTCATTCTTTCTAAGGCACAGTTAAGCCAAGTTTCTTGAGACAAAAAAGGTTTCACAGAAGAAGATTCAGGGGAGAAATAGATTTGGGGATTTTTACTGCTTGGTTTTGTTTTGTTCGGCTAACAACATTCTGGCAAACGGGCATGTATTTTTAATCCTGTGTATCATCTGGTTTAAATTCTTTGGAAACTTTTGTTCAGGTACCATTGGTAGAACAGCATTTAGAATCAGAGTTTCATCCATTCCTGAAGCGTTGGTATCAGGTTATTGGTTTAAGTGGTGATTCTCAACTGAAAATCTCATTTCCTGAAGTTGTCAGAAAAAATGATGTCATCATCTGTACAGCACAGATCCTTGAGAATTCACTCATAAATGCAGACAAAGAAGATGAAGAAGGTGTCTACTTATCAGGCAAGTTTTTAATTCTGACATTTTTACAGAAGGAATAAAAGTATGTCTCGAGTCTGGAAAACTGCAGAGTAAAAATGTGTCACATTCAGTAGGTTTTTTCAATTTAGTCGTTTTATAAATGCAAGTGGGAGTCAAAACCAAATCTTAATTAATGAGCATGCAATTTTTTCAAGCCAAAATTAGACTCTTATAGTTCATTTGTACTAAATATTTATTATGCTTCCTATTTTATCTTGCTCAAGCACAAGTTCATGCAAATACAGTTGTACTGGTTCCACTTTCCAAGCCTGGTAGAGCACCGAGTCATACCACATAGAAGCCATAGACAGGATGAGAAAAATCATGATAAAAACTCAGATGGAGTTTGTAGTTGGAGAAATATAATGGAACACAAAATAAAAGCCAATCTGTTGTAGAAGTAGTATTCTTTAAACTCTTAAAATTTTGCTAATGTACAGTGATATTACTTATAAAGTGTGTCTCCCTTAGCTTGGAAGATGTAATAGTTTCCTACAGCAGATGAAGGAAATTGAAGAAAACGAAATATAGACAAGGCAAGATTGTTTTCCCAGAATACTAAAGTGGCAGGTACCTATGGGACATACAAATAATGGAACAGCTGATGACTTCAGCTCCAGGATCTGGGCTGTAGTGACTTCCTCTGTGAGATGTTAACTTCTCCCTCTGTTTGCATGCAATCAAATCCCTTTTAGATGGGGCAGGATGTAGCTGAGGGGAGAGCTATGATATTCAAAATAATGGACCAGAGATAAAAGAAGTACTACTCTGGGTGTTACAGAGAAAGCAGAGAAACCTAAGAATCAGTCTGTGTCTGTCAGTGCCCAGTGCTGACAGCAGTATTGCTCGATCCAAACTAACTCCTGAAGAGGCACTTGGGGACATCAGAATTGCCTCCCCCCCTTCAGAATGCCTTGTTATTAGACTAGGCAGAGTACCAGAGATTTTCTTATCCTTGTGTCCTTTCCACTGCATCTAAGTTAATAAACTTTCCTAAATCTGATTAATTTTGTAATCTTTTATAGAGTCATGTAAACATTTCTACTGGAACTGCAGACCAGTTTAGAATTGGGCTGAATCCCAACCAGCTTGTGTAACAAAGTGGGTTTTGAATGGGTTGCACACCTTGCCAAGTTTCCTTCATAAGGAGCTATGTTTTTTCCAGAGCTGAGGTGGCCCTGCACCTCATTTTTTTCTCCATGCTATTACACCTGTGCTAGGAAGTTTAGCTGGACCAAAGCCAAGCAAGCATGAACACAGCCAGCTCCATTTCTATGGCTGTGACTTGGTTAACTGGCAGCCTATATGAATCATCCTAATTAGTTGTAAGTTTTTTATTCCAAATTTCTGTGCTTTCTTTTTTTTTCATCTGTTTCCACAGAGGTCTGCATTGCATGTAATGTGGAATTATTGTGTTTTACCAAATGTTTACCCTTTTTGCCAAGGTCTAAAATCACTGTGTGGACTTTCTAAAAGCTGTGTATCACCTTCCATAGGAGAAACACATCACTTCTGGTGGGTTAGTTTGTCCACAAGTAATTATAGAAATATGCATTGCAGACATAATGGCCAAAATCAAAGGGAGTGAGTTCATGTTGGCAAAATAACTGAGAAGCTGCTAGTACTGCTTCTGAAGTCTTGCAATATGTAGAAATCTTAGAAATAAATAGGAATTTAGATTTGAAACTACATCACTCCAGTCCAGACTGGCTTCCTGATCCACTTGTGTGGATGACAATCGGCTTTACCCAGTGACGTGGAACATTGGTTTGCTTTCCTAGCAGTAGTCTTTGGTGTAGCCTTTAAATAAAACTTCCCTTCTTTAGTCTCCAACTTTCTTTATGTTCTTCAAAGAAAGGCTAACTGAGACTGATGTAGCTCTCTGTTAGTTATCAGCTTCTGCTACCAGCTGTTGCAAGCTCATTTATAGTGATGCAATAGTTTGAGCACATCATTGTGTAAACAAGGCCATGGAAATTGTCCAGATTAAAAAAAAAACCTACATATGAGTGCTTAACCCTAATCATTTCCATGACCTTCTTTACAGTCATATCCGCAAACATTCCTCAAAATGTTGGGAACAATGTTGAATTAGAGAGTTATCAGCCATGTACAGAAAGAATGGGAGCTCCACAAACCAGTTTTGCTGCTATGGAAAGAGAGAAACGTTCATGAGTGTTTCAAATCAGAACATTGATATATATGTCACTGGCTGCATATGCAGATGGATTAAAGATATGTTTTCTGTATTTTTGAGACATTTAAAATTTTAAAAAATCTTTTTTTTCCTTATTGTATTGTACATTACTTGTTGCATGTAAAAATGATCTGACGAAAATGCACATAAAACCTCTCTGAATCTTCATTAGTTTCCTCTGCTACAAAAGAGAGATGAGTGGTAGTGCTCCCACTAATCTGTTCTTTCCAATAGCACATCCATAAAATAATACGAATCTTTTAATTGGACACGACTAGGCAGGAAATCTCTGTGTTGCTACAAAATGGAAGCGTATTTGGACCACAATAAGCCTTTCAAGAATGTCTGAAAGGCTTGTAACATGTTATGAATCTTCTCAAAAACAAACAGGATGTAGTTTGTCAGACAGTTATGATATAAAAGATGGTATTGAGTTCAGCTATGGTATGTTCTTATCACTGGCTATTAAAAATATCTCTCTGAAATTCTTTGTATTATCAGATTTGTGTTGCAAAAATAGAAAAGCTTTTCCCATTACGTGAAATGTAAAACTACTTGACATATCAGGACTGCAGCAAAGATTCCAAAGTTCATTAAATACCTACAGCTTCCATCCATGCCTTCCTCCAGCACTACAATTTCCTAATACATTAATTAGTCAACACTATTCTTACCTGTTATAAGATTTAGTCACACAAATTCTACATTTGAAATAGAATTATTAATTTTAGGAGTCTTTTTTTTTTTCCAGATTTTTCCCTTATCATTATTGATGAGTGTCATCACACTCAGAAGGAAGGTGTCTACAACAATATAATGCGACGTTACTTAAGAGAAAAGATGAAGAACAGGAAGCTGGCAAAAGAAAACAAACCACTGATCCCACAGCCTCAGGTTCTGGGACTTACAGCCTCACCTGGTGTAGGAGGTGCAACATCCTACTCAAAAGCTGAAGACCATATTCTGAAAGTAAATAGCCCTCACACTTGCCAGCAATCAAAGGGACATTGTCTTGTTCAAGTAAAACTTTTAAAGTCGGCATTAGGCTCCAAACATACAATCTGATTTGGGTTTTTTTTCGTGTGTATGTGGAAGTTCAGCTCATAGCCATTCAGAAAATTGACCCACTACAAATTAATGGAAATCCATGTACAAATAAAGTTTACTTTACAGGAAAGTAGGGTTGATGAAAAGGGAAGTAAAAAGATTGCCTCGCTTGAAAAACATTCTGCAGTTAAGATCAGGCCAGGAAATCCACAATGTAGTACGGTTTTATAGTTACTAAAAATATTATTTTTCCATTGATAGATTATAATTTACTGTGTATTCCTAAATACTAGACAGATGATAGTATTTTACATCTGCATATCTAGAGTGACTAAACTGAGCTTTTGTGTGGATCCAAGAAAATGAAAAACAACCTTGAATACTTATACAAAGCAGAAACCACTTGTGAGATACTGGCAGCATACAAATGTGTTTTATTTTTTTCAGTTAGAATTACTCACTGAGAAGGGACTATTGTGGAGTTGTGTGAACACCAGACTAGAGATAATTTCTTAAATTCTGTACTTAAAGAAACTATATTTTACTTGAAATTAATTGAATTTACATTAGTAATACAAAAGCCCAGTTCTCCAGTGAAATCTCCTGACTAGTAACTTGCAGAAGAACAGAATGTGATATTGAATAGATGAGACCTACAAGAAGCTTTTATTCTGTATTGAAATAGATAGAATTGTGAGGTATTTTGACACAACAACTTATTTTCAGTGGAAAAAGCAGAAAACTCCTTTTCATCAGCTCTGAAATTCTAATGATAGGATGCTGGGATTTGTATCTAAAGAAATGTAATCCAAGTATGCAAGCTGAAATAGATAACTACAGCTGAAGACATTACAAAGGTTATCTGCCAAACTTCCTTTCTTGTTTTTTTTGCTCATAAAAATTTTAAGGTTTCACCTTATTACTTGAGACTCAATGACAGACATATATGTAGTTTCTCCTTGGAAGAGATCAAAAGCAGAAAACTCCAGTTTAGTTGTGCAGTTAGCACAAAAATGTTCTCTGCCTTCCTGTTCCAAGAATCATGATTTTAAATTATTTTCTATTCTTATAACAGATCTTACTTTTATAATTAATCCTGGTTTTTTATTTATTTATTTCACCATTGTTTTTATTTATTTTGTGCTCCAAAATCTACTTTTCCAAAATATCGATGCTATATTTTCCTTTTCAAAATACCTGTTTTTCCACCCTGATCTACAAATGTTTTCCTGTATGTAAGGATCATTTTTTGTGCCTAAAAACAAACTTGTGTAGCTTATCTCAAATCCTTTTCAAAGACTTGGCCTTTCTTATGATGATAGGGCCTCTATCCAAATTTTTTAGGAAGAAAATAAAGTTATATAAATATCTAAATAAGAAACCCTGTTGCATTAATTCAGTTTTCATGTGGAATAACTCATTCAATATTCAAAGAAATTACATTTTGTTTTCTCCCAGATCTGTGCCAATCTTGATGCATGTAGAATTATGACTGTTGAAGAGCATGCGGACCAGTTAAAGAATCAGGTGAAGGAGCCGTCTAAGAAGACTGTGGTTGCAAATGACAAAAAAAGGGTAAGTTTTTTCAAACAAATCAGTATTAAAGTTTTATTTCTCTTTAAAAGCGTGTTGTATGGTATCAAAACCTTTTGCCCAATTCTCTCTTTCTATAGACTTTTGATGATGCATAGTCCTAATTGGAATATTGTTGCTTTCCTCTGTATGGAAAAGTATCAGTAAAGTTAAATAGAGCTAATTTTTTACTTAGGTCAGTTATATTTTTGAAGTGTATGGTCAGAAGACCTTCTGAACCATAGTTGATTTGTTTGTATTGGAGTGACGTTATATTCTGTTTAAAAAGTGTGATTTCACAATATAATTTGTTTAATATTGTGAACTATATATTTCCATAACACTAAATGTAGTTAACAACCTTACTTGTTTTTTGATTGAAGGCTTAACTTTTTGAAAACTTACTCAGTGTGGTACTGGGCAAGTAGTTCTGTTTCCAGAAGATGCTTACTTACTTTGCTAATCAATTTATTTTTAGGATCCATTTAGAGAGGAAATTACTGAGATCATGACAGAAATACAAAACTATTGCCACCTCCATCCAAAATCTGGGTTTGGAACTCAGACATATGAACAGTGGGTGATCAGAGAAGAGAGAAGAGGTAACTGCATAGCAAATATACACCAGCTTTGGATTTCTTTGGATCATTCTATATATACATTCTATATATACACACATGTATATATACACAGATAGGTTTTTGTATTTTTGTTCCCTTCTAGCTGCAAAGGAAGAAAAACGCAAGGAACGTGTCTGTGCAGAACACTTGAAGAAATACAATGATGCTCTCCTGATAAATGACAGTATCCGAATGGTGGATGCATACAATCACCTAACTAACTTTTATGAGGAGGAGAAAAGTAAGAAGACAGCAAGGAGCGATGACGATGATGATGATGATGAACCAGCTGTATCAAAACAGGATGAAACAGATGAATTTCTAATAGGTTTATTTCATGGTAAGTTTGAAATACATTGTGATATTTAATATTTGAAATCCATAATTATGCACTAGCATGGTTTGCGTGGGCCCATTAGTTATTACAGTTATTACCATTAGAGATTGCTGGGCTGTTTATTATGACAGTACCTTGATGTCCCAGTTCATACAGTTTTGAATACATTAAAGAACATCAAAGTGGGGTCATGTCACATCATGTAATAGAAGTTCCTCAGCTCTGGCCTAAGGGCTCTTTCTTTTTGCTGCCAGTAAGTAAAAACTGTTCTCTGCTTTCCTCCAAGGAAGTGGCCCTGAGAAAACTCTGACAGATACATAAAACATGTATTTCAGTAGACACTCTTGAGGGGCAAAAGGGTGATCAAATGGAATACAAAAGTAATGAAATGATGGGTTCTTAACCAACACTTTCTACCAAATTTTGTTTGTATACTCCGAAATAGGAGTAATGTCCTTGAGTTAGTTTCAGGTAAAGAGCAATTATTGAGAGAATTAAACAAAAGATCAAAGCTCAAAGACCAAAGTTAGTTGCCTTTTTTTTTCAGATAATTCACCTTGGAACTGGGATTCATTCAGTCCTTGACTCATGAATCTTTCCTTTTTTCCAAATTTAGACTGTCACCATTGAGAAATTCAGGAAATGTTAAAACAGAACTTATAAAAATAGATTATATAATGTCAGTGTGTTTTTTTAATGACTATTCAGATTTTCATTAAGCCCCTTATTTAGAATTTCAGTACTGAGCTGTTTCTAAGAACCAAAAAGTTAGACTAACTGAAAATGAAACTGAGTTGTCTAGATTGTTTTTATTTCCACAGGTAAACGAAGTTCAAAGAATCTGATAGTGAAAAATGGATTATATTCCAATTTGTAATGATTTTACCACTGAAAGTGCCAGGGGTAATAGAAGAAAAACTAAAATTTTCATCTTTGAAGAGCAAAATTCATGTTTGGGGGATAAAGTCCCTGGAGACCTTAGTGTGGGTTTAACTAAGGGGAAAATTGTGGGAGTTTTTAATATCTACCTACTTTTTTTATGTCTTCCTGTATGTTTGATTACATTCTAAAATATGAATAAGACTAGTCAGAAAGCCGCTGTCTAGGTGGTGTTATAGTTTGTGGCCATTGAGTACAATTGCACTGGACTAGGTGCACTGCAATAATCTGCACAGGGTGATGACATCAGTGAGAGTAGTAACACACAAGATTTTAAAGTATTCTTGCTGAGTTTCCATAATCATCTGACAATGACCTAGGCTTTTAAATATTAGAAGTTTTTTTTAAAATGAGAACATATGAGGAATCTTCCCTGGTCAGTAGAGCCAGTTGAAGAGAGTCATTCATTTAACATTTTACTGAGTATATTGAAATGTCTAAGATCTGCAGTACCCATAACAATGTGCCCATTCTGGTATCTACTGTGTTACATGTTTCTAGTGAGGATTCCTTCTTTAATTAATGTCCCAAGGACAATTTATGTCTAAATTTATAAAAACATTATCAGCTCTGAGGCTGTGCATATTAATCTGTTTTTCTTTTAAGAGTTTTTTCCATTATTTTAAAACTGTTTTGCAAATATAAGCTGGTATTTAGCCCTTTAATACAGTGCACTTAACTGTACCACTTCTTGTGTATAGCAAGATCTTTTTCCTTTGGTTTATTCTTACCATGAAATATAGTGTATGATAATGGTAATTTATTTGATTGATTAGTGTGGTTTTAATGCATATAAACTCCCTTCAGAAAGAACTTGTATGCCGCAGTTCTTCAAACTGAATGTTAATTAGCCATGCTGAGAGTATTATATAGAAAGTTGCTCTTTGTTTTGTTGTGTTTTTTTTTTCCTAGATTTGTTATTTTACATGGTTACTTTTTCTTAATTTACATCTGTTATTTTTAAAGCAAAAAAGAAGAGGCTGAAAAAGTTGGCTGGAAAGCCAGAACATGAAAATGAGAATCTAATAAAATTGCGAAATACTTTAATGGAGGAGTTCACGAAGACTGAGGAACCTAGAGGAATTATTTTCACAAAGACTCGTCTAAGTGCCTTTGCTCTATTCCAGTGGATTCAAGACAACCCAAAATTTGAAGAAGTGGGAATTAAGGCCCGTTATCTTATTGGCTCTGGACATAACAGTGAAATGAAACCCATGACTCAGGTACAGAATGATACATTTCAACATTGCATCTTGTACATGATTTCAGAGAACAGCTTGTTTTAGTGCTAGACCAACAGAGCCTAGAGTTCTGGTTTCATACTTGCTAGCAACTTACCTTCATAAGCTGCTGGATAGGTGAATAATAATGTTGGACTAATTTTATTTCCACAAGAAACAAGGGTTTTTTGGCTATGGATTCTATGGCAATAGGAGTAACCAGCATCCATTGCCTAGAGTAGTGTATATAGTCAAAAAGGACACAAGCTGTAGCGAGGCATGTAAAGGAAAAGTAAACAAAATGGAAAGAGCAAAAATGCGATCATTAAATGAGTTCATACTTAGCAGGACAACAGTAATTCAAATTATATTTTATCTACTGAATTAAAAAATAAAATTACAAAGTTGATTGTGCTTGTCTTTTTCTAATACCATTGCTTAATCAAATTATACCAGTTTATATGCATGCTTCACACTGAGACATAACCATTGAAAGAAAACTTACCAAAATTCATAATGAAAATATCACAATTGAACACTCAATTGTGTCCATCTTGTACCATTGTTTTGATGTCATACACCACATCTCTCTGATTATTTATACTTGCAATTTAAACATTTTCAAAAAAAGGTACATTAGTATCCTAAAACCCCTCTTCTATTCTGCTCTTTACTCCCCATAAAATTGCTACTTCAGCTTTTAAAAAAATGGTGTGGTTTACTGTTGGGCAGAGTCCATTTCCGTCAGCTGGTCTCAGTTTCAAAAAAAAAGTTAGGAATTGTTCCCTCAAAAAGTTGCTTGTTTTCTATGAAAACCTGGAATTTAATTTGTGTCCCACACTGTACAAACAAAACAATAGCTTCTGCATTTTGAAACGGCATATAGCAAATAGCAAGTTTCTGTCCCTCTGCTCAAGCTGGGGACAATACCCAGATGATTCAGAAGTCTATTGTTTGGATGCTTTATTTTTCAAGTGTATCGTTGTTGTGCTTTTTGGTGCTCCCCAGATCACTAAAATTATTATCTCCATTTATTACAGGGAATTTTAGGTGCTTTGGAACTAGACTTAGAAGCCTATACTTTAATTGGACGTTAGTGAAGTGGTAGAAATCCAGACTTCTGAATAAATATTTAAAGAATTTGAAAATAATAGAACAGCTATATTGTCAAATCTTCTAGTACCTGTGACATAGGCTACAAACTTCCAAGCTCAGTTACCTTAAAAAGATTGGCTTCTGCTCCCTTCTCCCTCAAGAAAAGATGCTGAACACCTATTATATTCAAAAAGAACTCCTCATTTGTGATCTTGAAAGATGCTTAAATGCAGTTGTTGAAGCCACTTGATGTTTGGTAACGATGCCACTATAATTCCTGAAACTTGCTACTGACAAAAGAAACTGATACTGAAAGTTAATATACTTTTTTTTCTTTTTTCTTTTTTTTTTTTTTTTGATTTACAGAATGAGCAAAGGGAAGTTATTGATAAATTCCGATGTGGAAATGTGAATTTACTTATCGCTACAACTGTAGCTGAGGAAGGCCTGGACATCAAAGAGTGTAACATCGTTATTCGCTATGGCCTCGTCACCAATGAAATTGCTATGGTGCAGGTATGAGTTTTCTGCATACATAACTTATTTTTAATAGTGCTTTTCTGTTTGGAATGTGCAAATGGTGAATCATATACGTGGTGTTTGGAAATAATTTTGAAATACTTGGGGGCCAAAAGTGAAAATGCTCTTGCAAGAAGGTTCATTTGCAATTACCACCCTCAGTCTGCAGGCAATATAAAATTTGCCTCCATGTTTTAGTGGTGTAGCATCCATTCAAAGTTCTACACAAACAGTAAGCTCTTTTAGTAGAAAAGGTATGAGAATAGGATCATCAGACCAGCTGATACCAGAGACATTTGTACCACCAGTGTATGTACACCAAACTGCCAACAGCTGAAGAGAGATAAGTACATATCAGAATATCAGTTTGAATATGCTCTCATTTAACTTGTGAGCACAAATATTTATATATTTAATATTTACATGCATGTTTATGTTTTGGTGACAAAATACAGTTTATGCATTGCAATATGTGCTAATCACAAATCTCTGAGCAGTTTTCACAGGTATCATTGATGATAATGCAGAAACACTATATGTTATTCACTCATTCCTTATCTGTCTGAGTTAAATAGAAAAAAAATACTCTTTGGGGACACTGCATAAGGAATAATACATGTCCTCCATTATGAAACTAGGAAAAAATGTTGCATGATGTCAGAGGGAACATTGTGCTGTTTATTGTTGTATTGCTTGCAAATTGTAGGCTCGTGGCCGAGCTCGAGCTGATGAGAGCACTTACGCTCTTGTGGCTCCTAGTGGCTCAGGAGCTGTTGAACGTGAAGATGTTAATATTTTCCGTGAGAAAATGATGTATAAGGCCATTCAGCGCGTCCAGAAGATGCCACAGGAAGAATATTTAAATAAGGTATTTACTACAACTCTGCACTTTCCCTTTAAAGAGAATTGATTTATGTTGTATGAAATACTTTCTATTTGAAATCTACTTAGAGAAGGAAAACTTAAAATAATATTAGTTATTACATATGACTTTGATTTCTTCTGTAAGTATTTGTTTTATAGTCTATGTTTCCTAGTCTTTTAGAACGGTCTGGTTTTCTATTGGTAAGGGGGGAAACGCACAAGTAAGGAAAATTGACTGGAAGTCATGCTGTCAGTGAACTCAGTAAAATAACTGGAAAACTATTGCTGTCATTCCACCATAATGTTACAGTGCTCTTACTGATCTGTTTCTAGATTCATAATTTCCAGTTGCAAAGCATAGTGGAAAAACAAATGAAGGCAAAGAAAGATCAGCGCAAGACATACAAGAAAAATCCTTCACTAGTAACATTCTTATGCAAAAATTGCCACAAACCGGTATGTTCTGGAGAAGACATACAAGTTATTGAGGACATGCATCATGTCAGTGTGAAAAAAGATTTCCAGTAAGTGTTTATGAACTAGTTTATCTCTTTCAGGCAGAAACAGATTTTCTTTTCAGCAAGGCTGTAACAGAGCCTGTAACCCTCTAAGCCCTGGGAGGAAAAAAAAAATATTATTCCAATATTGTCAGGTCCTGTGCTCTATGGAATTTACAGTTAAGAAGTTTGAACAAAATGTTTGTTCTTACCCCTGATTCAAGGCAAATACAGTTTGAAACTCTGAAAAAAACTACAGTTTCTGTGGTAATATTAACTAGATCACTTACTATGTAGTATGGTATGTATTCTGCAGTGTAAGTGGTCTTACAATTCTAACAGACCTGGGATAAGAGTTTGCCTATGGCCAGGTACTCAAAAAACATGCTGCCATGTGCTGGGCATGGACAGTTCTGTAGTTAGAGGAGGTTCATACTGGTGACACACCTTACTTAGTTCTCCCAGTGATGCTTCTGATGCAATCTAGTTTGGTAAACAGAATCACAGAATCACAGAATCACAGAATATGCTGAGTTGGAAGGGACCCACAAGGATCATTAAGTCCAGCTCCTGGCCCTGCACAGGACCATCTGCAGGAGTCACACCATGTGCCTGAGAGTATCATCCAAATGCTTCTTGAACTCTGTCAGGCTTGGTGCTGTGACCACTTCCCCGGGGAGCCTGTTCCAGTGCCCAGCCACCCCCTGGGTGAAGAACCTTTTTCTAATATCCAAACTAAACCTCCCATGACACAATGTCAGGCCATTCCCTCAGGTCCTGTCACTGGTCACCACAGAGAAGAGATCAGTGCCTGCCCCACCGCTTCCCCTCGCAAGGAAGTTGTAACTGCAATGAGGTTTCCCCTCAGTCTCCTCCAGGCTGAACAGACCAAGTGACCTCAGCTGCTCCTCACACAGTTTCCTCTCAAGGCCCTTGACTGCCTTCATTGCCCTCCTTTGGATGCTCTCTAACAACTGAAGTATGACCTTGCATTTTCTCCAACTCCTCAATGTACACAATAGTTAGAGAGTTTATGATTTTTTAGGTTTCATATCTGACTTCAGCAATTGCAGTCACTGTGTGTTTGTATGTAGCATTGAATGAGCAGTGTATTCTGATGGGTGCTGTCTGACTGTTTTTCAGAAGCCTTTACCATACAAGAGAAAATAAGACACTGCAAGATAAGCATGCCGATTACCAGACAAATGGGGAAATTATATGTAAAGATTGTGGACAAGTGAGGAACATCTCATTTTCTTACTCTTATTTTGTTGTTGTCTATATTTATTTCTGTCTAATGATCTTGTCTATTTTATCTGAAATGTAATTTTCTTCTACTTGGCAGGCTTGGGGAAATATGATGGTTCACCGAGGCCTTGACCTACCTTGTCTGAAGATTAGAAATTTCGTGGTTGTGTTTGCAGACAAGAAAACAACAAAGCAAATTTTTAAGAAATGGGGAGAACTGCCCATTAGGTTTCCTAGCTTTGATTATGCAGCTCATTGTCCTTCAAGTGATGAAGATTAAGGCCTTAGAAAGAAAATAAAAGCTCTTTTCAACTTTTCTCTGTTCATTAGAAGGTCCTGTGTCCTGTAGAGAGTGCTGCACTGTAAACAGTGTAAGAGCTCCTGGGCATGAAGAATCTGTCTTTAAGAGGAAAAGAAAGATGAGGAAAGAGAAGGACAAAGTCACACAGCTACAGTCTGCACTCAGATTTGCAGTGGTACTCCTGGATAAAGATGAACAAATGCATTGCAGTCATGGGTATGCACCGAAAAAACTCCTGCCTCTTCATTACAAAGTGACAGTACTTCAAAAGTGTGTTAGATGTCTAGATCTGTAATTGCTCTACATTTTTAAAAGTTATATAAATACTGTACACAGTTTTTAAAATCATATTTGATTTCAGGTTTGCATCAGAACCAGATTTGGGGTGGGTTTGTGGTTTTGTTTTGTTTTTTTCATCTTTCTGGCCTTGCTTCAGGTGGGGGGAAAAAAAAGCCAAATTTCTGACTGTGAAGAGCAGTACATTTCAAACATCACCAAGCTAATTCAGGCCATATTGGGATTAGCTACTTACGTATAAACAAATCACAGCATTATGAAATAAATATACACAGTGAAGAGTTTTCACTATAGCAGTTTTGTAGATTAGAATATGCTTAAACTATAGAAATTGTGGTCTATGTATAAGTTGAAATCATTCCATAACAGTGATTTATACCCATAAATGTTTATACTTTACAACTGTAAAAAAAAAACACCAGGAGTATTGAGAGTTGAGATTATATATGCAAAGTTGTTTCAAGACGCAGCAATTCCATAGGTATTTTTGAATGATGCAATTAAAACAGGAACACCACTCGGAGATAGGGACTACAGTTTGTAGTGTATGTGTTTTACATTTGGGTATTGTCATATAATTCTATTCTTACCTTTCGTGCTGAGTAGAATAAATATGAAATCTTCACCAACTTTGTTATTCAGTATAATAACTGATAAACCAACACTTATCAGTTAAAAAAAAGAAAATTCTCCTTATGTAATTATTATTCTTAGAAAGTCTTATTATCTTTCTTGTATTATCTCGCTTAATACTGAAGCTTTTGGCTACTTCTAGAATATGCCAGTTTAGCATTAAGTGCAGGACAAATTTTATACTTTTTAAATGTTGGTCTGAGAATGTGACTGTTTAAAGATGTGGGAAATCAATAGATCACACATGATTGTAATTTAAGAGGTATTTTCTTCACATGCTCAGAATCTGATGAGATGCTATGAAATATACTAAATTAATAATTATAATAGCCTCTCTTGGGAAATAATCGTCATCCAGATCATCTGTGGATTTCTGTATTAACAAGTTGTTACAGTTACATAAATTTAACATAGTACATAGCATTTTCAAGTGTCTGAATTAAATTATTTAGTACTTTTAAAATGTAAAACCCTGCTAAAAAGATTATATAATACATAGATTGGTGCTAGCTGAGTAGATTTCCTGCAGTCTGAGCTTTTGATACTTCCCTGTACTGAAGCAACAAGAATATATGCAGATGAATTTCTGCATATGTGCTACAGACCTGTAGGACAAACATGCCTGGGCTTCTTCACCTGTGTGCTGCTGTTATACTTCCAGTTCCTGGCGTAACTCGGCTACGCTGTCATCAAAGCTTAAAGAGTGTTTGCACAATCTCACTTCAGCATAATGTGTAATGAACCTCAAATGAATCCTGTTAGTGTGTAGGATGAGGAAGTTCCAGTCAAGTTATTGTCTCTGAGTGGGGTTGTAAAACACACCTGTACAGTTCCAGGAAGTGTGAAGTTGTAAAAAACAAGCTAAATTGCTATATTGTATCTGCTAGTTACCTCTGCATTTATTGCCTTTATGGACCCAAAGTGCTCCAGTGAGTGTCACAAATCATGACTGTATTTTCTACTTACAGCCTTTATTTGTGTGCAAATGTGGAAAGAAGAAAAACTTAGTCACTGTGAATTCGTCTGGCTATGTGTGTGGCTACTTAGGGACTCGTTCTGCTTCAGTTATATTTTCCTTGTTTTGCCTACTTTTGGTCTGATGTAATGCACAACCTACATCTGTAAATCTCATTTCCTCACCTGTGAAATGTAAATACTTTAGTAATCTTAGAGTACTAGCGTAACTGGTTCAATAGTTGCCAACCAAATTGATTTTTTTTTTGTTCCATAATTTGTCCATTTCTCCAAATGACTCACCCTCTTTCTAGCTTCCTTACACTTTTATTTATCTTACATCATGAAGTTCTGATGTTGCAGAAGTTAGGAAATGTTTGGCTGTTGAAAGAATTGGCATTTGGTTCTTCACCATTACAGTATAAACAGTCTAGAGAACAGAGTTCAGGTGATAGGAGCAGTAAATCTACAGAGCTTGTAAATACCATTCTTTGACAGGTAAATTTTGTTTTGCTTCTAATGCTGCCGCTATTGTGAATCTTACTAAAGCACATGGCTAGATAATTAGACTTCCGGAGTAGACATAGTATGCAGCAGCATATAGTCATTTTGCAAAGCCTTTTGGATCATGTGAGTTTGAATCACTTCTTTGAAGCATTCTCTAAGTATGCATTCACTAAAAGAAGCTGTATATTTGGAAAAGAAAACTAAGCTGATCAAAACCTACATTTGCAGTTTTGTGATGTTCTGGTTGTCAGAAATAACCAATGTTTGTAGGAAACAAATGGATTTCTGTGAACCATGTTATTGAAAATACAAATGGCATTAACCACAGAATGCTAGGAAATAAGTATCAGTTTGGAAATATGAATATGAAGCATGAGTTACATGGGGGGAAATAAATGTCTTACAATCATTTTCTGTTGTGGAAATTTTGAGTAGTTTCAGTACTATCTTGTTAGGAAAACTACTGGGCTTGAGCTCAGTACTACCCTTAATATACAGTGTATCAGGAATAATGTGCCTTCTCAGCCTTTTTGTCCTGCATGGCTTATATCAACAGGATGGATCTTAGACACTTTATCTCTCCTAACTTGTAGTTTGTTGTTGTGACAAGAACTGGGGAGAGAGGTGAACTGAGTGTATGTGTATGTATGTGTTTGTGTGTGTACGTGTATGCGTGCATGCGTGTGTGCGTGGGTATGTGTGCATGTATGCGTGCGTTTATGTGGGTCTGTGTGTTTGTGTGTCTCCGTGTGTATGTATGTGTGTCTGTGTGTATGCGTGTGGGTGCACATGCGTCTCTATGCGTCTGTGTATATGTGTGTGTTTATGTGCCTGTGTGTGTTTATGTGTCTCTGTATGTGTGTTTCGGGGGTGAGGGAGGGGTCTGTGTGACTGTGTTTGTGTGTGTGTGTTTGTGTGTGTTTTTATGCGTGTGTCTGTGTCTGTTTATGTGTGTGTCTGTGTGTTTATATGTGTGTTTGTGAGTGTGCCTGTGTTTATGCATGTATTTGTGTGTCTGTGTGACTGTGTCTGCTTATGTGTGCTTGTGTGTTTATGTGTGTGTCTGTTTGTGTGTTTGTGTGTTTGTGTCTGTGTTTGTGTGTTTATGTGTATGTGTGTGTTTGTGTCTGTGTGTGTGTGTGTGTTTGTGTCTGTGTGTTTATGTGTGTTTATGTGTGTGTGTGTGTGTTTGTGTCTGTGTTTATGTGTGTTTATGTGTGTCTGTGTGTGTGTTTGTGTGTGTGTGTCTGTGTCTGTGTGTCTGTGTGTGTGTGTGTCTCTGTGTTTGTGTGTGTGTCTCTCTGTGTCTGTGTGTGTGTGTGTCTGTGTGTGTGTGTGTGTCTCTCTGTGTTTGTGTGTCTGTGTGTGTGTGTGTCTGTGTGTGTCTCTGTGTTTGTGTGTCTGTGTGTCTGTGTGTGTTTATGTGTGTCTGTGTGTTTATGTGTGTGTGAGTCTGTGTCTGTGTGTGTGTCTCTGTGTTTGTGTGTCTGTGTGTGTGTGTGTGTGTGTCTCTGTGTGTGTCTCTGTGTTTGTGTGTGTGTGTGTTTATGTGTGTGTGTCTGTGTGTGTGTCTGTGTGTGTGTTTGTGTGTGTGTGTCTGTGTGTGTGTGTGTATGTGTGTCTGTGTGTGTGTGTCTGTGTGTTTATGTGTGTCTGTGTGTGTGTCTGTGTGTCTCTGTGTGTGTGTGTTTCCGTGTGTTGGCCGCCGGGGGGCGCGGTTCCTGTTCCCCCGCCCCGTGTGCGGCCCCGCCCGAGGGCAGCGCCGGGAGCGGGGCTGGGGCTTTGCGGGTTCGGAGTGCGGGGTTTGGGGTGCCCCGCTGCTCACGGCGCTCCCCGGGCCGGCTCAGAGGCAAACCACGAGTTAGAATATTTGGGTAAAGCCAGTGTAATGAGCACGGCATGCTTCCCTTTTCGAACGTTTCCCCCCTCTGCTGAGGGATGGCTTATGTAACTTGACACTGCGGTCTTCGGAGTTTTCCCAGTTTTCGGCTGACCGCACTGGAGTGGGCTGAATAAAATTGCTGCAATTGGTGGTTTAAGAACTATTTCAGAATTCCACTGGGCCCGTATGTATTTACTTCTCTAAGCTCTCCTACGTAACCTATAGAAGTGCATAGTTTTCAGGCAAAACCAGAAATTCTCCTCACATGTGGAAGACATTAAATAGTATCTGTTTCTGCTGCTTGTTTTGCATTCTTGCACCATCATTTATTATTTCAGAAAGTAAACATACGTGAATTACGTATAAACAATGAAGCTATAGGATTCTATTTTAATTTCTCTGTAGAGAGCAGAAATAAGGTCATGACTATGTCCTGAGAGTGTGAAGATTGCCAAAAAACACAGCAGATACTTTTCAGAGAAAAACAGTGCATGTCAAGCATCTGATGAGTCATAAAACCTCAAGTTAGTGTAAGCAGATGTTGGTTACAGCTCACACTGATGGGAAGTACATAATCACCACCCCTATAGCCACCCACTGTCCATTTCTGGTCCAAGAACTTCCAAAAAAATGTGTTTTTAATTTTATGGAAACCCTTCGAAATTTGGCACAGTTTTCAAAAGTATGTAGGAAAAAAAAGTCTGCCAGAGGTTTGGCCTCCAACTGTGAAAACAGACTCTGCCTTTTCAAACTTCTCTCCTAGGTCTGCTGACCAACTCCCAGAAGAGAGAATTTACATTCTTTAAGAATACGGCAGGAAAATGAAGGTCTGTATGCTCCTGAATTCAGCTTCTGGTAACATTTACATCTTTTGTTTTAGACTGTCAGCTGTTACACAAGGCCAGGCTCTGATGTGAGAATGTTTGTTTTAAAGAAAAAGGAAAGGGAAGTCTTTTCATATGTACTGCGGGGACGTTTTTGCTTTTTCCTTGGATGGATTACAGCAGTTAGAGAGTGGGAGGATTTAATTTACCAACCATAGAAGTGTGCTTCGGGCAGTATTAGAAATGTAATTTTATTTTTTTTTCTGTTCTGCAGACCCGGCTAAAAATCATATTTGGTGTGGTTATATGCCTTTTGCTTTCCTTATTACTTATGTGTATCATACTGCTTCCATCAAGAGGTAAGGCATTTCTAATCTAATGTAGTGTAAAAGACAGTATGTTTAGCTACTGTGACTTCTAAAGTTCACAAAAGTTCATGAAATCATCTTTAGGATTGTCCTGTCAGAATTGTTAAAGCTTTATCACTTTACAGAAATGTACTGACAGCTGAAGTATCCTGCAGGTAAAATTGAAATGCCAGCAGATGTTAAAACAAGGAACTCTTTGAAGTGAAAAGCACCTAAATTAACTTTATTGTGCATGATATATAGTGTTCTTAGTCAGGACTGCAAAAATAATTCTCAGATCTCCTCATATTATGTAATTTTCTTTGTTACGGGTTAGGAGATTTTCACAAACTGTTAGTAATTTTTTTAGCTTGGTGAATTTGTATTTGGTTTTAAATGGTTGTGTAATAATTAAAGAAGTTCTGCATCCAATTACAAGTTAAACATTTTGTTGTAGGTGAGGTATGATAAATTATTTGCAAATATATTCAGGATTGTATTTGAAAATTATTTGCAAATATATTCAGGATTGTATTTGAAAATTATTTATTGAATAAAATATGGATGGATAGTTTGCGCTAGTAGTATTATGCCAACTGTATCTAAATCAACCCCAGTGTGGTCCGCTGAGTCCTCTGGTGAAGTTTGAAGTAAGTGAGGTTTGAAATTTTGAGCATGAGTGGCACTAACGATGTTAATTTTTTCAATGAGAAGGGGATTAGGGGCAATACAAGTATTTACATGGCCCTTTCACTTTAGCAGATTAATTGAATGCCTCCAAAATAATAAACATTGTAATAAAAAGGTTGTATTCCATTAAGAGTATCTATTTAAAGTGATTTATTTCTATTATTATTCTCTGTTCACACGTGGGCAGGGTGACTGAGATAAAGAAATCGGTTATGTATTTACAACTAAATGTTATTGAATCAACCATCTGCTTAATCATGTGAAAGTTAAGTCCTATAGTTAATATGCAGGTTTTGTTAAAGGTGAAATCTCTTTCCTACCTGATATTTCTGTGAAATATGGTTATCATGGGTTGTTTTGTTGAGAGAAGTGTTGGAGGTTTCTAAAGCAGTTAGGGATGATTCTGCTGTGCAGCATGGGAATGTGAGGATGGATTATACCAAGGTGGCGTGCAGGTCTGGAAGAGATACCACCTCACAGTGATAGTTCAGACTTTTACAGTTTATGGTGGGGTGTCAGGTTTTTGGCTATCTTGAGCATGGTCAAATCTGAGTTTTTCACTACGAGGTAGATGTATGGTATGGGGTCAGACTTACTCATACCAAACCTGCATGTTAAGACAGGGAGGTCAGAATATTTTTATGAGATTTAAACAAACAAACAAACAAGAGTAGTGAGGAAACAAAGAGCCTAGAGACCAAGGATCAGTTTGGCAGCCTGAAGAAGTTGCTGAAGATGATGGATGGTACTGTAGGAGGAAGTGAATTTATTTTTTCCTTCTGAAGTTATCAAATACAACTCACTGGCCTCTCCAGTACCTGACCAATTATGAAGAACTCTTGTCACCTCTACAGTTTCTTGCAATAGTGACTTAGTAACTAGTCATATTAAACATCGCATTTGGCTCCAGTAGGATTAATAAGGAAGTTATCTTGCTTCACATAGGATAATAAAGAAAATATCATACTTCAGAGAATGCTTTTGAAGGAGCATTTTAGACAATTGTTGACACATTTTAGGCAATTGTGTTGAATACACAATTATGTTCGGCGTGTCAGATTATGGCTTCTTTTTCTCAGGTGGAACTGCAAGTGCTGCAGTTACCTGTTTGAATGCCTCAACCTTTTTGAATTTTTAGTAGTCTACTGATCAGTTGTAAATAGAAGAAATATAAATTAATTTTACAGTTACAAATATTGCAAGTTGAAGACAGACAGGAAATGGCTACATAGATGGAATGTTGTTTGTACATTCCAGCTTTACCACTACTTAACTGAAAGGATGCGGAAATCTAGGAAGACAATGAATTGCATATGAGAAGTGTATAGACACAGAACAAGTAAATTTCTGCTTAAGAAATCAGCAAGGGAAAATGTAATTTTTAATTCTAAGAGAATTGGAAGTATTGAGTTATGGTTTTGTCCGCAAAGTTTCTAGTCATTTCATGTTCTTCAAACTTCTCCAAATGTGATACCTGGTTTTGACTTAAACACACAAGAGTATAAAAATATCAAAAATTCTCAAAAGTTGTACTGGAAAAAAGTTTTCTATTTGGAGAGGATATTAAGGGGGAAATACTTGCAGTTATTGCACAACTCAGGGGGGGCTCAGAAGAGCAAGGTGGGCCATCTCAGTACAGCAATGGCCTCTCTGCCTAAGAAATTACTGACCACTTTCTGACATGTCTTTGCGTACATGTGTGTGGTGTGACTTACCTTACTGTGGTAACCCAGCTATGATCACCCAACCCCAAATAGTTTAGAAAGGTTCTTTTCACTTGTACACTAGTGTACCTAGTCCTGTTCTTCTGCAGCATGAACAAGAAAGAAAATACCTGATTGCAGTTGGAAAGCAGTAGCAGAACACAGAGTTACAATCAACCATGTATTGCCTAGGCTCCAAATTAATCTTTTCTTCTATTTTTAATGAGTATCCAGAATCATGTCTCAGTGTTTCTGTTCCCAGTGTATGCTTGGCCTAGGCCTGAGGACAAGTCCCTCATTCTCCAGTGTCTCAAATGAGATGATAGGGCATTCCTCACAGCCAGAAAGTGGTGAGCAGCCAGTTCCTAGGAAGAGGTAGTGTTCTTTGCTATACCTCAGCCAAATCCATTTCCTGATTCAATTAATGCCTTCCTGTGTTCTGATGCAAAGTCAAACCAGGTTGTGTCCATCACTGTGGAAGGGAAGAAAAATACTTCCAGTTAGGAATTCAGTTGCTGGCACCGGGTGGAGGTGGTGCTGTTAGTTGCTGCTGTCTAATTGAAAATGCCTGGATATTTGACTGAAAACAGAAATAAAGAGAAAATCCCGTCTTCTTGGCCATCTATCAAAGTTGGCATGGTAAAATCAGAGTTTATAAATGCTCTGCTGTTGCTGAAGTTTCTTGCAATTGGAAATCATTAGATTACCATGACAGTGTGCTTCCACCACTCTGGTGATTCAGTCTTAGCTACAAGTTCAGGTTCAGATATAATAGTGTAAACCTAGCTACAGTGATCTGCACACTGGTGGCATAGAGCTATAGGATATTAGAACAGAGTAACAAAAACCAGTATTAAGATGGATTAGCACTTGAACAGATTTCAGTCTGCTGTACTTGTGCTCACTGTAGTCTGTGACAATACTCCTAGGAGGCACTGGGTGGGCCTTTTCTTCCAAAATCTGAATAGTGCTCTGAAGAAACTCTTCATCACTTTGATTCTTAAAATAGAATTAAGTGCTTACTCAAAACAGGCTCTGTTAGTTTTCTGTGCTTATTCACATGCTGGTGGCAGAATAAAATCTCTAGTTTAGGACTAATTTAGTTACCCCAACAATCTCACCTCTCCAAGTCTATGCTTAGAAAAAATTACGATGACTAAGATCTAAGGTAATTTTTTATAGTAGCTTTTCTTTATAAATATGTTTTCTGAAAACTTGATTTTCGATAACTAAAGGGGATTATAATGGTTTTTCCATTATTTAGAGAGAGGCTTTTTTCCTATCTTGGCACCTTATGCAGTAGAGATGTTAAAACTGCTAGTAAACTAAAACATTCCCATTCTAGCATGCTCTACCTTTCTATACACAGTTTCTGTTCCTACAGTAACAAAAGCTGGATCATACTGTGAAACATGACATGTTCAGACTTCACCTTTTCTTCTCATTCTGAAGGGTGTTTTTTATGTAACCTTCATTGAGAAAACAGAGACTGAGTGTAACATAGGTGTGGAAAACATGTTCGGTTGATGTGGAGCTGAGTGTGACCAAAGTTCTGGAGCAGGGTCATGAGTGTTGGAATTAATTTCTGATGCTGAACTGAGCTGTGATTTCCTCATGTTGAAGGAGCTTGAGCTTCAACTATTCAGCATCAGCCCACAGAGAGGAGAATGGACATTTTAGTCCAGAAACAGACTATAATACCATGCTGATCAGTTTTCTTTTGGCTAGTCCTCTACTTGATGTTTGGCAGTGAATGCTAAATAAAATACATATAAAAATACATGTATGTTAAATACATATAAAATACATATATGTAATTACATATATAAAATAACATATGCAGAAACCAGAATACTTTCAGATTATTATGAACACTTGCTTTAATTTGGCAGGAGTAGACACAATTATATGGATGCACATTAGAACATGTTGTGGAATAAGCCAGCAGGCCTTGAAATCTAAAGCAAGGGTTGTGCTGGTTTACCGACATCCAGTCTTTGAAATGGAATAATCCCCATAATACAAACAGAATTTCACAATGATGGATTGGTGTGCATAAAGTTAATCTGAGTTTAGTACAACTGAAAGTTTTGCTTTCTGTTTTTTATTAAGCTCTCTCATGACAATGAACTGAAAAGTGAAGAAGTTATCTGCATAAAGCCAGTGGCAATTATTAGATGTTTACACACTTTTATCACCACAACTATGTATGTAAGTCGAATACACTCAAATGCATGAGTGAGTAATTATGATCATTGAATATATAAAGCAAGTTACACTGTAAAGCAAAATAACGAGTTCAGACCACAGAAGAATACAGAGCTGCACTCTGTGAGTGCAAATGGACAACAAAGGATTAAAACTGAGACAGCAGGGTGGTGAAGGGAAGTGAGCAAAGCTGAAATTTGGTAAGCTTTCATTTCTGTGGTGGTTGGCTCTGCTATTTACTTCCTTTTTGTCCCTGGGCATCTTTTTTCATCTTTCTTATTTTATAGAGAAACAAAACACAATGAAAGATTTTACCAAGCCTACCAACAGCCATCCAATTTAATGTCTGTAGAGTGCTGCAGACATGTAAAGTACTTTCATCTTAACATCTGTTTTGTGAGCAGAGATTTTGGATACTGTTATTGAACAAATCTTTAGTTACAGAAGAAGGAATAAGCAACAATTGTAGGAAACTATCTAAGATGCTGCTATCTTCTGTTGCCTAGAAACAAGCATTCAAAATTATAAGTGCTCAAGTGAGAAATAGTTGTGTTTGGATTTTTTTTATAGTCCAGTGGTAGAAATTCAGATCTGAGTGGACACATTTTGAAAATGATTAGTAGTCATAATAAATCATCACAGAATATTAAGTATGTAAGGTGAGATAGCTAACAGAGTGAAGGTTTAAATTAGAGCTGTGAAAATTAGATCAGTGATGAGAAATATATGTTATTGCTTGTCTTTATAGTAAAAAATCCTTCTAAACTGAGAGAAGGAGCAAGGAAATTTTAACAGATTAAGGTATGAAAAAGGACTGCAAATTTAAGCCTTCTATACATACAACCTTGGAATTAGATCTTAACAGGAGATTTCTTTTGCTAATAAGCTTATTTACTTTGAGAATTTAAATTGAAAAATAGTGATAATTAATCATCACTCAATATAAATATAATTGGATTCTTCTTTGGAATTATTTTCAGTGCATTTTTTAAGAATCTGCCCTCTTATGTGTTTATCATTAGTGTATCAAAGATCTCTAATACATAGTCATGGTATTAGCAAGAGGAATTAACTTCATGTTGACCTTCTTGGGATGTTTTCTGGACATACTGCTAGCTCAGAGTTTATATGGATAGGTTTTTTTCCTCTGGATTGGCATTCAGTTTTATTTCTTGTGACAGCTTTCTTCTTCATTAGTGCAGGCAAGGCTTGTGTCAACAGTCAACCTGACATGTGTGTTCTACAGTAAGTAATAGTCACTTAGCAGAAAAAAATATGTATTATCATTACAAAGTACCATAGAAGATAATATGAAGAAACATTTCCCAGGAAGTCAGTGTGATCTTAACAGAGGGGGCAGCTGTAATGAGCAATTGATGGAGCATGATATGAAACTCGAGGGCAGCGAGTCATCTTGATTATCTGACTGTCATCTGAGAGGTCTGACGGAACAAACAGGGGAAGTGGCAGAGATCTACTAAGCTGCAGTGTGACATCCCCACCACCTCTGAAGACCATGGCAAAAGTGCCCTTGATTTTAAAGGAGAAAAAACCCCATACAGAATGCCTAGACTTGAAAGCTGCCATTGTTATGCTGCTGAACTTTAAAAACTGGCCTTTATCAGCAAAGTTCCTGTATCTTTTGAGGATTACGTATTTTGCCTGCTCTCACTCTTGGGAACTGCATAGGTTCTGCACAGGAACTGCACAGGATAATCCAAATCCAGTTGATTATGCTTGAATTTTTGTTTTAAAATCTGCCCTATATTAAGGTTTTTAACTTTGGAAAGAAACACAGTCAGACAAAAGGCACAAAACCAGTCACAATTTTGTGCATTATTTTAATGCAGTTATCTGACCTGCTTAGAAATCAAAAATCTGAGTACCTTTCTTCTCTCCAGAATCATTGTCAATTTTCTTTTGCAGCATTAAATGAAAAGTTCAACTTTGGGTTCACTCATTCCTTACTTCTTCACATTATTTTTACCTGCATACCTACATCGATTTTTTTCATGTGGCTACTGAGAAATTTATGTGGATGGGGATTATTTTGCAAGCTTTATCTCTGTCCTCTAACAATGGCTGATGAGGCATTTATGAAATTTGGCAGTAAGGGTTTGTAGGCACATCCTGTTGTTTGACCACCTGCTGAACACGTGCAGGTTCTGATTAAAATAGTTGTCTCTACAAGTTTGTGAAACTCATGCTTTAAGGGGAAAGGAAAAAAAAACACCACAACAAAAACCTTTAATTTGTCATTTGTGTGAAAAAGGGCGGGGGGGAGGTTTGACTCACAGGATCTACAAATAAATGTGTCTGACTGAATAAATGACTGGGTGAAATAAATCAGTTTGTCTCATTTCTAATTTTGTATTCCTAAAACTGAATCCTTCAGAGGTTAAAGGACCTTATCAGAACAGTAACAGAGAACTTTCCTTTCTGCTCTGCTTACTCTTTGCATATTTCCAGGATTATGGTATCCTCACTGTTCCATGGTACCAAATATAGAAAAGAGGAAATACTGGACTAGTAATTATTTCTTTTTCCTTTTTTTTTTTTTCCACTTTCCATTAACAGAAACTTTCTGTCTTATTCTTAGTTGTCAACACAGATGATGGTCCCAGAGCTCTCACATTGGACGATTATTTGAGTGGAAACTTCCAGTATAAAACATTTTTTCCATACTGGGTGTCAGGTAAGCAAAACCTTTTCTCAAACATAGATAAGCCTTTCTAATACGTATTTCCAGACTGGTTTACACAGACTGAGAAATGTATTTTCCTTCCAGCTTTACTGTGAATGAATGCTAACTAGGAAATTAAACAATGTGCTAGTCAAAACTTATGGTTGAAATTTACTATTCTGTCAGTCATTCTAGAAAATCCAGGTATTCGATGTTTCAACAGACATGTTTGAGTCAAGTATAAACTATAATTTTACAGAGGCCTTCAGTGTTTTCTCTCTTTTACTGTCATGTTCATTGCAGCAAGTGAAAGAAATATGTCAATGTGTCAGTCATTCCGTAAGCAATCTTCTTTTTATGCTTTTCACAGCACTTTTTCACTTACCACTTGTAATGATTGAGGTATTCTGTCTTACAGGCCCTGATCTTTGTTTTCAGTAGTACCTGGCTCTGCAATGAGCCCAGCTGTTCTTATCTCATTTAAGGAATGAGATACACTCACTGCTGAAATTCCTGAATTCCAGGACATTCCACTGAAAACAAGCTGAGTTTCTTAAGTTCCTTTAGGTAGAGGGAAAAGACATGAAGTTAATTGCTGCTGATAAATGTGTTTGTGTATGGCTGAAATACCTGTTTTGTTATCATTGAATTGCAGCGGCATGGAAAGGCTGGAGCTGGACTGGATTGCCTTCAAACACACACATCACTACCACTCCTATTGATGAGCTGCCTCAAGCAGTTACTGTTCTCTGCCTAGAGCAAGAAATGTAGTGCTGTTCATGGAGATTCTTACCAAGCTAGTTTTATCCCACAATTTTAGAACTGAAGTGAAGCCTTATAGGACATTGCTAGCAGCAGTTCAAATTTTACAATTAACAGTTTGAAGTATGTTGATGTCACTTGTGTGACTTAAAATTTAGGTCACAGTTTGTCAGAATTCTGCCTGAATGTCTGAAGGATGTAGGCTGCATATCACCTAAACCTAGTATTCTTCTTCCCTCTTTATAGCTTTCTCACTTCGACTTATCTTTCAACAGTCACAAAGCTCACACAAAAGTCACGCCGTAGATTCCATAGATAGTCATGCCTACAGCATTCCATATGTCTACTTCTCTTCTCAAACAAGGAGTTAAAATTGAATATCTCATCCTAAGGGTGTCTGAGATCAGCACAAATGCTATTATACAAATCTCAGAAGTGTGCTTGAAAGATCCAATGGTGATCTAATTTCCTAAAAATGAGCACCTTACACAAGGTTGCAAGCTGCTTTTAAGCTTTTAGTCTTTCTCTTTAACTACACAAAGTATATAATTCCTTCTCTCTGTTTATAAAAGTGAAAATAGTGATTTGAAATTAAAATTCTAATCTTTATTCTCTACCAACCTATGGCTCAGGTCTTAAGCACAGGTAGGGTTAAATTCCATTGTCGGTCAAGGCCACCACCCCTCGACCCTCACTTTATAGAATTTGTGTGAGTAAGGGCAGTGTCATTTGTGCCACATCAGTTAAATGGTACTGCTCTTGTCTGTGGAATGTAGAAATGAAAATGTTCTGGTAAAATGATAAGCAAATATATTGAACATTTTCTTTAAAACATTTACATTTTGATGCTGACCTTCTAATGGATCTGTCCCTGGCACTCTTGATCAGACATTGCTGAGAATAAAATCTGGCATTTACTTAAAAAGTTAACCAGCTGATCCTGTGTGCAGAGTATAACCTGGAGAAGGTAGTCAAGAACCCTGACAGTTTCTTGGTAACTCTGTACTTGGCCTTATTGAAAGAAAAGCATTTTCTATGTAGATGCCAAAAGATATTTGCTCAAAATCTATTCACTGAAGGAGTATGAATATATTGATTAACAGCTTTGTTCTGTAGTATCTTCTGTGAATGTAACAAACATTTTGTCTTGTTTATAAAGATAATGAGTATCTACATCAGTCTGCAGAAGATGATATTATTCTTTACAATGTTGAAAGGAATTATGCAACTACCATCATGACTAACAGAACACTGGTATGTACCTTTGTAATTAATAAAAAGGCAGAAAAGTGGAGTTGCATTTCAAGTCCCAGTTTAAAAGTGAATGAGACTAGAACCTAATCTACTTCTCAATCTTTCAGAAACTAGTTAATGCTTCAAATTATGTGTTGTCATCAGACCAACATTTCATAGCTCTGGAAAGCAATTATTCAAAGGTAATAGTTTTAATATATCTCTTAATGAAATGTGTCATTTCATGTAGTATTTTTTTGTTTATGATTACCACAGATAAATGTTTTTTGGTAACTTTCCTGAGACCGGGGGTAGGCTATGAAAAGGCAGCTGATTATTTGTAATTAGATTATCTTTTTCCAAGCTAATAATATTTTCTTGCTTAATTTATTCAGCTGTGGAGATACTCTTATACGGCATCATACCACATTTATGATCTCATATATGGGTAAGGCCTGATATTTCTTACAGAGGGCTGTTGTGAATACACTGTAGTGGATGTGCTTGCAAGCTGAAAAACTGTAGTAAAGTGACTACCACTCTGCTTTGCTTTTGCAAAGGTTACCTGTTCGCTTAAAAAAAATGTTCCCTAAGAAAATCATACATTCTTTTCATTTACTCATCCAGATATCTGGATTGATTTATATTCCATGCCCTAAAACTTTTACTGCTCAAGATTCTAATTTTTTTTTTTTCTTCTTCGCATAATTTTCACCCACCCTGTCTTGGCTGCTTGAGTCCACTTCAGTCTCACACCTGATGTCTCCATGCCCTTCTGCTAATTCATTATTTTTATCATTGATCCAGTCTTTAACTTTTCTAAAATATTCACATGTTCTTTAGAGCTCTGGTGATCTAATAACAGTCCACCCTTCATTCCTCAAAAGTTTACAACTTCTTTTGTTTCTCCTTCCCAAGACCATCACCAAACCACTCCTCTTTCCACCCAAATCTAAAGGAGGTCATGTGCTCATCTGCCTCCCCAGTCACCTTTTTATGCCATAACTAGCACCGTGACCAAATGCTTCTTAGTTCTGAGCAATAGGGGCTGCCCTGAGCTGCGCCATTCTTGGGAAACTGTTGGCTCCAGGTGACAGGAAAAGGTTGCTGCAGGCTAATGTGAGTGGAGAGGGACTGCATGTGGGTTGTGATCCTTAACAAGTGCTGTAAGTGCTGTTGTTATGCTTGGCTCAGCATGCTGTGTCCTGAGCTCACATTTCCCAATAACTTGCTGAGACTGTAATGCAACTACAGGTAGAGCAAATGACTGTCGATGCTTGTGCATTTGAAAAGAGATAAGGCTGGCTTCTTAGGCTGTTGAATAAGTTTTCAAAGGGTTCAGTTTAAGCCTTTGCCAGCATTTGTGCACACCATCATGTTCCTGCATGTCTCTGCCTGCCTTAATTATGCATTGCTCAAGAAACAATAAGCAGTTAGAAAATAAAGCCATTCATTAATTTTTTATTAACGTACATTATAATGATCCATTTGCACTGTGCACAAAAAGCCATCTCAACTTCTTTCCTTTTTTTAGTGGTTTTGTAACAGAAAATCAGCTTCCACATAAAATTCAGTATATATCCTGGTCACCCGTTGGACACAAATTGGTTAGTAAAGATAATTGTTAGAATGAATTTGCTTTGTGTGGTTAGAAGACATTTATTTGCCTTCGGTTTTTGTTTTGTTAGGATATATTTTTGACAGGCTTGTGTTTATTAATCTTGGTTGTGAGCAAGAATGTAAAAGAAAACAGTTTTAGCTTGTTAAAATTTAGCTTGTCTGTGTCTCAATAGAAGATAATCCATGCTTTCTCTCTACATTAACATGTTCCAGTTTGCTCACTGGTCTCTTATGAAGAACTGACCAGAATAATTGTATATAGTATTAAATGTAGTTTCAAGGCCTGAAAATTGATAGATTTTCCTCTGACACTGTCTAACACGTGAATTTACTATGGAGCTTTAGATATGCAGTATTTAAAATCTATTCTAAAATTTTTAGTCTAGATTCTTATTTTAGTGCCAGATTCTTATTACAACAATGTTGCTTTCTCTCTTTTTTTCATAACTACTTGATAGCCAAGTGTATATTTCTCATTGTAACAGAGCTATCTCATAACAAATTTAGAAACTTCTTTTATCCTTGATTCCAAAGCTTCAGCCCAATAATAGTGGAAATTTAAGCTGCTTATCCATTATTGAAAAAATATTTATGCAAGAAAAAAATTTCAACCATTTCAAAAAATACCCAAGGCTAAATACCCATTGGGCTAAATATTTATAGATGGAAATATTTATAAAATATAAAATAAATATTTATAAAAAGAAAACTTACTAGGATTTTTTTCCATGTTCTACCAGAGTATTAGTTCTCTCACATTACATATTGTTATTTTCTTTATCAAGAATTCAAAGACAGAACACAGTGAAGATAGTTTCCTTTCTTTCTAGTACTAATAGTCTGTGATGTTTTTATAAAATAGTCTGGAATTGTTCAGGGCCAGGCTGGGTAGGGCTTTGAGAAACCTGGTGTAGTGGAAGGTGTCCCTGCCCATGGCAAGGAGTCTGGAATTAGATGATCTTTAAGGTTCCTTCTAACCCAAACCATTCTATGATTCTGTGATTCTGTAGTCCTTGTATTGTATCTGAGAGTTTTAGGGGTTGCTTTGTTTTTTATTCAGATCACAAAGTAGTTAAAATGTTGTAGTGATGTTGCTAACAAATGCTGACAGCTTCAAAATGCAGGATTTGCTAAGAGACTGATGTTTCTGGTGCTGGTTTCTTAACCCCATGTCCATTAATTTGCTTGAAATTTAGAGATATCCAAGACCTGCAACCATTCCTTACAAGAACTCTCTTTGGACAACTCATTTACTAGAAAGGAACAAACCAGCCCAGCCTTTTTTGTCTCTTCTCACTTCACCTAGGCCTTTTTTCAGATTTAGAAAAGTCCAATTATTTTCTTTTCAGTCACTGTGGATTTGTTTTAATCTTCTACTTTTGGTGGAACAAGAAGAAAAAGTCACGCAGCAGTTTGAGGGTCTCTTATAAAACACAGCAATTTGAATGAGTTGCAAAGGTTCTAATTTTTTTTCATGATTTCCCACACACAATGTATCATTTATTTGCTGAGATACCTACCCTTGAGGAATTTGCAAGGGCTGTTAGTGTAGCATTTATTTCCCTTTCTGTATTCATTAGGTATTGTTGGTGCAATGTAAGAGCACTGACTGCAGAAGATCGTACTCTAACCCCTGCTATTGACTATACTCATAGGAAATGCTTTCTCTTCTTTAGGTATATGTATATCAGAATGATATCTATTTGAAACAAAGTCCAAGAGAGGCACCAATTAAAATAACTAGTGATGGAAAACCGAATGAAATATTTAATGGGATTCCTGATTGGGTCTATGAAGGTAAGTAGATCTTGAAGGGCAACAACTAACATGATAAATGCTTTGTTTAGATTACCCGGTTCTTACAATCCATTCTAAAATATCTGTGATGATACTTTTTCAGAGCCCTAGATTACTTCATTTCCTTATTGTATTTGCTTTACAATGACTGAGTTTTGTATTCATACTGTGTAACCAAAATGATGAGTATTTTTTACTGAAACTGTGTCAGAACTGTACAAATTTGGCTTCCTGCTGATGCACAGGCAGTGGCTGGGAATTAAGCTTTAATGGGAGTTTTACTTTTGGTGGAAATTTGGCACTTCAGTGCATCCCAAAAAATTTTTAAAAAAACAAAGACATGCACACAACAAAATCCCAAGTGAGTTAAATTGGATCTGTGCGCCCGTTTTGAGAGTTCTTAGGGCCTTTCAGAACTGAGATGTATTGTAGTACATTTGATGTTATTTATTTATTGTAACTATCTACATGTCTAGGTTGCTGAGTAGAAGGCTAAAATGGATTAGAAGATAGATTACAATGATAAACTATTATTTTATTTGTTTTTCCTCAGAGGAAATGCTAGCAACAAAATATGCACTGTGGTGGTCTCCAAGTGGAAAATATTTAGCATATGTACAATTTAATGATTCTGACATACCAGTTATTGAATATTCATATTTTGGTGAGGACCAATATCCTAGAAAAATAATTATCCCATACCCAAAGGTATGTTTTATCATTCTTTTGGCTTCCTTTCTGTTGAGAAATAAGTTATGAAAATGATAAAATTAACAGTTCTAAAGAAATGGTTGTATTACAGTAGTTAAATCCGTTGTGGCTTAAATGAAAGAAAACAAACTCGGGCCAAGTTCTGAAAAGCTGTACATACATTCAAAATGTAAATACAATATCAGTGAAATAAATGGAATTACTTGTGCAAGCAAAAAGCCTGTGCAAAAGTGCATGCTTGCATGGTCAAGCCTTGTTTTTTTTCAATTCAGTTTATTTATTGTGATGTGCTAAGTATGCAGTTGTTATTTTTCATTACAGTAAATGAATTATGAGACTTTTTTTTATTTTTAAAAATAAAGGCTGTGACAGCTTCAGTTTATTTGCATACTTCATAGGGCTTTTTGATCTCAAGGGCCTTTGGATTTTAATTGCCTTCTAGTGCCAGATCTAAGGCAAGACAGTTTTGGGTTGGCATTTCTTCAGCATGTATTAGAAAGCTCTACTGACTCTTGTCATGTTCATATGATTGGAAGGGATCATATTAATGTATCATAAGAAGTTGGTCATCTGTCAACTGGGTGGGTTACAGCTGTAAGGTAAAACTGGATGGTTTAGACCACACATGAGTGAGAATTAAAACACTAATAATGTATGCAATGAATAAGCAACCATGAAATCAGTTTAAGCAACCATTTAACAGCTGGGATGTCAAACAGCACTTGCAATCATGTGAATGTACTCGTGGAGTTTTATGCCAAAGTAAGTGTAGTGTGTGCTGCAAAGATCCACACTGCAAACAGAACACTGGTTCCCATCAAGAACATTTTCCATGTAGAAAGGCAGTATATTTGACTGTTTAAAAGGTTTTCTTCTTTATATATTGATGCAAAATTAAGTAATGTGCTACTGCTGTAGTGTCACTCTGAGATCTTATAGGACCACATTTGGCCTGTTATACACAACTGAATATGTATTTTGTAACCTATATACTTTCTTGCAAAAAATATTGTAATTTTCCTCGACCTGAATTGTTCAGAGCCTGGTTTGAATAACTTCATACATTTTCTTTGAAGGCCGGGGCTAAAAATCCTACCGTTAAAGTGTTTATTGTAGACACTACTTATCCTGAAGTGTTTCATCCTAAGGAGGTGCCCGTTCCTGCAATCATAGCATCCAGGTAGTGTGCCCACAAATATGTCTTTTTTTGTTTTAAAAAAGTTTTTGCCTATGTGTTTTAAACGCTTGAACCTCTGAGTTGTTCTAACGTGGGACTGCCATAGTAATCTCCTAGAAGGATCAGAAGCTAACTAGAAACGTATTTTGATTTAGCATGCCCATATGATACATTGTTATAAAGGACAAAAAAGTACCCTAAAGTAATGGAAGCTTTGCTTCTTCCACAGAACAATGTGGGGTATACAATCTGGATCAATGCTGCTATATTCCTGTTGTTTAATAACCTCCATTTCTTTCTTGTTTTATTTTTTAGTGATCACTATTTTACTTGGCTTACTTGGGTAACAGATACTCGAATCTGTGTGCAATGGCTAAAGAGAATCCAGAACTTTTCAGTCTTAGCCATTTGTGACTTCAAAGACCGTTCAAGTACTTGGGACTGTCCAGAGGTAATAAAGTTGAAAATATAAATTTAAAATTGCTGCAATTAACATTACTAATCCCTGCCATAATTGCATTTTACAGCATTTGATTACATTCATTTTTTACCTTTTTTAATATTTTAATTGCTGGAGAATGGCTGAAAACACATTATTTACTCCAACAAGAAATTGAATCACCAAAATATTTTTTGTGTGTGGCTTAAATAACAACTAAAGCAACAAAAACCAGAAGAATGCTATTGAGAAGTTGTAATACTGTTGTTTAGTTCCTTCTAGATTTATCATATCCAAAAATGGAACCATATAGAATCTGTATCATGTTTTAAAAGAAAATTTGATTATTCCATGTTGAAATTTGATCCTAATTCTGACTAAATCATGTCCTTTATGATTAATGTTAAATTAATTGAAAGAATGTACTGATTAAAAGAGGGGAGCTTTTCATGAGGAAGAAAGTCTTCTGTTTTATCAAGTCTACAGTTGGAGAAAGCAAGCAAGTTTTCAGAAACATAATCAGATCTGAAAAGAAAACTTCAGTCTAATTGCAACAATAACTCTACCTTTTGTTTAAATATATGATTCTATGATTTAGACAGTTTGGAAGGAAAATCATTTTTCTGCTGAGCAGAACAGAGCTCTGTAAAGCCTGAAGAGTGTAGACACTGATAAATTTGTATATATTCTGAAGGAAAGACAACCCTGAATTTAAGTGAGTCTAGTGTAGAAATCTCATTTATTGTCTCTTAGTATTAATGGTGGTTGCTTGTCTTGCTCTTACGATTGATGGTACAGAACACATGTAAAAACTAGCATTAGGATGAAACCTTGAACTAATGGAAAATAAAAGGCAAGAATATTTATAAAAGTGTTCTATATAACTGATAAATTGTAAATTCAGAGTTTATTGACACAGCCTTTTCAAGCTGAAAATAATGTTTATTCCGCTGTGATACTATAATTGTTGCAAATTTAAAGGGAAATTTAGGTCTTGTTATTTCAAAAACATAATCACTGAAGTAGTTTTCCACAGAGAATTATCATACTATATTAGGAAAAAAACATATTTCATGCAGCATTTGAAGTATTTCCTAAGTAATTGTTCCACTTTATAAGTATATTAACATTAAATTTCTATCTTGCCTTCATGTAGCCTATATTTTAATAACTAAATATTTTAACACACAGAAAAAGGGGTGTAAGGGTTCTGGGATTCTACTATAATCCACCAAAGTACTCTAACACAAGCTTAACTTTAGCACATAACCAGTTTTATTTATTTCAGTAGGTCTGTTTATGTGTTTAAAATTAAGCATGTGCTTAATTGCTTTGCTGGAACCAGACCAGGCCAATTAACATCTTGCAGGACTGTGTTCATGATCCTTGTTTAATTGCATTTCTCCATGAAACCTTATTTATGGAGTCACTACTGACGTTTCTATAATTCTATATTTATACAGTGATACAATGCTTTTATCACATTAAAGTTTGCACAAATGGCCAATCGAAGGAGTGTGAACAGATGGGAGTGCTGCATTAGCTCTATTTGCCATTAGAAAGTATCTCTCTACATTTCCTTCGGCAAAAATACTTCTCTTGTTGAATTCAGATTACATTGAGTTTCTAATGTACAACAATCATGCTAGGATTTATGGACTTGAAAATAATAACAAAATGTAATCTACAAGATGTTCCCAAAGTGTAGATTCATCAGAAATGTTCACGTGTTCAAGTCCTGCTCATGGGAATAGACTGCAGAAATAAATATTACTTTAGTAGAACTATTCATGGGAGTAAAAGCTAGGCATGTGTTTGTGAAATTGGGATTTCCTATAACGATGCCAGTTCTCTAATTAAATTCTGTAAATAATACACAGAAAAATCCCATAAAAATTAAGGGGACTTCTCATAATAAAGAAGTTAAATAATCCCTAATGTACTATGACATCAAGATCGGAGTCCTAATTTAAAGAAAGGAAAATAAAGTTAGATGCAGATATAAAACAAGATGTCCCATTTTTCTTATCTTAAAAAGAAATAAAATCCATCTTCTGATTTAATTACTCAGTGGAGCCCCTGCAAAGTACTAAACAGTCTTCTAAGGCACAAATACTGCAATTTTTTTCCTTAAATCTTCTTTATAAATACATTATTTGCAAGGTTTTTTTAAAATCAGGCCCTGTAATATCTCTAAGACAAGCACCAGATCTGGAGACCCTAGATGTTTGTGTACTTTACTTAGTTAAAGTACTTGGCTTGTATTTTTAAGTTTTTTAAGGTTTACATTTAAAAGATGTACCTAGTAGTCACATCATCCATTGTTATAAATCAACATCACAACTCTGAACTGAAACAAAATATGAACCAGCTGAAAATCTGAAGTAGACTTTTAGTATTATTATTCCTAAAATTATTTTATTTGGTTTTTATTACTGAAAAAATCATGAGATTAAGTGTTTGTTCATTCTTGTTTCAGTGAAAAGGTTAGATAAGGTTAAAATAATACTCTAGATTTTATTTAGCTCTGATGATAGCTGTTAAAAAATAATGGTTTTACTAACATAATGACATTAATACAAAAAAATTATTTACTTCAGACAGCCTTCAAGTCCCTGAACCTTTATAGCAAGTATTCTTAAATTCTCTTTTACATGTGGCTACAGATTGGTTTATTTGAAGATTTTGAATCTCCATAAACTCAATCTTCTTAAAGACTGTACGTTTGATTTTGTTTTTCAGAATCAGCAGCACATAGAAGAGAGTCAAACAGGATGGGCAGGCGGAGTAGGTTTTCTTGTTGTACTGTTTTGATTCACTGAAAAGCTACGGCTGTCTGCATCTTCATGTCAGTGTTTTGAAACATGAAGCACCCTTCTGAGGCATAACAAGACTAGTGCTTAAACCTGTTGCACTGTAGGACTGAGACTTTTAATACTATGCTAGATGTAGTATCTGGGTACCTGCTTTCTGAATTTAAAAACCTGTTTCTGCCTCTGTTTGAAAATCTTAGACCAGCTGACTAGACGCAATACTGAAGGAAGGGAAGTCATGAAAAGAGGTAGATTTATAGTGCAATGTAATTATTAGAAGCATCCTGGAGGCTAAGAATAGATGTAAAACTCCTTTGGTGACACTAGGGCAAGGGATCAGATTGGCTATGATAGTATTTGAAGAGTAAAACCTGCCTCTTCATAACAGAGTTCTAATGCCAAGTGCTGCACATCTTCAGCTGGGGGGAACCTTCAAGGTAAGACACCCCACTTGCAATTACCACTACCAAAAATGGTAGGTGATACTTCCCTATAGCTGCTTCTAAGAAAAAGAAATTTTTCTCCACCCAGTAGAGACAAAACACATATCTTTGGAAACTTGCAGTAAAAACAAACCTACAAGGAAATTTTAAGAGCATGAGATTGGTATTTGCAATCATATAGTCCAACTGTGAATATGTACTATTGCTTATGTTTACTTACATTTACAGGCAGGGCAAGTTAACAGAATCCAGTGTGCAGAACCTCACACTGTGCCTGAATGTCCTGCAGGGGACTTAACTGTGAGCTTCGTTTTCAGTACACTGTCTTTAGGAGACGTGTTTTAATATGAAGATCACACATTTGAAAGATCAGTTTTACTTCATCCTTTTCATTTTTTGCCACTTCTCTTGAGATTCTCATGGCAGGTTTTTATTAGAGCTAAAGAAATTACACATATGCATAAATCCCCTCTTTAGCTTTTATGGGATTTCAAGCATTTGGAATCACAGAAGCAACCTCCAGGACAATTCAACTTGTGGTCACAAGTTCTAGTTTAGCTTGGGTTAGTATTCTTCAAAAGTCATACTCACTGCAGAAGGTCTGGTGCTATGTTTGAAATGCTTGCAGGTCATTCTTCTCTCTTTGTGTTTTGAAAGTAAAACTTAGAGTTGCAGTAACTCAGCCTTGACTGACAATTTTAGTAAAGAGGCAGTTGTTTGAAAGGAAGCAAAAGTTGAATGATCTTATCTGGAATAATCTGTTCTTTAAAATTAGTAGAATAGTATAAATTAGTAGAATAGTATGGGAAATATCTGATATCCATTTGTTTGGTTTCATTGAAACAGTTAAACTCTGTGGTCCACAGAATATTGAGTCTCACACCATTCATGAACACTGGCTTTATTCGGAAACTTATTTTTTAAAAATCACCTCTATCTGTTTTTAAATAGCTAAAAAAAATATTCAGAATATAGAAATTATTCCACTTACATGTAGAGAGCTCACATTTGTGGAGTGCTTGAGGTATCTGTACTATCAGTTTAAGAAATCTGACATGACAGGATAGAAATTTTAATCTATAATGGCTGGGAGGTTGAATATCACAGGTAAACACTTGTACAAAGTATTTTGTCCCCTTTGAACTGATTTTAGTATGTGCACTATAACCTGTTAAACAGCTCGGACAGTCTTACATCTCATCTACTGTTTTTCTTCCATTGTTTCAGTTCTTTGTTTCTACACCTTATTTTACATCAGACAGCAGTTCATACTACAAAATTTTTAGTGACAAAAATGGTTATAAGCATATTCATTACATCAATGGCTCTGTGGTAAGTCAAGCAAAATGTTGTACACTGATCTACTGTAAGTTCCTGAAATAATTCTACAACATTCAGTAACTTAAACATCTTTCTACACAGGAGAATGCAATCCAAGTTACAAGTGGAGAATGGGAGGCAATATACATTTTCAGAGTAACAAATGATGCAATGTAAGTGTCATGAAGAAAACAGACTGTGAGTGACTTTGGTAAAAGAAACACAATCATTTGAACACCATTTGTTAACTCGTTAGGTTATGAGTAGGTATAATTTGTTTTTTATCTGAATGCATCCAAAACAAATTTGTATGCAAAGGCGCTGGTTAGGTTTGCAAACATGGTTTACTTCTGAGAGATTCTTTTCAAATTGTCCTCAATTTTCTATTTAATCACCTCTCTTAGAGACACTTATTTAAAAATAGGTAATTTATTCATGTGTTTAATCCTTACTCAATTTGCAGTTGCTCGTCTTTTTATGATGCCTCATTCAGCTTATTGTATAGATAGATACAGCTTACATAACTGGAATGATTACTTTATGAGAATTAAGAAAGAAGTCCTATTTATATGTCTTATGTGTCATCTGATCATAGTTTGAGCAAGGATTTATTAAAATAAAAGGTATATAAGCTTAACTACTCTTCTATTGCATGCAGAAATCTCAAAAAGTCTAAATTAACTTCCAAGACGGCATTTCATCTTGCTGCTCGTTCATAGGTCATAACTTTGTGGATTATTTATTAACATATAAATGAATTTACAGTTTCTATTCAAGCAACGAATTTGAAGGCCATCCAGGAAGAAGGAATATTTACAAGTAAGTGTTATCAACATTATCTTAATGATAGTAGGTTGATAGAGGATATCTATGGATTTGTTGATAAAACAATTTAATTTCAAGGTGTTTAAAATGTAATTTCACAAGATATTTTAAGTAAATCTTCACCTCAGATTATATCTGATTATTGAGGAGAAATAACATCTAAGGTTTAAGTATACTCTTGAAAAAAAATTGATAAAAAGACCATTTCTTTTTAAATCGAACTGTTCTGAAAGTATGGTGCCTGTGTTCAAGGATGTGATGCAGACATATGGAAGTAAGTTGTAGCAAAATAACGAATGCTTTATTTTATTTTTCTCCTAGAGTCAGTATTGGAAGTAAACCTATAAGAAAACAATGCATTACTTGCAATTTAAGAAAAGAGAGATGTCAGTATTACACAGCAAGATTCAGTGAACGTTCTAAGTATTATGCCTTGATCTGTTATGGTATGTATAGCGTGGGAGCAAATATATAATCAGTTCTTCTTTCAGATTTATCAGCACTATAGTTAATACTGTAGTTATGTGGTTAATATGTAAGAACAGGGAGGTCACAATCTAAAAACGAAAGGAAAAAAGTATTAAAGGTTCTCCTTTTGTGTATTTCATATAAAGTTTACTGTTCTGATTCCGCACTGACTGATCAGCTGAAAAGTTCCTTAGAATTTCTGTTGAGCAGAGAACCAAATGTAGCAAATAACAACACCTTTCAATCATTCCTGCACAAAACAGTCAGTAAGGTCATCACCGTGTGAAAGGCGCATACCTTCCCAAATATGATGTGACATGTTCTCAGAAGAATGTTTCACATTGTTAATTCTGCATTTGCCTTATGTAATCACATCTCAGGTATTAACTAGATGTCACTTCATCTCTAGGGCAGAAGAGTTTGCTAGTAGATTTAAAGGTCCTTCTATTATGTTTGCTAAGCAATGCCTGTATGTATGCGAGCCTTTGTACACACAGTACCTTATGTATGTTGTGCAGCAGGGACTTGTGGGTTACACAGCATAGAAGATACAGATCTGTGTGTCAATTTAAGCTCTTTAACTCCTCTCAGTTGCCAATGTTAATGTAATATACACTACATCACCAAATTCCACCTTCAAACTGTAAAGTGTCTTCTTATCATTCTTATGACAGGGCCTGGGATTCCCATTTCTACTCTTTTTGAGAACCACGGTGATAGAGGTACTGCAAGTATTCTGCCTGTTTCTGAGCAATTGTTATACTCCTTTATGTTCACTATGCAGATCCTATAATACAACATTTAGACTTGTCATCAAGAAGCCTTTCATCTTATTTGGTATTAAAATATCTATTATCCTTCTAAATTTCTTAATTAGTAAAATCCAAATATGAATGAACACACTGATGCCTTTATTTTAATTCCTGAATCCATTATTTTATAGGATCCTGATCGGTTCCCTGTTTATCCATTATAGATAAAATGAACATCAGCAACTCCTTGTCTACCAATTTTTGAGTCAAACTTTGTAGAAAATATTGTGCTTTACAAACTATTCCTTTTCACATTTGGGCGAACACAAGACTTCCTGCTTTCTTTCATGAGGCAACGCTACCTTATACAAAAGGCAGCAGTGGGCTATTTAGAGTTTGACCTATTGTGCTGTACTAATTAGAATTTGGATCAATGACTAGCCATCAGTAGAGATGTCAGGGAAGAGCAGAAGCTCTTTCAGATGATCAGTTCATATAACTGCTTCAGACAAGGTGTAATTATTGATGCAAAGTGGGATCTTCAGCAAGAAACATTCAGAGCCCTCATTATTTAAGTAGCCTATCAGTGAGGACTGTTTGCAACCAAGCCAAGGAGGAACTTTCTAACAATGAAAATATTATTTGCTCTGCAGTGAATTTTCTGTCTCTGTCCCTTGTTTTTCCCTAAAAGTTCACCTTCAACTTAAAGTCCCCAGTCCCTGAAATGTTACAAAAACTAGCATGATCCTGTATAAAATCTCAGTGACTTAGCATTCCCTTTCCTTCTCCAGTAATCACTGGAAATGAACTGGTGATTGTAATGGTCCTTGCAGTTCATCCCGTATTGATAACCCAGATCACTATTAACTGAGTGATGTCTGACCAGAAGACACATGAAAACACAAGGAAGACAAATGTCACAATATTGTTAAGCTAAATTAATCTGTGGTGATCCAGGTAGAAATTAATTAATTGCAATATAATATTATTTAGACTCCAATAGCAGTTGGTACATCTTAGTTTTTAACCACTCAAAAATGTTTGCAGATGGAGAAGATTGGTTATAGTGTCTATTGCAACTATGCTATAAAAACACTGTGTTCTGATACTTCTTTTGCAGAAGGTTTAAATGCATGGATTCATGTTCATGCATGGATTTTTTTCATATATAATCTATTCTCATAGCTCTCTGTTTTCCTTGATTCATTATTACCTTGTTTATTAAGGGCCCCTACTATCAAACTGTGAATTGCATGAAATGCAGCTAAGTGCCCAACTGCAATTATTTCCTCTCTGCAGGAAAGAAAAGTTTCATGTAATGCATTTTCACTACAGGTTTCATGATGCCTCACTCAACTGTGCTATTATTCTTCAGTAATAAAAACAAATTCAGGCTTGTCTTAGACTTTTTCATTACCTTTTATGGATTAATTTTCCTTATGTCCCTTGCTTTCATAATCTCTTCTGTGGTACAAAACTATTTTTAGTGAATCCATTTTCATTGCAATTGGCAGCATTTTAATATCACACATGAATTTTAGTAGGAGATGTGCAGGTAAACTAACATACACGAATTTGGAAGCTCCTTCCAGGATGGCTACAATTCAGTTGTGGTATTGGGCAAGTTTCAGGAGTTTTGAGGGGAAGTAGTGAAAGGGTTCAGCTGAGTTTGGGTGAGAATCCAAAGTTAGGATGATTTTTCAGCCATAAAAAAAGCCACTTGAAGCTGCAAAACTTGTCAAGGGTACTTTAAAAGAACAAATTCCACTGTTATATTTCCGGTGTTTCCTGAGCAAATCTAGCTCAACACATTCTGAGATAAGAATACTTCTTGTGTTTTTTTGAGCATTCCCAGAAACAGGGAGTAGAAGAAAGGTAAATTAAAAAAGAAAAATCCCCTGCAGTTTTAAATGGTTCTTTCATTTTGAAAGTGAAGCTAAAAGTCACAGATTTCCATTATATACAACATTCTACATCCATCACTACTGATTGGAAAGCACATAAATAAACAAGTAAGACACAGTGGATTCATAATATATAGTTCTGCAGTCTGTGCTGTAAATTAACTAAATTTTAAATAGTTATTTTTAGATTATGTAACTGTAAATTTGGTCTAAAGCAAGTAAACCAGTAAATTTTAATACAGTTTAAATTTTTTAAAAAAAGGCAGAAAAGATTTACTAAGTGTGTAGTAATATATTACTAAGTTATATGGCAAGTCTAGTGTCTTTGTGCAGGAATGTCTTGTACAGTGGTTAAGTGAGGGTTTGCCATAACCCCTTGAGAAATTAAATTTCCTGCATTAACCCATAAACAAGGTGTTCCCAAACAACAGTGCACTTAATCACACTGCCCAAGGGCCTCAAAGGTTAGACTGATGTTGCTCTGCTAAGCAAGAGAGAAGATAGAGGACTGTTTTGCATGATGGGATGAATTCTGCATTTCCAGCTACCACCATTTTAAAAAAATGGGGTGATGACTCTTCAGGAGGAGGAAGTTTCTTCCATAACATGTGGGACTCTAACAATCAGAGGCAACATGTGAACTGATTTGCATTGCAAAATGTACATCCTATAAAAATCTAATGAGTATTTGTGCACTGGAATACCAGTGCTTTGCTTTCATTTAGCTGTGTGATCAAGCCCAGTTACAAGTGTCTGAGTGGATTTCATTACTCTGCTTGTAAAAGTCAGATTTCCTTTCTGTTCTAATAGCACAAAATAAATTAATGTTAATTAATGAAGAGAAATTAACAATAAATCCGTTCATAATTCAGGCATTTCTTTTACTTAGAGCTCAGAGTATTGGAAGACAATAGGGAATTACAGTCTGCTTTGCAAGAGATCAAGCTGCCAAAAGAAGAAGTTAATAAACTTGAAGTGGATGGTATAAGTAAGAATTACACATCCTTATTATACTTTTTACTGCTACCATTTTAATATTTTTCCTTAATTTTGTGATGGTAAGGATTGTCTTTCTGTAGAACAAACTTGTTAGCCTGTCAGATTGGGAAAAAGCTTGATTATGCCCTGCTCAACAACTAATTTGTCTTTGCCTCAGGGTATTTTTGCCTCAGGGTATCTCTTAGTAAAATAGTAGTTTAAATACATCTCTGCTTCACAATACAATTTTTTAAAAATTCTTCAATACTATTGATAAAATATTTAAATATTGTGTAAAAACTATATAAGGTGGTGATAATAAAATGTGAAATATAAGCTTCTGTTCATGTTTTATACATTTGCATGCACTGTTCTTTTCACTAGTGACTTTACAAACAGTATTCCATGGTAATAAATCAAAAAAGTTTCAAAACTAATTCCTGATAATCTTAACAACTGTTACGTTCCTAGTTGTGCTTTTCTAGGCACCTGGAAAAACTGAGAACCTAGGCTTTTGTGAAATAGTAATTTCATGCAGAACTAAATTAAAGTAAATGTGGGTACTTTATTTCTTCAAAGTTCCTCAAAGAGCTCCATATAAACAGTTAATTGGATCAGTTCTGTATTTCACAGTTCATGTGTTGTATACTGCATGCTGATTCATGTTCATATACTCTTACACCAAATTCTGGATTACGGGTAAAGGAATAATTTTAACCATTAAGAATATAATTTTGTTATGTCTTTTCTAGCTTTGTGGTACAAAATGCTTCTACCTCCACAGTTTGATAGATCCAAGAAGTACCCTCTGCTTATTCAGGTGTATGTACAACTTCCTTTCTTTGAATTTTTTTTTTGTCAAAAACCCCATACTTTTTATAATTTAACAAATCCTCATACATTTGCAACATTTTACAAAGTGAAAGCGAAACCACTTAGTTCTGTTTTGTTTGTTTTGGTGGTTTTTTTATATATTTCTGGAAAAGAAATTTAAGCCAACGGAGATGGATAAGGTTTTTAATGTTAATCTTAGCATGGTAAAGGTTAGTTTCTCAGAGAAAGGAAAAGGCTAAAAACATGTGGGCTATTCCTTGTAGTTCTTAGCTCTGTAGCTGCTTCTGTTTATCATGAGGCAGTCTGAAAGTATTTATTTCAGTTTTTTTAATACGAAAAATAGAGGAGTCTGCTTAATTGTTTAATTAAAAAAGCCCAAATGCCTAAACTGTGTGGACTGGCTTATTTAAGAGCATTTGAAATAATTTATTGCAGGCAAGAAAGGTAATAAAAATTGCAGTGGGAAAAAAATATGCAGAAAAAATATGAAAAAAAAATGCAGAAAGGAGAAATGAGTAGGTGTAATAAACTTTGCATCATTTTATTAACTACTGATGATCCAAAGGTCCAGGAATGCTAAGTATGTTTGAATGAAGTTTAGAGTAGAAGAGTTCTGTCCTTGAGGTCAAATGGGTATTTGCATTAGGCTGTTCTCATGAAGAGCATCTCCCTGTATTGCTCAGCTCTGTAGGGCATGTTCTGCCCTCAGCTCCAACAGCACACGATGTTCCCCACTGAAACAAATGAGGCCGGAAAGTGTAGGGAGCTCTACTTCCTTCTGCTGTTTTCCTTGCTGTTGCTGACTGCACGTGGAGATCAAATGCAGAAAACACCAAAAAGGGCTATTAAACCTAAGGAATTTGGAGGGAGGAAAGAACTGAGTCTTTGAGGCATGACTCTTCCAAGGATTCCCCTTAGGACAAGCACCTGATACTGCATCCCTTAGCCTGAGCTAAAACTAATTATTTGCCTTAGGTATAAGACCTAAATGATTAAGATGGATTTTAGATAGCAAAGTCTCATAAATATATGAAAATGTTAGTTGAACTGTTTGTCTACTGGGCTCTCTGAACAACAGACACATAGCAAAATACATGTGGAGAAAACGTTAGCATACATAGCATGTATAGCTATAGTGCAGTGTCCAGTAACCATTTATAAATTTGTAAGTATGAGTTGAAAATGTGTGAATTTTCATCCTCAGGTATGGAGGACCTTGCAGTCAGAATGTAAAGGAAACATTTAGCATTAGCTGGATAACCTATCTTGCAAGTAAAGAGGGAATTATTGTTGCTCTAGTGGATGGCAGAGGGACAGCTTATCAAGGTGACAAAATATTGCATGCAGTATATCGAAGACTTGGAGTTTACGAAGTGGAAGACCAGATCTCAGCAGTGAAGTAAGTAGACTATCTCCCTGTATAACTGTTGTGCTTACATGACTAGAAGTAGTAATGTGAAAAAAAAATATTAAATTCTCAGCCTTTCTTCTGAAGAGCTGAGGTCTCCAGGAAATAAGAACACTTGTAAAAATAAAATATTACTGTTTGCTTCATGTCAGTGAGATTTTGTGTGGTATCAAGTCCATGTATCACTAAGTCCACATCTGGACCTCACCACTTCCATTGCATTAAAGCATCATCAAAAGCTGCAATCCTAGGCCTAAGGTAACGCAAGTGAAAGTGGTGGGAGGTAAGCCAATGTATTGTCCATTATCCTGAAGTTTTCCCTGTAGGGCAAACCTACCTCAGTGACGACAGAGCAGAGATAGCCAGAGATCCATAGTGATGTTCCACACTGATTATTTAAAGGTCAAATGTGAAGTTTGTAGCTAAACTGAACCTGACACAAACTTTCTAAGGGTCAGTCATAAACTTGCATTCTGTGCTATGCATAAACTTGCATAATAGGATAGTTAAGAACAACAGAAAGTGCCTGAGGTCCCCAATAGGTGTTCCCCAACAGCTGTTCCTTTGAATCAAAACACTTAAAAGGGTTCCAAGGGAAAATAATTCCCTATGCAGAGTTTTTGGGAGGGAATGAAAGCTGAGGATTGTAAAGAAAGACTGACTATTAATCTTACAGATCCAGTAGCACTACTAAAGTGAGCAGTGTTAATTTGTTAATTTGCTAAGTGTTAATTTGAACCCCATAGAGATGAGTACAAGGCAGGAATATGGAATTTAGTCTAGCCTAAGGAATTTGGCTCAGCAGAGTATGGATAGATTTCCAGGTGCAACAGTAAGTATCCTCCTTCCTTCAGACCCGAATGAGTACCTTAGCTAGAAATTGGATGTAGCAATCCAGGCTTTCACAGCTTTCTCTGCGTGTTTGAGAACAATGCCTTTACTTAAAAGTGTGTGTGAGGAGGATATCTGTTCCTTCCTCTTTCTGCCTTGTGATACTTCATTTCCTACTCAATGATATGAACACACCATTTTGCCTTTCAGTGATAAATGAAACCGAATAGCTGTATATCATGTCAGGTTTTTTCTATTAATCTATTATTTTATTTTCTTTCTTGAAAGTTTAGGAGGAGTGGCATACTTTAAAATATCACAAGAATGGTTTTTCATTACTCTGAATCATCACTCAGACATGAAATGTCAGAGACAGAGGGAACCCAAACTGATTCTGCAATTGCAAAATCTGCTGAGACAGGCCATGAAGAAATGACCTCAGTTTTCACACTTCCCAGTTTTCTGTCAGCACTTAAAATAAATTTTTATTCAGTTAAATGTAATGCATTCCATCTTCCTGATCCAACACATGGTTTAAGATGCATGATTTTTAGAGAGGATTCTATAATCCAGAGGGAGGTTCTTGGAGCGGCTTTTACTGTTGGAGGAGCCCCCAGGATTAAGATAGTAATGTAACAAAGCTGATTCGTTTTTTGGCTTTTCTAATTTTGTCCCACCCAGATGCTGTCCTGAATTTTGAGTGTTGTCAGTCACTTGTGCTTGTCCTAATAAATAAAGCTAATATGTGTCCTGGAATATATCTCAAACTATTTTGTTTATCTGTCACTGTCAAACCTTTGTGGTCCTTTTCCTCATCTCTTTTCTTTGCTGTTGATAATACGTCTCTAGAAATACAGTCTTCAGACTCTGATGCAGGATATTTTAGGTCACCTAATATTTCTGATTCTCTTTAACCTGTTTGACTATATTTCAAGATCATTAGCTACTTGGAGCGTTAGAAGATGTTTCCCTCCTTATTGTTTTTTATTATAGTAGCAGTATGAGCTTTTTACTTTTCAGGCACATAAAAAAAAAAAAAAAAGCTTATTCCTCCAGGGAATCCCTAATCTCAGAGACTGATACTGTGCCTCTTGAGAAATCAGAGGTGTAATACTCAGGTGGCTTCTAAGCATAAGAAAAAAAGAACTCTTTTGCCAAGAAGCCATATAGGAAGAGTCCTCCCCCACTGGAACAAAAATTATTGTGATGAAAGTATTCATTTCAGTATGTTTTATTCTTTCAGGAAAAATTCTTCTCTTTGCTCTGAAATACCTACTAATTGAATAATTGATGCTTTGTAGAAATCAGACATGCTCTGCTGAGTATCGGTTTGCCCAAATTGGTGGGATGTGTGGAAATAAATTGAAGAAAAACTATTTTTTGCTAATTTTTATAATATCAGCAATCTTTTGTAATAATTCATTTATGTCTATGACTTTCTTTTCCACAGAAAATTTATAGAAATGGGCTTTATTGATGAGAAACGAATAGCAATATGGGGCTGGGTAAGTGATTGGGGTTTAATAATAATTTAATATATATTTAATAATAATTTTAAATAATCCTGCAGTATAATTTTTGTAATTCTTCTTTATTCTGTATGAAGTTTTTTCTACCCATACATAAAGGTATTACCAAAGGGGATAGTTTCTGTTGGTGCTCATAAACACACAATTGCAACAGTGCAAGCCCCAAAAAAGGAACCTTTGGCAGCTCAAGAAGGAATTTTGAAAAGCTTCTGTCTAATACATTGTTGGGACTTGAAATGAAGCCAAACTGAGATGTTTTAATTGGCTTCACTTTTAACTTAGGAACTTACTGGCATGGTGTCAAAATTCAAGTATTGTCCATTCTGATCCGAGATTAAAATAATGAGAAAAGTCCTGTGACTATCTCTCATGAGAAAATGTGACCCTTGCATCATTCTGAGTCACTGTGTACTTTTCTGGAATCATCAGTAGGGATGAATGTGGGTCTGAGAGGTTTTCAACTTTGATAGCTTCACCAAGAAGTGGAAAAATTGAACAGTATGGGAGTTATTCCAAATTATTAGCCAGTCATTTTTCATCTTTGATTTTTTCATGTACTTTGCTGTGTAACACTCCCAGAGCCTTTTAACAGACAGATGTACTGCAAGTCTTTATTAATAAATGGACATATCCCACTACCCTGAGGCACTGAGGAATAGAGTAGCATACCTCAAGTACAAATTTTAGGATAGCACTGCATTCTAATAGGACAAAAATAAATTATTGGAATAGTTGGGGTTGTTTTTCCTATGCTGTCAACTTCAAATTAGGACCATTCATAAAAATGAGATGCAGAGCTGTTAGTGGTTTTAATGGGAGAATTGAAGCCATCTTCAGTGGCAGCACAAATGCCCCATAGCCCCTTTGGAGAGATTTTTAAGATGTTTAGGGCATTTGACTCAGTTGTTCATGTTCATCATGAATGGCTGAATCAAGAATGCACAGGCAGAACTGCTGTCCTGCCTCCCACCCAGCTTCAGCATCACTGCATTGTACTGTGTGGGAGAACAAGCTGATAAGCAGCACCTGAGGGTCTCATGGATTAAGGATGGTACTGTCAGGAATACCAAAGGGGGTTGGAGGCCAAACCTATGTCAGCCACACTTAGTCCTTCTCTGAGTAAATTAGTAGCAGCTATCCAGCAGTAACAGGCTGCACCAACTAAAAAAACTTACAAAGTAAACTGATAATGTTAGATACTAATTAACATTGTCCAATATTTTTCTCCATATACATGTTCATTTTTCTCTAATTATCATCCAGAAAGTCCTCTTATTTTATTCTCTTTAACTGCCTGTCTTTGCCAGGAGAATTCTTCTGATCTGTCCCTGTTTTGTTTATTTTGCTGGGTTTTGTTTATTTATTTGTTTTTGTTGGCCCAGTTTCATTGTAAGAGGATTGCTCAGAAACACTCTAGAGGATGGATCTTTTAAGATTCAGATCAACTCTAAATAAAGAAATTGCCTGATCTTAGATAACACGTGAGCAGAGTTGCTAAAATCTTTCTATGAAGCTTCTACCAACTAGTATTTAAATTACTTTGGTCAGACACTGCTGTAACACCAGAATAAAATGGGTACCATATGATGAAATTTGACACAGACACTTACAAGTGTTTAATGCCAGAGTGACATTAGAAAATTTAAGGCCGTATGAAAATATTTTTTAAGTCACATCATATTTCATTTCACCACAGCGTGTCCAGAACCAACTAAGAGCTTGCACACATCCAAAACATTGTATCCCAGTAGCAGATATGATATAAAATGATGGCACTATTGAAAAACCTATCAGTGTTTTTTTCAATTTATGTTTTTTTCTATTTATTATACCATTTCCTGGTCCATAAGCTTTGAAAGGAGTTGAAAGGTGTTTCCTTATTTATAGCCTGCAGCTTGACAGATATGCATGAACTTGTACTTTTAGTCTAACCAAACTCTTCTGGATGGCAAAAGCTTTAAATAACCACTAAAGCAATTCAGGTTGTGAACTCTATCTCTCTGCCTGTTACAGTGAATAGATTTATTTTCCCAACCCTAATACTTTGCTTTTAGCCTTGTGGACTGATTTTTAAAAAGACCAAATAAGCAGATCAAATGAGCAGGAAAAATTCTATGAATTATTGTTTCTATTACCATATCCCTCACTATCATTTCAAGGTGGAGTGTCAGGAGAAGGAATAACTTAACTTCTGTACAAAAAAAATACGTAATAGTTCTGGTTATTTCCCTTAGTCTTTCATATGCTACTGAGATAATCTTCAGAACTGTTCATGACACACCCCATATTTTTATCCCTCCCTCCATCCCAAAGTAAACAAAACCCCATTATTACCCAAAGACCTTACATGAGCTCTTCCAGCCCCAGTTCCATATGCTATGGAGAGCCAAATTAAAGGCTTTTTATTTACAGTATGTTTCTTTCTCAGCAACTAGCCCCACACAGTTTCACAGAACTACTCTGATAGCCAGGCTTACTTAGTAGTGCTACTGCTTATTTACTTACCTACATAACTTCTGGCTATGAACTTTTTCTTCCTTTCTGTGTCCCAGTTTGAGGAATCAGGCCAGACAGTAACAGGAACAGGGGCAGGTGATAGGCAGGAATTGCTCGAACCTCAAGTTCTCAAGTAGCCGAGTCTATTAGTGCTGATGATTGTGTTGGTTCAATATGCCAGTCACTAGTAAAAGTTTGTTAAGGGAGGGAAAAACCTCTAACTCTTCTGGAAGATGAACACTGAAAGGATGAGAGGCAGTGAACACAAGTTGTCATAACGGAAGTTTTCTTTAGGTTTTAGGAAAATAAATTTATGAAAACAGTGATCACTGTTGAAGTGGATTGAGTAGGGAATCTGTAAAATGGATGTGACTGTTTGACCTTTTTAAATCTGAAGTTAGCCCCATTTTGAAATATATGTTGGACCAGATTACCATGAAAGACCCTACTAACTTAAATTTTTCTATGAATAAAGTGATATGTATCCTGTGATATGTATTGAAGAAGTTGCAAAAAAAGAAGTGATTCAATAAAGTTGTCTAATCTCTCTCACAAGGAATATCAGATCCATTTGAAATCAATGGTTTGTTTTTAAAAAAAGCTTTTGTTTCTTTGTCCACTATGCATTCAAAGCAAAATATTTACTTTGTAATTAATTTATGTGAGTTTGATTCTTCACCAGTAATTTTAAACTGTCTGTGATTTCTCCTTAGTCCTATGGTGGGTATGTAACTTCTTTGGCACTTGGATCTGGCAGTGGAATATTTAAATGTGGAATGGCTGTGGCTCCTGTTTCCAGCTGGGAATATTACGGTATGGAAACTGATCATAAATACTGACATGGAACGCAAGATGTAGCATTCTCTTGCTTAAATTAAATCATTGCAGGAGACTGGTGGTTTGAAATGTAAATATGTTGAAATTACTTAGACATTAAACTCTTAAGACCTTTAGTTTAATGTTTTCCTTGCTGAAAATTACTGACTGCACCTGACAGTTTGGAACAGACTTTGTTACATAGAAGAAGGTATGCCCGGGTAATTCCACATGCACATCTGTAACAGCAAGTGTGTAAAGCCCTCTCGATAAACTGCTATGGTAAGGAGTGATCTTCCTAAAAATCCTGTTAAAACAGTATGACTGAGTTCAGAAGCAGCTGAACTGATTTTTCTGCCAGTAATGGAATCACAGTGCACTTCAGATACTCAGATGACCTCTGTCAGGAATCACTATCTCTGATGACTGCAAAGGTATTTCCCAAAATCAGTGAAAAAGAGAGGAACTTCTGTGTTTGATCTAATTTTTTTTTAATTAAATATTTTTCCCTTTAAATGTTTCTTAGCCACACCCTCTGTTTTGTTGTGTTAAGATACATATTTTTATTTATGTTTATGGAATTAGGCTCCAAACTGTTCAGAGGAAACAACTCTCAGAGTATAGTCCCAAGGCCTTCCTGTGTGAATAAAACAGGCACATATTCATACTTGCCGACCTGTTAATCTTTTGGCACGGTGTAAAGGAACCTTAGTGTAAAAAAAAATCATGGCATGCATGTTTTCAATGAGTAAAATGTAGCACTTTGAACACATTTACTTAGCATATGGTCGTTTGCTAAGAAGTCTTGGTTATGAAAAAATTTTTTGGTTAAATGGAAAAGATTCCTTCCCTGACTGCTAGCACAGACATTCCTTGTATTTATGGTGTTTTGCAAACAAAGGGGGAAATATTTGTATGACACAGGAAGCATAGTCTTTATGTTTTCGCAGGCATCAAGATTTTTTCAAGACAATTTTATTCATGATCACAAAATTATTACCAAAATGCAGGCATAAAGCACTGTTTTTGCAGAACTCATTTAATAAAAGAAGAGTTATAAAAATTTGTCTAAGCCTTAAAAATTGGATGAAGTTTTTTAGTTAAAGTAGATTGCAATCTTTACTTCAGCTGAATTTTCAGGAGGAAGTTAAAAAATCTTGCTTAAAAACATTTTGTAAAATCCAAACAGGCAAACGTACCTCTGCTAAGGAAGGAAGGAAGGAAACAGGAGGAAGTCATGCGTCATGAGTTTTGGCAAACAGAGGGCAAAACTACAGGATGCTACATATTTGAGTCTCTAAGTAGTATCAGTATATCAGAGGATGTACTGGCCCCACAGAGCTTCTAAATTCTGTCCCACACTGTTTTAGATGTACAGAGATTCTGGACCATAATCTTTTCTCAGGAACCATCCCTGCCCCCTCCATTCTGAGTCAGAGTTAATAACAGCTGAACAGTTATAAAATGTAAAGGGAAATTCTCTTCAGGGATAATGTGTGTTAAAAGCATTAAATCTGTGACTGCTTGGTTAAAATTTATTCAAATTTATCTCCTTTTCCTTCTTTGATAATTGACAAGCTGAATCTTCCACTTAGTCATCATAATGCAATTCTGCTGACCTCTGTGAACTTGTTGTAGCTATACTGCTAGAAGAGAGTGGAGAATTTGGCTCAGAATACTGTAGAAATGCCAACCATTCAGAAAGAGTCTATTTTATTGAAAACTTAAGCCCAATATGGTTGTTTGACACTGTGTTGACAACAGATATTGCACATTTTCTGTTTTCATGGAATGATAAAGGATTTTGATAAAAGATAGGCTACTTAGATTTTTTGGTACTTAGTATATTATAAATTATCTTCAGAAACCTTGTTTGGCCGATCTGGGAGACACAGTACACATCTCTAGCACTCAGTGGTAGCACATATAAAGGATACATAATCAAGCATGGGAACAAGAGTATATTGAGTCATTTTCCTTTCCTGGTAGGATTTCTATTTTTTAACAAAATTATTCTAATACAGTTTATCAAACTGGACAACAAGATAGACAATCCCAATTCTTAATGATTACAATGGCAGTCACCCCTCTTTTGAAAGGGAAAGATGCCAGCTCTTTGTCAGAAAGCCCTGACTCCGTTAAATACATAAAATTCTTGTAATACTGCAGCTTGACTGCTCAATATGTGTCAGTTACTTTTTCAAGGCAAGGTCATAAAGAAAGTAATGTTCTGGTAGTGACAGCTGCTGTGTCAGTTTTCCATAAATTTTCAAAACAGCTTTTAGTTAAAGTACAAATACCAAGGCAGCTCAAAGATAGATGTTCTTACTGATTTCATGGTGATAGAGATTGTTCAGTTATTGACATTTATTTTGTCAAATCTGTTAAAAGTCTTTGTTGTAGTTAGAAAAAGGAATTGAACAGAGACCTGAACTGCAATGGGCCACTTTTTCAGTTCATGCCTGTATCCTTTCCTGCTCCCCCTAGTTGCTGCATATATACACTCAATAGGAAAAGGACAACATACATATCCATATTTACTGTATAAAAAAATACAAATCCTCAAATACTCTTTTTAAGGTATCAGAATTAGTCTATGTCATCTTTCCACCATGCACCTTTGTTAGCTTATTGGCTTATTAAACTGACTTCTGGAGTTCAACCCAACAACATAAAGCAATATCAATTAATTACCTTTATCCACAAAACTTCTGTTGGTTCCACAGGTGAGTATTAAACCACTATTTCTACAAAGAAGAGAGAACAGTCATTAATTAGCCTTCATAGCTGATTTTTTAAAATATGTTTAAATTTGGTGTATTATGAGGAAACCAAGCTGAACAGACACAGTTAAACATCATTTATTTTCTATGTGTCACTGAAGGCATAAAAATATTCGTACTTTCTTTATCTATTGCATTCTTCTTCAATTTCAGCATCTATCTACACAGAACGATTTATGGGTCTTCCTGTAGAGTCCGATAATCTTGAGCACTACAAGGTGAGAATTCTGTATGTGTTGATCTGAATTTGAATCACACTTCCATGGACAAGTAGAACTGTGAAGAAAGAAAATGACCCACCAAGTCCTGGGTGGGTCAATAGCAACAGTCCTGTAGTAGCTAAGCTACTGCTGTGAAATTCTTATCTCTATAATTTGTGGTTTTGGATTTATAAATCCCAAGAAATGCTAAATTGAAATCCTTATTTTCTCACTTGGACAAATCAGACAGTTCTATCAGTGCAAACCATTAGCCTAGGAAAGAACTCAAGTGAGAGGGATTAAGATGTTGATGAGGTTTTGGTTGGTACTATTAGCTCTGGTATGCAAACTGCTTCATGCAAAATTAGCTCTCTGATAATAAGATCATAAGCATATTAAACAGTTAGAACATCTTCCCCTACCGGGAACAGGTCGTCATTATTTTCTTCACATTGATAGGAAGTCTGTAGTTTCCTCTAGCAGAACACATACCAGCTCCTGATACAGAGAGTCCCAAATTAGTGCCCAAAGAACTTAGTGGAAAAACTCCTATTAAAGATTCTGGATTGTGTTTTCAGTACCTCTTTCCATCTCAACTTAAAGAATAGAAATGCTTAATTCCAAGCAGCCGTGGTAGAGCTGTCTGGGTAGCCAGGAATTACAGCATTGAGGGAGTTACATGTGAGTAGTACTGTGTTTTTTATTAACTGGCCCTTAGAAAAGGCACTAAATATCAAATCTGTTTCTGATAGCATGGAGATGCTTGTGATAGTACAGACAGAGAGCTGCAAGCCGAGCAGATTCGTAGTTTGGAAATAACCTTTGAGATCATAGTCTAACCATTAACCTAACACTGCCAAGTCTTTTTAGTCATGAGGTATCCAAAAGTGAACACAGGATTTGAGGTGTGGCCTCATGAGTGCCAAGTACAGAAGAACAATCAATTCCCTAGTCCTGCTGGCCACACTATTTCTGATACAGGCCAGGATGCCATTGGCCTTCTTGGCCACCTGGGCACACTGCTGCTCATATTCAGCTGCTGTCAACCAGTACTCCCAGGGCCTTTTCTGCCAGACAGCTTTCCAGCCATTCTTTCCCCAGGCCTGTAGTGCTGCATGGGGTCGTTGTGAGCCAAGACCAGGACCTGGCACTTGGCCTTGTTGAACCTCAGGCAACTGGTCTTGCCCCATTGATGCAGCTTGTACAGATCACTCTGCAGAGCCTAATATATATATATATACACACACACATCTGCACATATATGTGTGTGTATATATATTTTTATATATATGTATGGCTTCTGTTGTAATCTCAGGTTGATATGAAGTCACTGCTGTCATTATTTTGCCAGGTCAACTGTTTGATTGTTTTTCTACAAGGTAATGAAAACCTTTTAGCAATGTGAGTGAGTGATTTAAATTGAAGTTGCTGAACTATTAACTTTTCCTCTCAACAGAATTCAACTGTGATGGCAAGAGCAAAGAATTTCCAAAACGTGGAGTATCTTCTCATCCATGGAACAGCAGATGGTGAGGTTTGCAAATGACAGAACAAACACAGTCAGAATCACTTTGTTTGAAAAACATTAAGCATCTATCTGTGCCTTTGATTAGGGTCAGTACATAGATCTTTGGTAGATTTCCATATGACCTATTATAAGATGCTTACTCATTCTTAGTAATGTCAATTGTATCACTTGATAATTAGTGGACACAACTTAATGCACTATAACTTTATGCCTTGTGGTATTTACACATTTCAACAGCCAATCTCTTTTTTTCCTTTTTTAGATAATGTACATTTTCAGAACTCAGCACAAATTGCAAAAGCTCTGGTTAATGCACAGGTGGATTTCCAGGCAATGGTAAATAACAGACTATTCATTTTGAACAGTGGTTCATAACTTTATCGATAAGCTTATCTGACATTTGGCAATATTTTAATAACCCAGTTCAACTGAACATGCTTCAAAATCTGGCAATTGCTAGTGCATTTGTTACTCTTCATAAAAGCAATTTCTCAATTTCTTCCCCAGGGATTTGCCTGCTCTTTTTTTTCCCTTGCCCTTTGGATGCTACCAGGATTTCCCTTTTGTCAAGAATAATTTGGAGGCTTTTAAAGTGAGCCAGGGAGAAGAGTAAGAATTCAGCCTCCTTATTATTGTTGTTGATAGCTAGTAAAGGAGAAGAACTGGCTTCTGGGGCCAAAATCATCACTGGTTCTGATAGATTTTATCTTGAACTGGATTTGCCTGCCACAGGCATGAGGTGAAACAAGCAAAAAGAATATAAGGTATCCAGAAAGTATATTCAGGATCAGGAAAATAGAAGTTCTCTGTAAAACTTGCTTGGGGTAGCAGGCAAAGAGAGCACTACATAGACAAGAGGTTGTAGGATAGAAAGGAGGAATGAACAGGGGGAAAGTAGTTCTGAGTTACGTGTTAACCTCTGCTTCTCAACCTTTTTTCTCAGGGCTAATAACCAAAATGTTTGCTTGCTATCAAATATACTGGCCTTCTGCTTGAGTCCAGTTTCACAGAGCCATGAACTTCCCAAAAACAGATCACACATCTCCTTGTACTTGGGATTTGTAGGCCCTTTTGTGTATTACACATTTTCTGTCTCCTTCACTAATATTGAGCAAATCTGGGTTATCCCTCAAGCATCTGGAATGCTGTGTGGAGTTGCAGTCATCCTGGTTCAGCCACAATGGAATGGCAGATATTTGAGAGTTAGCATAATTTGTATATGTATTTTATTTCCAATACTCCATTCACTATGTTCATGGTTGTGCTGTAATATTTGTGTCTTACAATATTTGTATAGTAGGGTATTTTTAATAGAAAAAAAAAAAAAGTTAGCTGAAAGTTTGTTGCTTATAATCCAGTATTTATTCCTAAGCAAGACTGTGACCCCTATTGCCCAGGCTATGCAGCAGGTCAAGGACATTTCATTCCTAAGGGCATCTCAAAGCTCTTTTGCCTGACTTGATACAACTGACTTGTAAGTACTGAGGCAGTAATGCTCTTAGGTTACAGAAGGTTTAGAAAGTTTTTTTCATCAAGAATATTAGTATATTTGGAACATATGAAAAAACATATGAAAACATATTTTCACTTTCTTCTTTATGGTAAGGAAATACATTTCTTGTATTTTTTAACTCTTGCAGAATTGAAAACATAACATAGGAGGTTTATGTTTTGGTTTGTTTGTTTTTTTTTCAGTGGTATACTGACCAGAACCATGGAATTCCAGGCCTTTCCAGCAAACATCTCTACACACATATGACCCATTTCCTCAAAAAATGTTTTTCTTTGTCTGAATAAGTAGGCTATTCAGAGCATGCTAAGGCATCTGAGACATCTCCGGGAGAATGCAATGGTAACAGTGCCCAAGTTATATAGTTTTCAGGTGAATTGATAACAGAAACTTTGAAGTTTTAAACTCAATGTTTACATCCACTTTTGATATTGTATATTACCAAATGTTATGGTAATACGTTTTGACACGTGTAACACCTGTTTGATAGAATAAATAAAATCAGAGTGTAAAATGTCATGTGCATTTATTGCCAACTTGCTTAAACTTACATTCTGCTGTCCAAAGAAAGGTGTTTTGTTGCAAAGAAACACTGTCAGATTAATGTGCTTGCATTTGTTAACTACAACTGTAAAGTGGGAAAGGACAAAGAAAGAAGTACAAGTACCAAATTAGCATCCTTACAAGAACCAGTTTCTCAATTTATTTCCAATTTCTTGGAAAGAATCCAAGCAAGAGTAGGAACACACGATCTTTGAAGTTTGGATATTTATCGAGAGAATTGAATGCTTTGTTCAAATTTTATTCAACTCTTATTTGAAATCTTGATTCTGCAAAACTTTCAGTGTTCAGGTTTAAACATAAAAGCAAGACATTCATGATAACTATTTTATCTCAGTGTTTTTTCTTCCTGCATTCATAATATGCAAGCCATATTAGCCTGTTTTTAATCTCAAATCATCACCTCAGCATTCAAACTAATCTCAGTGTCATTCATCCCATCCCTGAAGGGGAAGGATCAAAGGATTATGGAAGCTTTCTTTGCTTTGTTTCTAGTGAAACTATTTTAGGGGATCTTTTAAAAATGCTAGAAGCTAATAATGATTGGTGTACTTGTATTCTTTTGATTAGTAATTAAATCAGTCCTGTCATAATATAAGAATATTAACCAGATAATTGGGAAGAGGTCCATTGTAAATTAAATGATTCCTTTCTCATGTGTTTAAAAAATTCTGAGGTAGGCTACTGCGTAAGAGACCATGGTTTGTCTAACACAGTATCTCATCTCTGCTATTAGCTGTTTGGAGTACAAAATAACCTGAAAAAGATTGTGTTGCCTTCCTACAAGCTGCTTCCTAACTCTGTCAGAGATCAGTTGCTGCTTCTTTGTGGAAAAGCAAGGGGTTTCATTTGACTTTCTTGACAAAAACATGGGGCTTAGCCAAAATAATTAAAATATGGAAGTGATTTGCTATGTAACAGCTTCCTTCGTTTGTTAATGGCAATATCAAATCTGATTTTCCACACGAGAACATTCCTTAGATACATCTTTATGTAAATGTAGTTCCCAAGCTGTTTGTAATGGTTAAATTATACTTTGATGGGAACTCTTCAGAAAATACTCAATTAGTTCAGGTTTTTTTGGAAACGCTGCCAATTATGTGACGTTAATGAGCTTTTTGTTGGTAATGTAATTAAAATTCAACTGCTATAATGGCTAAAGGAAAAAATATAGCTCTAAGAAAGTTAACATTAAGCAAATATAACATGAAGTGGGGCTAATTAGATGTTGATTATATGGTCCTATATGCATTTGCTTCACACAACAGTAGTCTCAGAAATGTGGTTATCTTACAAATAAGGAATACAATTCATTTGAAATAACTGAGATTTAACTCTCTGTTTCTTATATGGATACAGCACAATGGAAATCATCGCAACATTGTGGTGAAAGAGATAAAAATCTTATCCCAGATGCTTAGAGGTTTAAGATACCTTAATATGTCAGTGGGAACCCAGAGCAATTTTCAAAAGAGCATGGTATCAATCTCACACAAATGTCAATATATTAAGTTCTCTTTCAACTTCTGCACCTTTATTTTATTTATTCTTTTGAAAATCCTATAAACTCTGGAAATATGGGCAGGTGACTTGGCCCTTCGTGGGTACTATGAGTAGTAAAATGATGTGATGTGTTGTTCACACCGTACCCACAGGTCTGTTGTCAGAAGCTTCTGGAAGTATTTGGAATAAGAGACATTTCAGAAAAATCTGTGAAATAAAATAACAGAAGGTCCCTCTTTCTCAAGGGGTGGGTTAGCTGTTTCATTATTAATCTGCCCTGAAGTCTGTTTGTTTCCTAAGGCAACCAGAGTACACATCTTCCAAACTGTCCACTGTTTAGCTTTAGGTAGCAGTTGTGGTGATAAAAAGGAGGGGGGGGAGGGGGCAGGGGAAAGTGAATCTTGCTGCTATCATTTTTCCTTCGTTGTTTTTCATGGTAATGTCTTTGCCTTACACAGTGTTCTTGCCAAAGAAAGGGAATATGTCTCCAGTAGAGTGTGACATTTACACTGAGTTGCTGAAATAATGTCTAACCTGAAAGCTTTATGATTGAGCGACCATGTGCTTTGATGACCTGCGGGAAAACATCCTAGGATGCTGTGAGTGTCAAAGACACCCTCTTAAAAACATATACAACATCAAGTTGCTGCCTGACCTGTGCGAATGACAGATAACATTGCAATCAATCATAGAAATGGTGCACCTGCCCTTGCAGTATCACGGAATCACAGCATGGTCAGAGTTGGAAGGGAACTCTGGAGGTCTACTTAACCCACTTCCCTGTTGAAGCAGGGCTACCTACATCTGGGAGTCCAGGACTTTTTCCGGATGCCTTTTGAATATCTAAAAGATTATACACTCCACACAACCTCTCTGGGCCACTGCTGTCAGTGCTTGGTCACCCTCATGGTAAAAAAGTGTTTCCTTATGTTCAGACAGAACATTATATGTTTCAATTTGTGCCTGTTGCCTCCTGTTCTGTTATTGGGCTCAGTCTTCTTTAGACCATCCCTTCAGATATTTGTATACAGTGATAAGATTCTCCCAAGCCTTTTTTTTTCTCTAGAAAGAGAACATTTTCTGTTCTGCTGGTTGTCTACAAATACAATCCATGTTAAAAGCATTACCACAAACATTCACTGGACCTTCAACAGCTGAAGATTAAAGGGCTTGTCATGAGGTATCAAGCTGAAGCTAACAAAGTATGTTTACGGGTTAGCCTTATATATGAATAAAAAGTGTATATAACTATACTGCAGACATAGAATATGGTGTGTAAGAGCAAACACTGGGACACAATTTGAATTTCAGCTAAGCTCTTATGACAAGCTTTTCTAAGCTGATTAATGAATGTCCTCACATTTTAGCTGCCCACTTTAAAATGTTTTAGAGGATCTGGTATTCAGAAAATGCTGAGCACTTTCTACTCTTCTTTTGTCTTTTGAATAACACTTTCACACTTCAGATACCCCAACATACCATTTCAGACAGTGAAACTTCAGTCTTCAGATATCTGTCATGTAAACAAGGTATACAAGGCTCTGAAGATTGGACATAATTGCTCTGAATTAAGTAAACAGGCCCTTGATAAATAGCCACAAATACAGTTGTTTACAAGTCAGTTTCCACTATAAATCTTTTACTTTTACAAAGTAAAACTCGAACAGAAAAGTAAAAGTTGCTTTATTCTAGGAGCTGAAGTGTACATAAATATTAGCCACTGATTCCACTCCAAACCTGTTTTCATCCTCTACCTCATTTGTGCCGTGTGAGCTGCACATATCAATGAACTTGCAATCCTCACACTTCAAATGTGGAGCTACGTGGTTTGCTTCACTTGGGATTACTGCAGCTGCAAAGAAGAAAAGGCCTGAAGAGAAACTGAGTAGAAAGCCTAGTATAACTCCAGCCAGGTTCTAGAATATGGTTGGTGTTACTTTACTCAGACATCAAGTCAAAATTAGACTGCATTCAATACTTTCCATTTTGCCAGTCAGTTCCAATTACAAGGCACAGCTGTTTAGAACATTTTATAGAGTCATTTGAAGGCTCTATATTTAATCTGAATAATTCATAGTATTTGTTAAGAGCATTTGGTATTACTTTCAATTATGAACATTGTCTTCTCAGAATGTAAAATAACTAGTACATATTTGGCCAGCTCTTCTGCTTGCGCAAATTGATGCAGCTCCATTGACTTGCAATGGAACGATTCCAATTCAGTGAGTAGACAGTGTGGGCTACAACTTGGTTCCAGTAGCTGTCTATCCTGAGGTACAAACCAGTCAGCATCCATGGCAGTGAGCAAGGAGTTGCATGCTGTGGACAGGCTTGGAGACCCTAAACTAATCCTCCATGTCAGAAAGCCATTCTTGCTCTGCAAAGGGTAGCCATGGAGTTGTATATACACACAGCTACACATTTGTGTGTTATGCACAAGTACATATGTATGTTTACAGCATCTTGTTTCATGTATGCATGTATTTACCCAGATATTGTTCCTATATTGGTTGCACTAATCCTCAGAAGGGGAATGTAGGGCTCTTTTGGCTGAATATCATCTAGCAAGGATAGGAAAATAAAAGGGGCTGCAGAGCCCAGCCCTCTGAACTCAGCGTTGACAAGGGTAGGGAGAGAATGCTTTCTGTGCAATGTAAGAAAGTAAAGGGTGTGGGCCTGTAGTCATATCCCAAGATACATCCTCCTCCCTTTAGACATGTAATGGATAACAATATAATAACAATAAATGTGTAATGAAAAAATACACAGAAAAATTTGAGGGGGTCACTTTTTTGAAAGCATTTGATAGGGTTTTTTTACTATTTACAGTCAAAATTCAGCAAGTTCTTAATTCATTAAAATGTTCAAATCTTGACAATTTAAATTTTAAGTTATTTTTTCTTGTACCAACAGTTAGAGTTGAGAGAAACATTCTGGAAAATTATTATATTCAGAGTATGCTAGCCAGCTATAAGAAATAGATTGATCCTATTTTTCTGAAAAGCCATGTCAACTGGAATTGTTACTGCTAGAGCATCAGGTTCAGTGTGCATCTGGTAAGAATTCTGCTTCCTGTTTTAATTCTTCCATAACTTTCCCCCCAGAGATTTTGTCCAGTGAGTGCAGTACACTGTCCTGAATAACAGGCATTACCAGGTACTAAGATGATGGTGCAGGAAACTCATCAACTCCAAATGCAGTGAACAGATTTTTTTAAGGACTCCAATTAAATCTTGAAAAACACGAAACTTTTCTGAAGGCAAGTCTGTCAGGCTGTCTTTTAGTCTGACTCAAACTTTTGTCTCATGACAACTATGATATAGAGGAGAGTGAGGTTGCCCTTGATTACTGCTACAAGGTGCCAACTAACTATTGTATTTTAAAATGTGTGAGGAAAAAAACTGAGTACCTATACATATTTCACACACTGAATATGAATTTCTGCTTCTGTTTGCTTACTCTTGTTTGCTGTGCTCTTGAAATATTTCCTATAGACTCAGTTTTGGCAACAGAAGGTTTCATGCTTCTTGATGGCAATTTCACTTCTTTTCTGTACTTTTTATTTTTTGTGTATCACTTGAAAAACAAATAATCAGTCACCTTTTAGATTCCAGATGATATAGCTCTGTAACAGCCTGCCCACCCAGGTGCACTGAGGTGCTCTGTCTCATGCTCTTTTTCTGAAATAATCCTACTGTAAGCAGGGAACTCTATATGACACAAGAAAATAAAACTGCACTAAACAAAAAGAGAAAACCTGTCTGTTTCCTGGAGGAGATGACATTGTCTTACAATCTGTATTGCCTGTTTAGGAAGCTAAGTGTCTTTGACACAGGGTGTTGCGAGATAACTGTAGCAATCTACGACAGGCGCGTGTGTGTATGTCCTCCTGGAGCAGAGCCGGTCTAAAGGGCCCTTTGATCCCCATCTGCTGCGCTGCCGGGGAACTGCAGGGTCCAGCAGCGGGCTGACCGGCTCCATGGACCGACCGGGCCTCGAGGATGTGGTGCTGGGTGGGCTCAGATTCAGACTCTGATGTTTCATCCCTTGCATAACACTCATAAACTTTAAACGGAAAGTGGATTAAAAAAATAATTCTGAAGTAAAAACAGCAAAGTATCTCAGTGACATCAGCATCTCATGAAAATAAGTAGGTTTGGGGTATGAGATTGTTTCCAGGTTTATTTTGGCCCCACTGGCACCATGTCTTAGACATTACACAGCTGTGTGCACAGGGAAGGTTGGTGTATTGGAGATGGCAAAGTTCTGCTAATTTCAAACAAAAAAAATATGAAAAGTCAAGTTTAATAAATATGTATGCAAGTTTGTATATCCTATGTCAATCAATGACTGGGAATCCATGACTTTGAATGGATGTGAAAAATAGTTAGGAGCAGGAAGAAAGAGCACATGGGTAAGAGAACATGTGGAATAGAGGGGGAAAGTAGTAATTAAAAACAGATGGGCAAAATAAGGCGCTCAGAAATGACTGAAGGTAAAAACAGAAGGCAGTGATAAGGGGAACCAAAGCTGTGCACGTAAGTTTGGAGCAGCAGCATCAGTAGACACTTGTGTTGTAGCTAAAAATGAAAAAAAAATAAACCATGAATCTCAGTAGATGAATCCAAGAGTATATAAAAAGTATTCTAAAGAAAAATTAAACTTGATTATGTGGACTGTGTAGTGAGAATTACCTCAATAAAGCGGATTCTTTGTTGACTTCAAGGAGCAATGTTGGAGGAAATAAGAGGATTTGTTGTGATGTGTATGCCTTGTGCCACAAATCAGACCACGGGCCGTTCCAGACTGGAGGACAGGCTGTCATTAATGTTCAGTGAGATGTCCACTGTGATTACAGAACCTTCCCTCTACTGAACATAACTGAAACTCAAGGTGGAGTCCTTCATATTTAATGCATCTCCTGACTGCCTGGCACCTTACAGTTGTATTAATAATACTATGTCATTTTTGGTGCCCTTTTGCATTTTGCAAAGGATTATCATGATGTATAAAAAAGTCCGTAAAGGAAAACTTCTCCTCCAGCAGCTTTTTTAAGGGGGATGGATATCTCCCTTGCTTCACTGCTGGGATAAAAATCCCATATTCATGACTGCAAGTTCTTTTCAGCTGCCAGAGCCCTGACAAGCTTTGAGTCAATCTCTCCTACCTGTCTCTTACCTGACTTCCCTGAGTCAATCTCTCTGTCATCACCAGATGGCTGAACATAGTTTTCTTTGACAATGCTGCCCCACCACAACTGTGAAATTGTCCCCATTGCTGAATGGTTTACATAGTTCCGTAGAACATACACAGATACAAATCTCAAATCTGGTTTGGGTTGTGTTTTTTTTTTGTTGTGGGGAATGGAGATGTGAGCAACAGGTTTATCTTGCATAAATCTATAGGCCACTGTGTGAAAGTCAATTTATAATGAATGTTCGGCATACAGTTCTCAAGTGAGTATGAATTTTCATATAGTAGCATTTAAAAAAATGGAATTTTAAAGCTAAGGCTAATCAAAACTTTTTTTTTAAATTTGACCTGTACTAGGCATTGCCATCACTGCAGAAATTCACATCTCTTCATTATACTGGCACAAGATTACTTGAGGAATCATTCCAGGGCTTCAAGGAAGTTGTGTTGGTTAACAGTCTATTAAATTTATAAACCTTGATTTAAAATTAATAAGTGAAGACAATGCTATTGATGCCAACAGAATCGGGATTGTAACTGTTAAATATGGCAAATCAGAAACTGGAGAAATTGCTGCCTTAATCCAGGCACCTTTTGCCCACTGTTTGTCACGTTAATGCCCTTCTGTTTGATATTTACTTCTTTGGACATTGCTACCTCACTCCTTTTGCAAATTCATGTTAGCATTGATGTCATAAAGTAAGCAGAGTGAATGTGTGAAATTGCTTGTAAAATTATCAAATGAAATGAACAGCAAACATGATGACTTTTTTTTTAAAGTTGAATAAGGAAACTGTCAGCAATGATGCACTCCTGTAATGCTTACTAGAGCTGAACAGTATATATATGTCTGTGCAAAAGAGGCAGCTAGGCAGAGCTCAGGATCCTCAAGGCTTGCCATAGTTGCAGAAGAGAGAGTAGCAGCTCTTTCTGCAACTGCCACATATCCCTTCAAAGTATAATAAGGTAAGATTTATATGAGCTATCAGTACAATTTATTTGAGAAAGCTGAGTGCATTATCTGCATTGTGTTGCCCCAAGTTTGCAATAGAGGTGCAGATCTTTCAGCAAATTGGTGTTTTCTTCTGAGGTTGTGCTCACTGATATTTGGAGTTAATGTCATCATCATTTAAATCTTTTAATGTATGGCATTAGTTCAAAAGAGAATGATCTGAAAAAAGGGAAATCAGCAGTTTGGTTTGCAGAATTAACTGAAAGCAGGAAGATTAACCATGAGAACATGAAAGACAAGCATTGTAGTAAGAATTTAAATGTGAGATACACAATTATTGATTTTTATATTTTTATCTCCTTTAGTATGTTCTGTAGAGATATTTAATTAATGTGAGTTTAAAAATATTGACTCCTTAGAGATATTGCCTAAATATGAATCAACAAGGATTAAATTAGCAGCATGCAAACAAATTGAGTTTATATAGACACTAATTTAAAACTGTCCAAGACTGATTGCCGCTCCATCACCCTACTGGAGACTGGCACTCTGCTGCCCCACTTTCATTTGTTTGTCTCAAGCAACTATTATTTTCATATAACTGAAAGATCCAAAAAAAGGAAATTTTATAGCACAGAATTAAAATTAAAGTCTTTCAATAGTTACTGTGATTATTGTCTAAAATTTAATTTAGTCTTCCATCCTACTATGGAATTCCTTAGTCTAGAACTGTTGTATTTTACATAACTTTTCACAACGAATTATAACAAGGTAGGTAAATTGGATCTAAAGTACCTGAAAAAGTAATTTATTTATAATTAGAAATCGTTGTTATTTGCAACCAGTTTCATGTCAGTAGAAATCTATTTTAGTCATTCATACATTTTCATATGAAAATATTTCCTTTTGTACTACTGCAACATCATAATTTGTATTTTTTAAGTGGAAATGAATACAAATCTGACTTTTAAAAGATTTTTTGGAAAACTCAATGAAATTAAGCTAGTTAAAATTGCACATAAGTACAAAAGATGTCTGTAGTAAAATATATTGGAAATACTAGCAAAATCAGGTTGAGTAAGGAAATATTCAAATAAATGTCAGATCAGGATTTGAGAGAGATATTTGCTACTTATTTCTGGTGGTTCAAACTGAGGTGTCTTAAATTTTTCATTTCCAGTCGGAAAGAAATGAAAACATTTTCATTAGTCTAATATGCATAGGAACAAAATTTTTCTGTGTAAGATTAGCCTTAGTTTTCCTGCGCCTTGACAATAAGATTCCACACTTTTTAGCACTCTACACTGGCAAGCTAAATAACTTGGAGCAAATGAAACCTTTCTTCTGACTGGGAAATTAATTGATTAGCTGGCATAAACTAAGCAAATGTTATTTTGCTGATCATCTCTTTATAAAACATGTTTGTGTTACCAAGAAGAAAATTACAACCTTCTCTTTATAAACTTTAGCCTCTTAATTTGTCAAAAACTGCTGTTGCTGGTTTGACTTACCAATAGCAAGTAATAAATGAACAAAAAAACCTGACTAAATTTTTTAAAAACATATTTGAAAGGAGGTTTATAGCTTTCAAAAGAACTTATTTTATTAATTAAGGTTCTGTTACTTGAAAATCGTATTAATTTCAAAAAGCTTGAAATCTTTCTTTTTAGGAATCTCCCAATTTTGATCCTGAAAAATTTCGAAAGAAGCTGAGCATGCATTAAAATTTAAACATATTCTTAAGGGATAAAGTTGCCAGTGGAACTGTTCACATCTGAAAGTCCTATAGGCCTGAGACATAAGAGTTAGAGCCAAGACAAAACGAAATCACTGAATATCTCTTTACTGACTACAATAACTTTGAATTATTTTTAATAAGTGTTATATAAAAGAAAAACATTTGGTATTTAATATTTCATTCCATCTCAGAGACTTGGGTTTATGGCTAATCTGGATCATGGTTTAAAAAACCTACAGGCAGCTGTAAATTAGTTTTCTTTAGTTTTTCAGGCTACATGAAAGTATACCAAACTGCTAGCCTTCTATTAAGCACAAAAAATTTACTTATGTATGGTGTAATAGTCAGACTTTATTTGGTGCCCAAATTAACTCACTTACAGCCATATCAGCTAGTGTGGGGGTCAATTAAACTATTTTTTTTACCACAACAGAGTAATTTCCCACAGAATTGGAGAGCTTATGTTCCATTGCTGTAAGCCTATGAAATGTGAAATTATGCATTTTTAGCGATAAACATTGGATGTCAGTGTTGCACCACCAAATTACAGCTCCAAATGAAACAGTGAAAATAAAGCTTAATACTATCCTTTGGGTTGTAATAAGACTGACTACATGACTGCTATAGTGTATGTTGGTACAGTAGCAGGGTATGTTATGTTCAAGTGAAGGAATCATATCTCATATACCACGACATTGCACAAGGCAGAAATGAATCTTCATGCACACTGATGAATAAATGAGCAACGCTAGCAGTGGCTTCTGTGAGGAGAAGGAAACTGATTCCATTGCTAAATAGTAAAATCCATCCGAAAATCTTGTATTTTTGATACTGACACTAAAATGCTTATATTATTCATTAAGATTCTCTTAAAAATTTGGCATCACAAAGTGCCAGTAGCGATACATTCTTCCTAACCATTGATTATAATGCCTGCTAACAGTCAAGCTTTGCATCTCTAACTACAAGTTATTTTATAACAGATGGAAGAAACAGGTTTCATAAAAAATCTGCTATGAAGGGGCAGACTATTGGGGCAGAGTAGAAGTCCTACAGCAGTAAGATTTCTGTTGCAGGAGATTACTTTTCCAGAGATGTTCATACAGCCCCCTCATTTGCATTGCTCAGTGCAGAGACAACTGTAAATCTCAAGACAGAGTAATCTCCACCTTCATTACACATCATCTCCTCCAGTGGAGCCACAGAAGTTTGGAACAGATTAAAGCAGGGAGGGTGTTTTTTGACTGGGACTTACTTTGCTACCACTTTACTTGAATGCACTCATCTGTCCTATCTCCCTTTGTTTTTCAGAATGTATCATAAACTTCCATAGGAAAATTTAACGGATGGCAGAAGGGCTTTTACAAATACACAAATAGCAGCCCAAGTACATGATGAAACTATTTCCAGTGCCTTTTTGCTGATGTGAACTCACTGCAATTTCTACTGCCTTACAGCAGACTAATACTGTGATCCATAATGATTTTAAAGTTAGAATGAACGAGCATTTGCTATTCATCTTTCAGTGAATGAGCATTTAGTCACTGAATGAATGGCATATTCAATTGCTTTGTCAAAATTACCTAACCAAATTTTAAAATAATTTCCTCTTATATACGTTAGGTGTTCCAAAATAATTAAAATAAACAATATGTACTACTTCAATCTGTAAGTAGATTTCCTCTCATTTCTTCTTTATGCAAAGCACTTTTGATTCTATTGGTAATCAGCTGCTCATAGTCCCTTTTGCACAGGCTTCTGTGAGCCTAAAGTGAGTAGCATTTCTTTGTTCAACAGGACTTGTTGTATAGGGGGTAATATGTCAACAGACTAATAATACTGCATTAAATAATGAAAATTGCAGCACACATAGTTTGGGTATTAGGGAATGCCTTATTCCCACTGGGGACTACTAAACTAGAAGTTGTAACTGTATAACTTGCATGAGTAAACCAGTCACTAAAGCAAATCAGGGAGTCACAGCTTAGCAGAGGATCACCAAAGCATTTGTACAGACTGTAATATTCTACTCTACATTGAATGTCACATTAAAGTCAATGAGACTGGTCAAGTACAGTGGGCACGATGAAGACACATGTGGTCATTTTTGTGACATGGTCAAAGCTAAAAGATTGACTTGTAACAATAAGATTATATCCGGGATACAATATTTTCTGCTTTGTTTTATTACCATTAATATGAAGTATATACCCCATATCTCATATATCCCACAAAGGCCCATAATGGAAGCCCTTAGCTGAAATACAGTATTATGTCAGTAGTACAATAAACAAAACTTGACATTTCACATCATGAATTGAACACAATTTAAAACACACCACAGTGTGTGGTTAGGTATTCTTTTTTTTGTCTAAGGAGTCACACCTATTAATAAGTCATTATTAAGGCCAGAGGCCCACTGATGCCATATCTGTTCTTTCAGGAAAACAAAGAAACAAACAAACAAAACTCCCAAACTTTTAAAAGGAGGGTGGATAGTGAGAAGGAAAGAAAGGGGAACTGCTAATGTGACTATCATTGACACAGATTTGCTTTGTTTTTTATCTAATGAATGAGCTGGGAAAAAATCACAGTCACACCAATACCCTTAGTTTTGCAATAAAACAATATTACAGATTTAGCAAAGGAGATAACAGACCTTTATCGTCATATTGCAAAAGAAAATGAGGATGCAGTTGCTCTCAGGTCTCCTTGCATTCTAGAATACAGACTAGAGCCTGAAGACTGGAACAGAGACTACATTTTTTGAATGCCTATCCAGTGCACTGAACTGTCATCCACTGAACATGGAGCCCATCCTTACGGGGTCTTAATATATATCTTCAAGTTTAGATCAGAATTAAGAATGTTTATTTTTTATGTAATTCATTCAGACATATGTAAAGATTATTACATTTTGATTTGTTTCCTTCTGTTTTGACAGACAATGAAAATGAAAAGCGTTTATTTCGTTGCTGGGCTCCTTTTAATGATAGTTCAAGGCAGCTGGCAAAATCCTCTTCAGGATACAGAGGAAAAATCAAGGTAAATTCTTATGATCAAACTTCTAGAAATACTTGGCCTGAACTTTGTTTTCTTACAGTTTGAAGCCAAACATACCATGACTTAAACATAGCTTTACACAGTGCTTAATCCACCATTGGAATTGGCAAAATTTTTCAATATTGCACAGCACAGAAGTTTTGGGTATTAAAACAATAGCTGAGTTATCCAAGAAGACTGTGTAATTGTACAGTATCCAATCTGCTATGTGGATCCATTTTACTAGACAACTAGTAATGAATTTACTTTCACTTTGTGACAGTAAAAAAATAGTATTTTTAAAAGAAAAGTCAATGCACCTGTAGAATGTACTGTAACCATTGCCAATTAACAACATCTAAACTTTTGACAGATCATTCAAAGCTTCCCAGTCTGAACCATTAGATGAATCTAGACAGCTGAATGAAGTGAAACGTCACTCACAAGGCACATTCACGAGTGATTACAGCAAGTACTTGGACACTAGACGAGCTCAGGACTTCGTGCAATGGTTAATGAGCACTAAAAGAAATGGGTAAGCATTTTGGTCACATTGAAATAGATCTCCATATACAGAACCAGCCAAATATCTAGCTGAATTCAGTTTTTTGTTATCAGCTTCCCATCACAGGCCATGGATAATCCTTGAATAAAAAAGTACTTGAGGAAAATTTATATACACAATCACAGAATCATTTAGGCTGGAAAACAAGATCATCAAATCCAGCCATTAATATAATGTTTAAGTGTTATTAAAAACGAGAAATACATGCAAAATCAGATCAAAGTGCAGTATCAGTATATTACCTGATATGCCACTTAAAAAGATTATCTCAGCCTCTTTGGGGCAGATTGTTTCAGTGAATGAAGTTCAATAGCAATAATGTACAGGTCTGGGCCATTAGGCCTTAACAAAACTTTCCCATCCATGGATACTCTACTTCTGATGTTTCATTTGTGAAAAGGGAGCTAAAGTTTAAGTTTTTGTTGTCCACTGGATACTTTACCAGTATCACAAGTATAAGTTGGCATGTTTTTTAAAATATACTTTTGATTAAACACAAACTACCAAGCTGAGAGCAAGAATGATGTAAAAGCGTATCAGTCCTATGTTCTAGAGAAAATCTGTCAACAGAATCAAAAAATCGATTCTATTAATGCTTTTAAGTCTCTCCGGAAGTCTTTAAAGTATAAAGGAACAATTTCTGCACATTGTATTAATTTAAATTAATATGCATTAATATAATGAATATGATATTCATCTGTCAGTCATAGTTTTTTAGGCTAACATGTAAATAATAACCAATAAAAGCTTATGCATGCTGTGGAGTGTACTGGTAATGACCTAATGATTGTGGAATTACACTACAGCCAACAAGGACAAGAGGACAAAGAAAATGACAAAGTCCCGGACCAGCTCTCCAGGTATTCTATTTGCCACAACTTGTTACTCAAAATCAGTCTGAGCTCATTTGCAGTTAAACAAGAAAAAAACAACTAGTATTCTTTACAATGTTACCATAGTCCAAGAAATATCTATGAAAAGATATTATCTCACAGCTGCTTTTTACAAGGAAAGAGGAAATGCCTCTATGTTGTTTATTCCTGTACCTGTGTTCTACAGCTACATGCAGTGGATCCAAGGAATGCAATAGGATGAGAATATACTTCAGAAAAGTATATTCCAAATAACTGAGTAGAGAATAACATAAAAAGAAAAATTTGGTATTGAAAAAGGTGGGAGAAAGAAAAAAAAGGAAAAGATAAGGAAAAAGTTGAGGAAAAGAAAAACAGTGAGAAGACTAGTGAAATGAAAATGGCCAGGCAACAATCTGCAGAGAGCTGATTAAATATGACTCAGTGTTCAGTCCTAACCACTCAGTCCTATGTTACATAAACCACTCATTACAGAAAGAAGAAAAGAACAAAACCTCCTGAAGGCCAGACTTTATTTCTTGACTGAGGTTTTGAGAAAGAGTTGAAGGTATTTGAAATTTTAAATAAACAAAAGAGAAATTAAGCAAGTGTTTTTACAAGATTGAAGTACCTATATTAGTTCTTTCTTTTGTCAGAAATTGCAAAAAAGATAGCCCAGATCACAAAGATCCTTAAATTCACAGTGTCAATATTAATAACAAATCTGTAATAATGTTTCAGCTTCACTGAAACAGCATATCTGAACAAAATTAACATTTCATTAAAAATGTTCCAAACAACTCTAGTTAGCATGCTGATGAAAAGTGCAGATGGTACTAAATTAGGAGGAATGGTGAAATCCAGAGAAGAGAAAATAATAGAAAGGGATAGAGGTCCTGAAAATTGGGCAGAAATGAGCAAATTCTGAAACAGAAATGCTAGGGAAATTATTAGTGGAAAATATTCTATAATATGTGTACTTCTTGCTGCAGTTGGCCTTCCCAAGAGTCAGTGTGACATAATTTTTATGTTGTATCAGGGAAACAACCACAATGAAGTCTAGGGAGGGAGAAGGCAAATGTCTTTAATAAGACGGAGTTGATAAGGCTTGAAATTTTTCCAAGATTATGACTTGGTCAGAGTGATTATTTAAAATGGGTGTTCAAAAACAACTCAAAATGCAAATTTGAAAGGAATTAAGTCTGAATAGTTTGGCTAAGAAATAATGAAGATGAAGATAGGAAGAGAGCTGAATGGAAATTTTTAGGTTAACACAAGAGGTAACAAAAAGCATGTCTGTATAATGCAATATAATTTCCATAGCTAATTAATCTAGCAGAAGACCATTCCAATGCAGCTATAATTGCTTTCGACACCTGAACTGAGTTGTTGAGAACTAATGCAGGAATCTGGACGAAACTACGTATTGCATAGTACAGACTGAACTGAAATATATCAAGAAATAATATATAAAGACTAATTTGAGGAGCAAAAAAAAAACCTCTCCCTTGTAACAAATGCTAGTCTGGCGAGTGGAAAATTTAAATCAATAAAGTTTTTACAAAATATTAAGTTCTTAAGCAGACCTACAGTATTGCCGTATTGTATTCCTACTGTATTCTTACAGCAATGCCATCTCCAAGCGTCATGCTGAATTTGAGAGACATGCTGAAGGCACCTATACCAGTGATATCACCTCTTACTTGGAAGGTCAAGCTGCAAAAGAGTTCATTGCTTGGTTAGTGAATGGACGAGGAAGAAGAGAGTAAGAATCCATCCATTCCTATTACTAAATTTTGCCTTGCATTTTGGGTTAGAAATCATGTCTGATGAAAACTGATGTTTTTGATCACTCTTGCTGTACTTCATGTTTTTCTTTTGTAATAGAGGATATTCTTCGGGTATTCCAAATACAGATTTTAAAACAAACCCACCATTCAGTAGGCTGTTACACTCTAAAAGGTCAAGTTGTATTTAAGGCCAAAATATCTAAAACTAAACCAGATCTTCCTCTACCCTCCACCTTTTCCCCTTCACATAACATTGTTTGAAGTTTCTTTAACTATCATTGAGATGATTCAAGTCAGTGTCATCTTGAATTACCTTCTCTTTTTTCCCCTTTTACAGTCAATCTTTTCCTCTGCAATATTTTCAAGATTAAATTTTTACCAGTGTCATCAGCTGTACACCATGTGCTGGTGATCGTTCCCAGCAGTAACTGATAACTTCTTGTCCTCTTCCTATGCTCCTCAGAGTCTCCCCAACTTTCTGCTGCCAAAATAACTATCATTTCCTATATCTTATTTTCCTTTTTAAGATGCCTCTAATTCTTTTGCTATGGTTTGCGGTTTCCTGGACAGTGCTCCTCAGTTTTTACCTACCATGACTCTGATTCCTTTCATTTCTATCTTGTTCTCCACATACTCATTGCAGATTTCTCAATCCTTTTCACTTCGTGTACTCATGACTTTACATTTCTTTTCATGATGGTCTTGCACTTACAACAGCATTACCTTCAGTCTCATCTTGTTTCCAAACTTGCCTGGTTAGGAGCTACACCATGCACGTGCCACTTCCCACCTTTTAACTGTTCTGTACTTATTTATGCCTTTAGACTGTAAGCTCTTTGGGGCAGGGATTCCAGTTCATCCTCTGATTATATATTCTACCAGCTGTAAAGTACTATGTAAGTCTCTTGCACTATATAAAAGTAATAATAAATAATAATAATAAAATACAATCTGTAAGACAAGATTGTGTGTTTTAGTTAAGGGACTAAATAGGTAAAAAGTAAATTCTGTAAATAAAGACAATTTCCTGAAAAAAACAGAGTTAAATAAATTAGGTAAGCTATACAGAGAAGGAAAAGGCTGGTTCCTCTTCCTAGTGATGTTTAGATTTGCACTTGCTTTTCTGTCATGTTTTATTTTCAAGAGCAGAATAGTGTATTTCTGTATCTGTTTGAGAGAAATACAACCTACTGTGATGAACTGAACTTAGAAACCTAGATAGACAATTAAATGTAGACCAACCTTCTGCTTTCCAATATTTAGTATTATTCATGGTTGAACTTGTGTACAGCCTCTCTTGAAATGAACCAGTCTATCTGTCTTTGGATCCAGAGTCCAGTGTGCTTCAGCATCAACCCACCACAATGGAAGCCATTAAAATCTTCCTATATTTGATGGCATGAAACAAGAGAAGAAAGTTTTCTAAATCAAAGTCTTGACATACTGGTTTGCCAGTCAAAAAAGAATAGAACAAGAATCAGGATCTGATTCCAAAAACAAAATGCTATACTCTACGATTTTTACAACAAACAAGGACATAGATTTTATACAGGTGTTTTAACTGAGCTATTTAAACCAACCCCTTCCCCAAAAAAAAACAACTAGAAGTCCAATTAAAACAGAAAAAAGTGTGAAAATTTGACCATAATATTTTAGTAGTGATACTTCTTAAATAACAATTCTTATTAAATCTACTGATACCTAATCTGCATGGCATAGACATTGCACTGAGATATGTTTTTGCATGTACAGCTTTTTCAAAATTACTGAAGAGGAATTTAGACTCGCTGGAAGGAACAGTCCTCTGTTTTGAAAGTAATGCCTCAAAAGATGTTCTGATATGCATCGTGCTACACTGAGCCAGAATGCCAGGCTCAACCCTTAACTCCTTAAAATCACAGGAAATGTGCAGTGTATTAGAAACCTGTAATAAGGCCCTTTGAAATGGTTTGTATATTTTGATTTGCAAATTGATTGATAATTTATTCCCTTTGAAGTTTCCCAGAGAAAGCTCTTGTGGCAGAAGAAATGGGTCGAAGACATGCGGATGGCACTTTCACAAGTGATATCAACAAAGTCCTTGATGACATGGCTGCCAAAGAGTTCCTAAAATGGCTAATTAACACAAAAGTTACCCAAAGGTGCCTGAATTTTATACTATACTTAATATACGGGGGTTTAAAATTTATTTGTCACACATAAGGAAAATACTAATTTTTCTCTTAACTACTGGTGTATCTCTTACAAACTTTGTTGCAGACAGATTAAAAAGGGTAAGACACTAAACAGAACTCATTCAAAATATTATTCGCATTTTTTATCAGTGGTCAACCTCTCTAATAGTTTCCTATTTAACTTGAGAGGAGTTTTGCCACTCAATGTGACCTGAAGTAAGGTCATATTAGATTATTGAAAAATAAAACTCTGCTTTACATGGACCGTATGAAATCAGAAATATTTATTGGTAAAATTACACCAAATTAGTTGTTCTTTACAGACAGTGATATAAACACACTGCCTTAAAATGTGGCTTGCTATTAGGGAACAGTGCTGTTCTGAGTTCCTGAGAGTTAACTGTTAAGAACCCTGCTTTAGTTTGCCTGTATATGTGAGCTCTGTAAACAGGTTACTATTTAAGAATTATTTATTAAAATTAACAAAGCATTTAAAAAATAATAAAATGCCAACTCAAGGCACATGTGAGTGGCCAGATTTTTTTTAATGTTGGATGTCCACTCTGTAAAATTTAGTTAGTCTTTGCAGTACTGAAGCACCCAAAATGACTAATTGATCTTGTAAATCTGAAACAACAAATATTGCCTCAAAAACTTTTCAAGGTATAGTTAAAATACAGTTTTTATTAACATAATACTATTTTTGTGTTTGTAGTTTAGCACTGAAACAAACAATTTAGGAAAATAATCTATTAGAAACTACTAAAAAGTTTTTCCTTTAGGAGTAATTGTTTTCAATCTGTTACTAGAGAGAGGCATTGAAAGGTCTGTGGGACTAACATCTGCTCACTCTTAAACAGAAAAAATTATGTTCCAAACATATTTAATAAATCTTGGGAGACTTAGAATATTTCCTAATTGTTGCTGTTTGTTTGTTTTTTTTTTTCCCCAGAGACCTTTTGGAAGAATACCAGTAAAAAGGCAGAATAAAACGGGATAAATGAAGATCTTCATTACATCAACTGCCAGTTATTAAGAGATTCTGAAATCTGTATTCTGTCATTTACATTTGGTGTAACAAAGCTATGTCACCTTGCATGCCAGGAAATAATTATACTATAGTTTAGTGTTGCCAAAGGTTTATATATGGAAAACCTGTTGTCTAAGGGATGGTTTTCTTAACCGTTTAAGACCGTGAAAGTTTCATATCTTTGTATTTTCCATTTATTAGGACTAAAGTAACTCCATTTATATTTAATGATAAAATTATTTTTCTAAAAAGTTTACTTCTACACACAAATAATTCAATCACCAATTATATGTGTTATTCATAAAGAGCTGGCAGTTACAAATGCCTGAGAAGTGAATATCCCTCTTAAAACCTTTGTTATAAAAAGGCTAAGCTTTAAGGATATTGAATGATAGCCTTAAATAAATTTTTTCAAGCTTCTTTTCTGTTGACTTTTCATGTGTATATCCCTTGTGCCTCTTTTCACTCAATTTCATTTTATTCTAATATTTTAGTGTTACTGAGATCTTGAAAGTGGTTTGTTTGGAATGATAGAACAAACTCAACATTTTGTTCTGTCACGTTTTCCTTGTAATGATTCCCAGGAAAGAGCTGTGTGAACTCTGAGTTACTAAGTTGAAAAAGAAATCATGTGAGATGAAGCTAGAGGGGGAAACATGACTGAAGAGACAATTATTCTTCATTAGTAAACAAATCCTGGTTTCTCAGCAAAAGCAGGAAGACAGCTTTGAAAAATATTAAGTGCAATATACTCAATAAGTGGTGAAAACTGCCATGTTATTTCTTTAAATTTTATAAGATTTCCAAGTAAACCCAACTCAAAAGGCCCTCTAATCTGCATTATATTCTTTCCAGCCTTCTTCCCCTGAGAACCACTTTGTCCATCATCTCTTGCATTTAGCAGCATTGTACGGGACTTGCCAGCACAACTGTCATTTCAGTGACCTGTGCCTTCTCCAGCACGGTAACAGGACATTCTGCGTGCAGATCTCAGTGCTCCCAGCAATCCAAACGCTTATATTCTCAGCTGGCCAAAGCACGTTTTTGTAGGTGTGATTGTAGCTACAACTCTCAAATAGCCACAGGTGCTGTTAGGTAGCTCTTACTTCCAGTGACTATCCAAACCTCCTTTTCTCCCCTTGCTATAATAGCAATACACCAGGGATCTATATTAAAATGTGCTAAAGGGCAAGTGTTTCAACAGAAAGCCAACGGGCATTGCAAGTATCAAGTAGAAATTGATGTGAAGCAGGACCGCTGCTGAATCAGAATTAGCACCTATAACTTTTGCTAGGAATAAAATTTTTGTAGGAATGAGGTTTTTAAAAGCATCTGAAACTTTCAGTGATCTAGAATTTTTTTAAAAATACTACACTGTACTTCCAAAGTACTACAGGAATTAATATCTTGTAGTTTCAGGACTGATCACACCCAACTTAGCATCTAGAACAGCTTCCTGACAGCAACAGAAAGCTGTTCTAAGATCCCAACTTTCAATATTAAAACTCAGTAGAACCCTGCAATAAAGAAAAGCCATCATAGCATCCAAAATACCCTGGAGATTAAAGAAAAAAAAAGGGGGGGGGGTACGTATACATATTTGTTGTTTATTTAATCCCGTTTGTGTACAGTGGTTTGGGTCCAAGTGCCTCTGGAACTAAAAAAAAAATCAGTTATACACAGTTGGATATACACAGTCCAGGCTAAAATGGTACTAACAACATAAAGCTTCAGTTTCCATAGACTGAACGATTGTCTTTGAAATGTTTTATTCCATTATGTCCACAATATGTAGTGCTCTGAAGGACAGGATTCCTAAGTTACAAATCCATTTTGCTGTGATGTCTCTCACCAAGGTATTTGAGCTCCTCCTGGTGATGGCTTTGTCAGGTATGAATATACTGGATTTTCCACATTTTTACAAATTATATGCTTTAGGAGCAGAAGGGTATAAGTTAATTTCTCAAATTTATTACCCTTGTCTGGAACACAACAAAAACATTTAAACTTTAATTTTCTAAATCCCAATCTAGAGCATGAATCAAAAGAAACCCTTTTTTTTCAGAAGAGAGATGAAGTTGAGCTTGTAATCAGAAATTCCAAACACATGTTTTAGCTCAATGAGATTAGGTTTACATATCCTGAAATCACAGAGCAAGTCCATATGGGAACAATCATGAGTTATGTGCTGGATGCTTCCAATACATACTACATGAAATTCAGGGAATGGTACAAATATAGGGAGAAATAAGTTACAGCCACTTTGTCTTTACTACACGACAGCTAGAGTCCTCTGTGTATCTGCACATGTGCTGCCTAGGACTTCCAGGTGGCCTTATATTAAAAAGTGTTCCCAATATTATATTCTTTGTTAACTGCATTTTATTTGCTGAATGTGCAGCATCCTTCCTCTTCCACACTATTTATTAAGTACCTCGAAAAATAAGCATAGTAAAGTAAAAAAAAAAAAGACAATTAACTGGAATTAATACAAAAAGAAATTAACAGAAACCCGAGACATTCTAACCATTCAACTGTGCTGTGAGGACATGTGGTGAGAATCTGTAGTTGCCAGGAAAATAGTTTCATAAAGAAAAACACATAAACTTGAAAGAACTGAATGACAGCTGCTACTAGCCACATTGAAATGGTTGTCCCAGTGACATAATCAGATAAAACAGGATTTTTTCTCATTAGCTTCCCTGCTTTACAGCTAACATTCTTTTCACAATCCCCTCAAACAGAACCCGGGCAAAGACATATTACAAAACTGTCCTTATGCCATTTCAACCTTAAATGCAATGAAAAAATGAAATTATTTCAGAAAAGACAATTTTAATATATTTGTAGACACTTCTAGTCCAGTAGAACTTGGACACTTCACAGTGTTAATAGCACTTTTGCCTTCTCTTCATCACAGCACATTTGAAGTGCTGTGAATCTGTACAAAACTTTCTCCAGCATATATTTTGTCTCCCACAGCACATATGGAGACATCTGGAACACATTATTGCACCTGTAAAGTAGACTGTACACATTTTATTCACAAACAATTTTTCTTACTCTGCAGAGAGCTTACGTTTTCCGCTTTTCCTGTTTGACTTCTCCAAATATTTCTGGAGAAATCAAATGTATAAACAGACACGTAACAAAGTCTTGAGTTTCTCTAGAGGTCTGAAGGAGACATTGCATCTGGCAGGTCTATCAAGTGTTTGGGAAAGCCAACCTTCAGGCTGAAAGCTGTGGTTTTGTTCTTTCTAGTAATCTTTGCAACCGCGTAACTTCTTTATGAATACACTTGTGTTGAGCATACAATATGATGAACAGCTATGGCTTCTCAGATTTTGTCATGCAGCAGCCATTGCTGGCTATCCATTTGTTTAATCTCTTGGCATCATATTAATACATATCTGATTGCAAAAGAGCACCATGGTATTAAGTAACTTGAAATATTTAGCTGGAGGAACTTTTTAAGTCTCAGGCTATCACAAAAGACAATGTGACAGAGCACCAGAAGCACAACCATAAAAGTAAGTTTTAGAACCACAGGCATTTTGATCAGAGAGGAGGAGCTTGAGATTTTTTTCAAGGTGTAGAGAATCACTGCCAGAAACTATTGCAACTAAGTGGAAAACATATTCTGCTATACTGACTCTTACCAAATCACTCAGGTGGTTCCGAGTACAGATTGAGGTCCCATAAGTCTCTCTGGCATGATCAGAGTCAAAAGCACTGTAGATTATTAACAGTGTGATCTAGATACAGGAATACAGATTTGCAAAGGCACTGAAAATTGTGTGCCCACTGAAACCAGCAGAAGCCAGGCATATGCTTTGCCGGCATATGCTTTGCCATCATATGCCTATTCCTCTTTAGAATTCACTACTAAGAAGCATTAAAACCTTGCAGATAATCTCTCAAAATATTATTAATCTACAACTTGGCTATGAAAACCTTGGTAATGTTCAGGTACATTTTATCACAAGACTGACATAATTTGACCATGCTATACTTGGAGACACTGTGATGATCGCTACTTAAATGTTCATGGGGGGAGGGGGGGAAGCCCAGGTTGGCTTAATTATATATGTGTTGTGATTCCTACTCACGGGCAAAAGGTAAATTCACCCTGGGGTGAGGGGTGGTGGTTTCGTTTTTCTTTTTTATTGTTGATAAGACTAGCAAGTGTCTTATATATAGTATATTTAGAGTATTTAGAGTATATTTAAGTGGAGCTGTAAGACATTCTGAAACACTAGTCATGCATCTCACAGCATATAATGAGATACTAGTTTGAAAAGTAATGTAAAAGACTGCAGTTTCACTGTGATTTTACTTTATAGAAGTGGACTTATCTGTACTCAGAATTAGGGGTTAGCTAGCTGTAAAATGGCAGCGTGTTAGATCCTCCCTGGCAAACTCACACTGACTGACCTGCAACCACTGTCAGAGCAGATTAACGGCATTCCTGAGGTAAACTGATACAGCTACCACTGCAAATTCATAACTACTAGCAACTGCTACCTTCAAGGAGAATTGTATACAATAGTGAGCAAGAACATAAGCTTGTATCTATATGAAGTCTAATACCTTCCACATATACTTATGTTTACTGTTTGTAAGTACTTTGCGTTATTCTAAAGGAGATTTATCCATCACAAAAAGTTATTAATACACTTCCAGACAGTTTGCTTAAGAAACAGCAGCAAAATACTAAATGCTGTGCTCTATGTGCATAGAGTAAGGAGGAATGAAGGAACAAGCAGCATAACCTTACCAAAAGCTCTGACAATTATTTTGAAGGCAAGACTAAGAACACTTGCTGTCTCCCTTGACCTCAAATCTCTTGCTTCAGCAGATCATATACTTTTTCTCTTACATTTCTCAAGTTGTAAAAAACCCTGCACCTCTCTCTGGTAACTGCTAGTGTTCTGCAAATAGAGGGGGGAAATCTACAATGAACAAAACCAAAGGCACAACTAATAGTTACTTTTTTCAGGGTAGAATTCTCTTAAAATAATTTGCTCAGCTTTTTAAACAATCAAAAGCTTTAAAGTTTTGTTTTACAGGTTATTGTGTCTTTTCCACCAGTAAGTCCTACTATCCCAGCACACAGTCGAAATTCTCCTTGGAAATTGAATTATCTGATGTGATAAACCAAGGTCACCTTCAGTGCTAGATTTTAAACTTCCATCCTACACTTCCATTTTCTGGTCTTCATTTAAAATTCCAATTTGCAGACTTACAAATCTATCTCCAGTGTGAAACAAATAAATATAAGCCCTTCCCTCAATTTTATCAGTCCTTCCATGACTTGATTGCCGGAGAAAGAAGTTCAAAGAGCAGAAACTTTACAAGAAATGCTGGTGTTATCATAGCATTGGGAGCTTTGCCACCAGCGTTTGAAGGCATTTAACTTCTGGGCCGTTATCTGATTTCCGACAGAAATCCCTCCGGTGTCCCAAGTCCCTCCTGTGCCGCGCACAGCTGTCTCCGCGCTCCCAGGGTGTGAGCTGCCGGAGGAACGGCCGCTCAGACCTCAAAGCCAGCAGGAAACCCGGGATCTTGCACAACCCCCGGTGCCTGCCGCTCCCGAGGCAGCCGCCCCCAGCCCCCGCCCAGGCGCCGCTCCCGAGCAGAGCCGCGGGCAGCGCCGCGGCCGCAGAGCCACAGCCGGCCGGCACCGCTCCCGGCACCGCTCCCACCGCCGCCCCGCGCCGCACGATGCCGGTGGGTGAGGGAAAGGGAGGGGAGGCGGCAGCGCAGGCGGGTCCTGCGCGACCGCCGACTGATGGGACTTCTCCTTTCAGAGCTTCCTGAAGTGGCTGCTGGTGACCGTGGGGGTCGCCGTGGCGGTCGTGGCGATCACCGTGCCCCTGGTGCTGCTCACCGGCAGTGAGTGCGCGGCGGGCCCGGGCGGGGCGGCGCGGGGAGGGCGGCGGGGGCTCCCTGCGGGCTCCCTGCGGCCCCCGGGGCTCCGAGGGGATCCGCAGCCGCGCCGCCCACGGCAGCGGGGGGAAAGTTTTGCGGAAAGTTTGTGCTTTAGGGAATGGGGTCCATACAGCTGGAACTCCTGAGTCCGGGAAGCTGGGAGGTGCGTCGCCAAGAGGGCTTCTCACCTGAGCAGATGGTGGGCGCGGGGAGAGTTAAGAAGATCCTTGATTTTCCCGTGTGCTCTGGTAATAGTTATAACCATTATAATTTTCAGGATTTTCTGTTCCTGTTATGGCCAGGGGTTGTCGAACCAGCTGTAAAATGCCAATTACTCTTTTTTTCTAGGGTGTATTGAAGAGATAAGATTATATTCCCTCTCGTTTGCTGTGTTTGCAAAACTTTTGTTAATGCCATTGAGTGAAATTATATAAACAGCACAGTTACAGAGGTCAGAAAAGTAGAAGGTTTGGAATGCAGTTTTGGACTCTGATCGGTTTGTACTTTTCAGGTTGCCCGTGTGGCTCTGGATGTTAATATGAAACAGCATTAAATCCTCATTAAGCAATGCCTTGCTTCCAGCTGATAGGACAGAGCTGCACCTTATTCTCATTTGATGTTCTTACAATTCACAGCTGAGCAGTTGTGATATGCAGAAGCAGTACTGCAAACTCTAGGGAAGTGTTTTCTAGACTAGACCTTTGGTGGTCCACTGTCCATGAGGTGCACCCCAAGATGTGTGAAGATGCGTGTGCTGATCTTGACAGTGTATTCAGAAATAAACACAGCAATTTCTTACGTGCACAGAAAGTTCTGATAGGTTTGTTGAATGTCATTTGAAGAAGTGAAGCTTGTGTCACTAGTGCTCATATAGCATTATTTACATTAAACTGTTTTGCAGTTCAGCTCTATCAATATTCCGTTCATTAAAAACTATATTTTCAAAGTCCAGATACCTGAATTACATACCTTCTGGGCTAAAATTTTCGTCAGCGGATGCTGACTCCCTTTTCTGTTATTTTTGGGCAGATTTTTGCCACTTACCTCAAAAAGCAGGTTTTTAAGATTACAGAAAATGCTCTGAATTTCACAAGTTGGGAAGAGCAAGAGAAAGGGTCCTGATAACTTGTGAGATGGATATGTGCAGTCATAACACCTAGTGAAAGAATTAAGTATGCAGGCCTGGACTCTACTGAAGAGATGGTGCTTGTATATCTTGATGCCAGTTCTGTGTCTTACTGCCAGTCAGATGGGTTTTCTTCCTTCTAGCATAGGATTTCTTTTGCTGTAGAAGTGGCTGCAATTCAGGACCAGTCACTCAGTTATATAGTAAATTCATTTTACTTGAAGGAAACACTTCTGTTATATGATATACAGAATACCACCATGCTGTCAGCCTTGGCTTGCATCGTTTTGGTTGTAGGAAAACGAGACAGTCTTTTTACTGTTGGCTCAAATTAAGGGATAGGAAACTACCTAGCATGCCCCAGTAGTTCACTAAGTCTCTCTGGTTAAAATATGGATTGAGATGGAAGGGTTCCAGTTCAAAAACTTGAATTCCTGTCTCTTCCCAAATCAGGCCAGTAGTAACATCTGAATAACAATTTAGACCGTTGTAATTCGGAAATTGCAGGGTGCTTTTGAATTTTTGACTGTGCTAAACAGATGTTTTCTGTTAGCTTAGAGTGTATAGTTGGTGTTCTTATGAAGTAGTAATTTATAGGTTAGAGCACTTAATAACTGACAGTTTGATTATATGGTTTTTACAAACAACCACAGGGCATGTAAGTCAGCTGAGGATGCTTCCTGGACCATACAGGTACTCACCTGAGTATGAAAATGGCAAAATTGCATTTGCGAGGAGCAGTTCGCATGACTGTGACTATATGGGATCAAAGTCTGCTCTGATAAAAGTCCTTGTAATTGCAATCAAGTCTTTATTTCATCCCAATTGTTCAAACATTGTGCAGGGAGTGAAAATGATGATTATTGATACAAACAGATAATTTTGAGTTTGGCTTTCTTACATTTGGTCTGCAACTGTTCTCCCTTCCATGCTTCTCACTGTACTTCCGTTTCATAAGCTTAGTAGTCATGCAGCACATAATTAGTTTGATAAATGGGCTCCAATGCCGTGAAAGGTTGTGCAATTTTGCCACTCCAGAGGAGTTCTGGCTTGTTGCCTGGCCTGTAGGCCTGGCAAGTGGAACTTCTGTTTATTCTCTTGCTGCTGTTTAGCGTAGAGAAATACTTCAGACTTAAATTCTCAAAAAGTTTCCCTAATTTTGGGTGCAGCCCTTCATTATTTACTTTGAGGGTCTTCCCAGCCAGAACTCTTTACACTCTGTTTCCGCTGCCTATTTTGACACCTTATTTTTTATTGAATAACTACATGGGACTACTTGCATCAGACAGTTTAATCTCAAAACAGCCTTGGGGGTTGTATTTGAAGTCTGTTGACTAAAGCATTGTTATGCTTTGAGGAGCTATCCAACCGGTGACTACGGTGACAAGTGGTTACCTTTAAAGTATGAGGTTTTTTTCTTTAAAAAATGGTGATCTGTCCATGATTCACTTACCCATTTACTTTACTTACTTTCCATGCAAAAGGCAGATTGAAACACCCCTAGTCCATATACCCTTTATCTTTTCTGTTACCACAGTTCTTGTTCTTCTGACCAGCTGGGCAGCAAGTCCAGGAGCGGGAAAATGAGTAGCAAATGCTGAGAGCAGGAAGGAGACTTTGCAGTATCATTCTGCTGCCATGAGAAGTCATACGTGGCCTTAGAGTGAGGGTTAGAGTTAGAGTGAGGGATCCTGTACAGCTGGTACAGCTTGCTTCACCCATAGGTCTAATTCTCTAAGGGTGAGATATTCACTGAATGAGAAGGTTATCACTGCCATGGTTAGGTGATACTGTTTGTGCCTCTCTGGTCTTCTAATAGGAATGTGCCTAGAAGAGGCTGGAAAGCGCAGCAGGGGATGGGGCAGTTAATGACCTTAAGGTGTCTGAGGGTTCTTTGTGAGTCTGAAAAGGTAGAGAATGGAAATGTTTTCCTGCTGTACATCCTTGACTTCTGTAACTGTCATTTAACTCACTTATCTACCCTTATTCAAATGTTGAGTAATAACATACTAAAAAAAATTATCAGCAGTAGCTTGGTATCTTCAGAATGCTTCTGCTATTTTTATTTCCTTGCTTTGCTTAAGATGAGGTTACTTTGAGAGGGATTCTAGAGCTATTGATTGCAAAGTTAATGATTACATCCCTCTGGGATAGTCTCTGCAGCCCCACAGAATGGCTCTTGGATGAACTGCCTCAGGCACTCACTCATTGGTTATGGTCTCTCCTGAACGTCCTGTATCAGCTCATGGGTGGAATTCTGAATGAAGTGAACCTTTGGCCTGACACAGCAAAGTAGTTTTTACGTACTTTTTTTTCTGGAAATGTACTTCAATGCTCTGATCGTCACATATCTCAGGCAATAACTATGGCCTTGAGTGTACATGAGGGGGAAGAGTTAGAGTACTTTTTTACACATGTTGGAATAGGAAGGTTTGGAAAAACTAGCCTGAAATGTCTCTTACTTTTCTGACCACTGAATCAGTTGGGTTTCCCTTGCATCTCTCCCACTGCTCCTAAATTACATTCTTAGACAGCAGATTATTCTCACTCTTGTTCTGCTGTCACCTTTTCTGATTTTTAGCATCTCTCTATCCCTTTCTCATTATTGCTGAACGAACATCATGCTTGTACTTGTCTTTCCCTTGTTGTGTTTTTTCCAGTCTCTCTCTTGGTAGTGGTGAACATGCAGTAAAGCTTCCATTATTACTGCTTTTTATAGTTTTCCATCACTTTAAAGTCAGTTACATAATTTCTTACTTTTTTATTATTATTATTACATATGGAAATTATTAAAATGCCCCTTAACACCTGGGAATAAATAGTACATATACCAAAAGTAATTTGTCAACATCTTTAGGTTTTGGTGTGGTGATTGTCATACCATAACCCTTACGCAATAGTTAACTTCTTGTTTACTTTATATGTGTCCTGGTTTTGGCTGGGAATCAGGTAATTTTCCTCCTAGTAGCTGGTACAGAGCTCTGTTTTGGATTCAGGGTGAGAATAACATTGATAACACGCTGATGTTTTGTTTGTTGCTAAGTGGTGCTTACTCTAAGTTGTGGACTTTTAAGTTTCCCAGACTCTGCCAGTGAGCAGGTGCACAAGGAGCTGGGAGGGAACCATGGCCAGAAGAGCTGACCCAATCTGGCCAAAGGGATATTTCACAGCATGAAATGTCATGGTCGGATAAATGTGGGGGAGTTGGCTGTGAGATGTCGATCACTGCCCAGGGACAGGCCCTGGACATTGGTCAGTGGGTAGTGAGCAATTGTATTGTGCATCACTTGTCTTTCTTGTGTTCTTTTTCTTCCCCTCTCTCTCCTTTTCATTACAAATATTATTACTGTTATGAGGAGTATTATATTTAACTTTAGTTCAATCATTAAACTGTTCTTATCTCAACCTATGGGTTTTATCTTTTTCTGATTCTCCTTCCTATCTCCACTGAGGGTGGGGAGGGGAGAGAGGAAGGAAGCGAGTGGCTGAGTGGTACTTATTTGCCAGCTGGGGTTAAACAATGTCAATACTTTACACCTGCAGAAGGGTGACATATTAATAAAAAATTACAAAATGGAAACAAAATTGTTTAACTTCATATAAGTACTACTTACATAAAAGGTTAAGAGCCTTCTTCCCAGAAGGACTTAGTTATGTTTTTGCTGTTGTAATGGAGGTATTATGATGTTATTATTTCCAATACATCACTCTGACAGTGGAAATATGTATGTACTACCAGGAATGAGAATAGGATAGAGATGAATCATAGCATCATTAAGATTGGAAAAGACCTCTAAGATCATCAAGTCCAACCTTTGACCGAACACCACTTTATCAACTAAACCATAGCACATCCAGTCATTTTTTGAACACTTGCAGGGATAGTGACTCCACCACTTCCCCGGGCCTTTTCCAATGCTTAACCACCCTTACAGCGAAGAAATTCTTCCTGATGTCCAGCCTGAACCTCCCCTGGTGCAGCTTGAGGCTGTTTCCTCTTGCCTTGCCTGGGAGAAGAGGCTGACCCCCACCTGGCTACAGCCTCCTTTCAGATAGTTGTGGAGAGGAATTAAGTTACCCCTGAGCCTCCTTTTCTCCAGGCTAAACAATCCCAGCTCCCTCAGCCACTCCTCACAGGACATGCGCTCCACACCCTTCACCAGCTTCACTGACCTACTCTGGTCACGCTCCAGCACCTCCATGTGTGTCTTGAGCTGAGGGGCCCAGAACTGGACACAGGATTTGAGGTGTGGCCTCACCAGTGCCAAGTACAGGGGGACAATCACTTCCCTAGTCCCGCTGGCCACACTATTTCTGATACGAGCCAGGATGTCAGTGGCCGTCTTTTTCCGCTGGGCAGCTTTCCAGCCAACCTTCCCCCAGCCTATAGCACTGCATGGGGTTGCTGTGACCAAAGTGCAGGACCCAGCCCTTACTAAACCTCAGACAACTGGCCTTGCCCCATTGATCCGGCCTGTCCAGACTCCTTTGCAGAACCTTCTGACCCTCCAGCAGACCAACACTCTTGCCCAGCTTGGTGTTGTCTGTGAACTTACTGAGAGCGCACTTGATCGCCTCGTCTAAATCATCAATAAAGATATAAAACAGAACTAGCCCCAGTACTGAGCCTTGGAAGCTAGTCATTTGGAATTTGGAAAAATAAGTCTGGATCTGAAATAGTCAAAAAACAAAAATAGCAAGAACATGTAGTCCTCACAGCCTCTCTGAGGAACCCAAGAGTGAAAGAAGCAGTTTTGCTAAAGTATGAACATACATTGATCTGTATCCAATCTTCAAAGCCAATAAAATGCTCTTGAATGTCAACAATTACTTTATTTTGTCCAAAAAGCCCCTGTTTGACACTACTTTTTAAATGGAACCTGAACAAGAAGAACCAAAATGCAGAATTCAATGTATGTTGAGTCTCTTTGGTTGGTGGCATAATGTGGATAAGTAAGAATATAATGATAATGTCCTATATTGTAAATTAAGAAAATACTTTAACTAGAACTTCTACAGCTACACCCTTACAGCTTGGCGTACATTTTCATATTCAGATACTACGTGGAAGGTGTTGACAGAAAATGAAATTTTAATTTTATACACAGCCAACAAATCTTAATAGTGGCCTGATTTTTTTTAGTAATGAGACCTTAGCAAAATATGTATGTCACCAGGGGGAAAAACATTCATCAGTTTGGAAAAATCCCTAAACCTGTTCATCAGCCACCTGTCTTAAATTGCTTCTCCTTTTCCAAGAAAGAATTTTGTTGCTTTCCGAAGCCGCTCTGATTGAAAATGACACTTTCTCAATTAGGAAGGAGAGAAGTCATATTCCCAACTAGACAACTGTGTGTGAATATCAAATGCACACTTGTTCATAATCCATCAAATTATATATTCAGTTAATATCAAATAATTAACCTGAGAAATTAATATTCTTAGAGACACTTCAAGAGCAATAAATCTAGCCTACTTTTTTAGAACAGTCAGATTTCAAATGGCATTGGGCAAGCATTTTTTTTAACCTTTTCTGAGCATTTTAAACTAAAATCACTGTTATGCCTCTTGACTTTTATTGCAGCGCTGGTTGTACAGTCTGTGCTGTATATATACAATTTGCTTATTGTTTGGAAATAAGAGTAAAGCTGTAACAGCTAATATAAATATCTTCCTGCTGTGTTCCAGTTGACACATGTATTTAACTTGCAGAAACATAGCCTGCAAAAATTATTGTGAGGTGTTTTCCTGTGCATGTCCCCAAGGACTTTGCACTCTTTTTCTTCTTCACTATAATGAAAGAAGAGGCAGTTCTTAGGAACGTGTTAAGTATCTTGGTTGATTGGTCACTACATCTGCAGTTGAGTGTTTTCATCAGTTGCTTTTATTCTAGTCTTTTGATTTAGCCAGTTGAAATAAAAATTGCTTCCCTTCTGGAATGTGTAGGTTTGTACGAGGGAGGTTTTAGGTTTCCATTAAAAAAAAAAAAAAAAAGGTAGAGACGAAGCAGGGAGAGAATTGCACACCTGAATTTAAAAACTGTCGTCTTTGTTTGCATAGGAAAAAGATCACAAAAATTCAGATCAAGTTGTTGTTGCTGTTGTTGTTATTATTATTGCTATTACTTTTAATATTTTGGAAAGAGCAGCATGTGCATTTCAGCCAATAAGAAATATTTTTCTTAGAGGTTGACTGCAGTGGGCTGAAACTGATGACCAAACTCATCAGCTTAACTATGCTCAGAGTTTCACTTGGTCTTCTCAGAGTAACCCAGTTACTTGACTTTAATTTTCCAGTCAAAATTGTAACATTGCAATAAATATTAAGATACCTTGATGAAAAACACATCAAGAGAGGAATAAATGTTTAACCAGTTATTTCATCATAGGTTTATCAGAAAGTGCTTGTGATTTAATTTTTTTCTTAATTAGACCTTCCCTGAAAATTTTACTGCTTCTCAGATTTTTATTTGAGACATTTCTGAAATTTGAGTTTAATCATAAGCAGATGATTCATAACTTAAGGGTTCAGGAACAGCAATATTACAGAATATGTGACCAAGTACAGCAGCCACTTTCCTTTTAGGGTATCTCTCAAGGTCTGTACATTTACTCACAGAGATGTCACATTTCAGTCATATGGACAACCTTGCCTGTCCACCACTCTCAATCATGAGCATCTACATCTCTGTTTTGCATGATCCACCTCACAGTTGATGTCTGATGTAAGTATTAGCAGTTTGGGCTCTGCAGCAAACTTCCAGAGTGAGCATGGGGAGAAAGGCACTAAGATCACTTCTTTTCAGGTTTTGAAAGTGCAAGTATGTGTTTGCTGAAATAAGATGGCTAGAGGTCTTTCATTCATTTTTGTCACTGTCAAAAAAGTATTTTCATTTCCATGAGCTTGTTGAATGATTTTGATCACACTGATACTTCGATGCTTGCTGAATTTATCATGCAGTAAAAGTTTTATTGCCTTCCCACTTCTAGTACTTTAGAGGTGTTTAGCTTAAACACTTTAATAACCAGCAACAAAAACCCACTTGGTAGTCAGGTTAGGAAGCTGGGGTGGAACAATTTGCAGAAACATCAAAATCTCTCTTCCGTCTCTTTTTCAGAAAGTCCCTCGAAGTCTGATTCACGAAAAACGTACACTCTACAGAATTACTTGAACAATGACTATTCGTACAAACCCCATAATTTGCAGTGGATTTCAGGTAATTAATTTATCCATACAGCTTAAGTGTCAAGAAAATGTACTGCCTTCAGTAAACACATCTCTTCATGCTGAGGTGACCACTGTATCCTAAAAAAAAGTTAAATTATTTAATAGTACCATTATAGAACAGTGCGTAGCTCAAAGAGTTGATTTTTTCCACCCTTAGGTACATGCTCACATTCATGGCAAGCTATATTCTCCTACTCCTGAAAGTGCATACTTTTGTGCTTTTTGGTAGAAGCATGTTATCCTCTGAAGTGTGTCAGCTTCCTCTGCATCAGGTTGCCAGGGAACAGGAGGACACAGGCCACTTTTCCTTTTGAATATGCCTAGTGCCCCAAGGAAAAGAGATGCTAGAAGGTGGATGCTGTGAGGACTACATTTTGTGAACATTCTTGTGCTGTAAGCATCCTCTCATTACTGAACTGGGAAACAGTATTGACCAGATTTTTGAATTTTATTTCCTGCTTATAAACATAAGGGGGAAAGAGAAGTAAACGATAAACATTTAGCTTTTTTTTTTTATGACCATCTCTCTTGTTCTTCTAGGAAATCAGTATCTCCATGAAACAAATAATGGGAACATCCTGCTTATCAGTGCTGACAGTGGAACATCCTCAGTAATCTTGGCAAATACAACATTAGTATGTTGACTTATATGTAATATATGCAGACATTGGGAAAGGTATTGAGTTTACTATTTTATTCTGCACATTTCTTTAGAAGCAGTGCTTAACATGTTCCTTTTTCCCTTCCTTTGTTGACAGGATAAGTACAAGGCAAGCACAGCTATATTGTCTCCTGACCAAAAGTTTGCTCTTCTGCAGTACAACTACAGAAAGGTACAAGTGCACTTTACATCTGAGGATGAAGCTGGGAAATAAAGGTTTGAGAACAACTGAGAGGCTGCGAGAATGTGAGGGAAATGCGGGAGGAGGGATGAATGAGATGGATATATGTAGGGGAATAGTCAAGTTGAGCAGGCAGGAGGAGGAGAAGAGACTGGTATTATCTGTGAGCTTGGCAGGAAAGACATAACTGCCTGAGAAAAGCATCTGGATAAAAAATGGATGGAGAGTTATCGCAAGGAGAGCGAGGCTGGATGGTTCATCTGGGAAGACAATCTAGAAGAGTAGGTAGGCATGGCTGTTCAAGGAGTTGTGTGGGTAAGGAGAAGTGATGAGTAGATATGCTGGTACATCTGCTTGTACGTGTATGCTATATATATATGTGGTTGTTACGTTGTGGTGGTAGGATGTAAGGGCTGAGAACTGAGGTGACTGAAAAGTAGCATGTGCTTACAAGAGAAGGCTTGTGCTTGGAGTGGACTTGCGTGTCCTTGTTCCCTGCTGTCAGCAAGCACATGAAAAGCCTCCAGCAAAATGCCTCACACTGGCTTGGTGTTGAACTGTGCAAGAAAGGTCAACCTACATTTATGCCAGGTGGCATGAAAACCTGGCTCTGTGTGCCAATTGAGGAGCCTCCTGGAGGCAGTAATTTGCTGTACAGTTTGTGCACTGAGAAAACGGTAACTTTGTGCTTCTTTCATGTTTTTTTTTTATTCTAGAGAGCTGCCCTGTTTTGTTTGTAAAAAGCTCAGTGCTGACTTCTGCAGTGTACAGATACTTAAACGCTGTGTCACTGAGCTCTGTCTACATGTTCTGGCCTGGCAGTCAAAGAATGCCTCTCACACTGTGCCAGGCACAGTCCATGCACTCAGTCATTGCTTTTTTCAGTTTTGGCTTCCTCGCTGGGTTACCTTTTTTTGAGCCAGTTACCTTTCATCTTTCTGAATTGTTCAGAATTACTTAACTTTTCACTGCATCTTTAGTGGCCTAATATTTTTCCAGCCACCCTACACATCACGTCTACTTATAATTTATTGCTCTATAGTATTTTATTTGTTGTATTCATAAGAGTTAATTTTATTTTCATGCTGAAACAAGATCTTTTAACCTTTATATAATAGTATGATTGAAAGTTCTGTTATTATTAATCTTTATTGCAAAGAAACAGAGTAACAAAATGAATCATGCGGATGTAGACACTTGTTATGTAATAGCCATCTGGCTGTGTAGTACTAAGTTGTTGTTTTATATCTTCATACAAATATTCAAGAACCATCATAGAAGATAGCATTATCGTAACATGTCAACGCTGTGGGCTAAATCAAACCTCTCCAGCCAACATGAACATGTTTAAATGTCTGCATTATCATTATTATCTTTCTCTCTCTAAGTGCCCACAGGGGGATACAGACTTCAAGAGGCAGATTTCTGAGAGAAGAGGGTTATTTCTGTGACAGTATGAATGGGAATAGGTCACCCTGTACTGGAGGAACTGCTACATACATACTGTGGGACTTGTGAGAACTACTATAAGATGCCAAGTTCAATAATACAACATGAAAAATGAGACAGAAAACAGTAAGCAAGCCAGTAAGGCACAAGGAGGAGAATTTACTCTGTGTAGTGATAATAGTCTGCCATGTAGTTACAAGGATTTCTGAAAAACTGCATCGTCTCTGGCATCTGTGTATCTGTCCTTAATCAATCAGTGGCCTCACCCAGAGGGGTGGCAGTTCTTTAGTCTTTTCTTAAACCTTGTAGAGATCTGTTACTCTTGTATGTTCATTGTGTTCTGTCTTAAGAAAAAGCATGAGGAGAGTTTCAGAGGTAATTCAAACTGCAAGAGATGTAAATCCAGTGAAATTTAGTTTCTTAATATTAAAATAATTCTTTTACAGTTGTGGAGGCATTCCTTTACAGCTTCATATCACATCTATAATTTCAGTAGCAGGTCAGTAATCTTTTCACATGAGATGTAGTTTTAAGATTCTTTTGCAATGAAATGTCATTTCACTGATTTCTCTTGGCTGCATTTTTTTCTGTTTTTTACAGCTCTATCTTAGATGATGGACTACTACCTAATGATACACAATATATATCCTGGTCACCTGTTGGTCACAAACTGGTTAGTAAAGATGAGTGACGCTTGTATGAACTCTCATTTTCATACACGTGATGTGGAAACTCACATTGTCTATACTCTTGAGGTTTTGGGACTTTCCTACTGCTAGATAAAGTAGCTGAACTTGTTTCGAAATTGACTACTGTTGCTGGAAAGACTCCCAAATCCCTCTGTGTGTTTTGTTTTGTTCTTTAATAAAAATGCATTTCTGAAAGCAAGTAGTGGCCCCAGTAGTCATGTAATGCACAAATGCGCAGGAACTTCATGTTATTACAGTTGCAGACAGGAGCTCATCCCTTTCAAAGGCAGCAGCATTATGAACGTCTACTTAATCATCACTGTGATTTTTATCTCCTAATTATACAATAATCAATGAAGTTTTACTTGATGAATGCATGTAATGGGATTAGAGGATCAAAATCCTCTTGTACTCTTTCCCACTGTCCTTTTCTTTCTCCCCTCCAATGCTCAATGGTGACAGCCACTGCATTTGCAAGGCTTGTGTATTCCCTATGGTGAGCGCTGGATCTGACTGTCGCAGGAGAATGTGGTGCTTATTTATTCTCATTGCTTGTACTATATGAATTACAGAGACCAACCACAGAAGCACAGGAAGTTGAAAAGAGCTTTCTGCATCTCAGAGCAAAGCTCTGGAATAAAACCATGTTGTTCAGTTACCAGAGAGAAAAACCAGGGATGATTAGAGAGGCGGCCAGGTGTCAAAAACTAGAGGAGTTCTGTGTGCTACAGCAGAAATGTACTGTCTTTGCAGATCTATTGGTAGTGCTGAGACCCCAGTCAATGTTTTACCAAAGCACTGATAGTTTTGTTTGAAAGACAAATTAGTGAAAAACAACTCCTGGAAAAGGAAAATAAACTTGTGTCTTGGCAGAAAATGAATAGCAAGGTTTTCGAAACTTGTTACAGTAGTCATGTCACTTACCATAGCTGACTTGTTTTTTGCAAAAAAACAAGGTTAAGTTGCTACACCTGATTTGTATTAGTAATTTCAAGTTTGTTAAGTATCAATGACTGGGGAAGTGCAACTTTTAAAAGTGGTTTTGTTACCTGGTGTGAATTTCCCAGTAGATGAAGTAAAGAAAGGAAGCAGGATTTATCACAATAGTAATTGTCATCACGATGATGTTTTGCAGGCATATGTTTGGAAAAATAATGTTTATGTAAAAGCTTCACCAACAGCAGAATCTGAGGAAATCACTCAAAATGGAGAAGAAAATAAAATTTTCAATGGAATACCAGATTGGGTTTATGAAGGTAATTATGTCAAGCAAGTCTTACTTTATATTATCATATAAACCTTTGGTTTCTTGTAGTTATTATTATTATCTCGTTTCTTACCATTGAGAAGTTCAAATTAATCAAAATCTCTGTTTTAAAAAAAATATGCATCCTTACCTGAGCTTAATACCTGTCTAGTGTGAGGATCAAAGAATGGAAGTGAGTTTGCCTAACTTGCAGTGCATCATTGGAAATTTTAGTGTGTGAATTAACTTCATATGATAGATTATAAATACTGGTCTAATGTCTAATTTCAGAAGCCCAACAAACAGTCTACAGTTTGGTATCTGAATTTCAATTTAAAAAAGAAAAGTCCTATCAAAAACTTAAGAGAACAGCACCTAAGATAGAGGAGCCAACATCAATTATAACTTAAATGCATTTCCATCTCTTTCAGAGGAAATGTTTGGCACCAATTCTGCTCTTTGGTGGTCTCCAAATGGCAATTTTTTGGCATATGCTGTCTTTGATGATACAGAAGTTCCTGTTATAGAGTATTCCTTTTATTCTGAGGACACCTTGCAGTATCCAAAGACCATTAGAATCCCATATCCCAAGGTCGGTGTTATTTATTAAACATGTTTGTTCTACAGTTTCATTAAGAGAGTAGTCTCATTTAATCAGTTCCTGCTAATGAAAATATTGTCTGTCTCTCCTCAACAGCTTGCTGTGATTACTCTTTCTGAAGTCAACAGCATCTGGCAATGTTAAAGTATTTTATTATCTCCAGGGTAAAGAAAAAGGAAAAAAAGAAAAAGGATGATTTATGATTTTGTTGTTTCACCATAAAATTTGGAGGTATTGAGTAGATGTTGGGAACAAAAAGCTCTCAGGGAGTTGAAGTTGGTACAAAGCATTTAGCAGATGTACATTATGTTAGGGTTGTGCATGGTATTGATAATGAAATCTTCTTCAACTAAGGTAGCATTTTCAGTTGTTGGATGCCTCCTGTATAGAGAGGAAGAGGAGGAATCTGCTGAAGGAGTTTCTTTGCCCACACCTAAAGGTCTTCCACTTTTAGCTGTGAGAATGAAGACTTCAGTGTAAGCAGCTCCTTCTCCTTCCCCTCCTCCTCTCCACATGACTTTATGCTCTTGCACAGTTGGCACTGGACTGAATGGGGTGAGAGTTAGAATGCAAAGTGCTCTAACAGGTTCTTTCATCCACTCCACATGTGAAGGGTTTCATGTTTAATACAAGACTTACCTGTGTGAAGTTATTTGACATATGCAGGGTTTGGATCAGAGCAATGCATTCAAGACACAAACCAAGTACAAATTACACTTAGAGAACAGCAGTTGTACTACACTGCTGAGTCTCAATACAAATATGTTCCCGTAGCTGGTCTCCATAATATGCTCATTATGTAAGCATAATGCAGTGCTGGGCATCCCTGTTGCTGGGAAGGAATAGGTGGGTTGAAGCTATCTCAAGCCCATCACTTTCTTTAGTTCTTTCTGTTCATCACTGGGGTTTTATACTCTGTGTTGGCTTAAGGCACCAGTATATACCCCTTTCTTCCTCCCACCCCAATCCATGATGGTTTGGCCACCTCGGGAAGATATTTCCACTCTCTATTAACTGGGGCAGAACAGCTGATACCGCGAGCTGATCACTCAGCTGTTATGGCTGTTTGTCTGGTGAAAAAGCCGCCCTCTCCATGCCAAGCTCAGCTTCCTCTGCAGCAGCCGTGGTCAAGTCACTGCAGAGGTTCTGGAGCACATGGCCTTTGTCTGTCCCCTTGCAGCCTTCTCCAGAGGGGTCACTGACACTGCCAATGAGTGGCTGGGCTCACTGACAGCTGCAGGTGCTCTGTCCTGAGCGTGGTGCGTAAGAAGAGACGTAGGTGTAGAATGAACTGCCAATTTAAATTACACATTTTATTACAAACCCATTTTGTTTGGAATATTGCTGACTTGTGGAGGTGGATCAAGTACAGCTACCTAACTGTTACGATGAGGACTTGGCTAGTTAACTTCTAGAGAAGCAGCCCTTACTGACAGAGTTATGTTACTCCCAGTAGCACTACATTAAAAATAGTGGAGTACGTGCTGCAGTCACAGATTTTATTGTGATATAGGTAGCTGTGATGTGCCTTGTTAATGTAAGGTGCTTCTTCCATGCAGAAGCACTTTACTGTGTGTTAGCAATGGATTTGACTCACTGTTAGGCTCTGTGTATGGCATGAAGGATGAGATATGGTCTAATACTGCTTTGAGCACAGCAAGCCCAATGTAGTTATGAATGTTCCTAAATGTAGTAGTCTTTCTTATCTAGAAACACGTAAGTAACATTTTTGTATAAAGAAGTAAAAAGGATAATTTATGCATCAATCTTAAAAACTGCATTTAGGAACTTGTCTTTTCACACATTTGAAGTCAGCTGGTTCTACCTTTCTTTCTGTAGTAGCTTACCTATAATTTGAAACACTTAATTCATGAAGAATATTCTCTTCTCAAAAATACAATTAAAATTTTTATTTTTAGGCAGGAACTAAAAATCCACTTGTGCGATTCTTTATTGTGGATACCAGGTCACTATCAAATCCCATCCCTGCTGAAATTCCTCCACCTACAGAAATAAAATCAGGGTAAGAAATTTTGATTAAATATTTGATTGGGGTTTTTTTTGGTGGGAGAGGAGGAGCTTTTATATGTGACCTCCCTATATTCAGTGTATGTGGCAGTTTTTCCCTGTCATGCAGCTCTGGTAGCAACAAGATTTACCAGAGAAAATCTGCACAGAGATTATCCTCCTAGTGATTATATATAGATGGCATATTCCATGTATGTTATATTCAGAATGTGACAAGTTCTTGGCTCGTCACATTCAGTGGAGTCTAACTATGGTGAAGTCATTTCACAGTACAACTTTAATATGAGCAAGTTTTGGTATAATCAAATTATAATATATGTATTCCAATTCACTGGGGGGAAAAAAAAACAAAACAAAACCTTAATGGTAAGTGAAGATTTGATTTCATTGGAAGCAAACTCCTTGCTAAGGCAAGGTATCATGGTTGTCTTCAGATTTATACTTAAAATGTTTGTTTTCTTTGAAGACATGGTGAAAATCAGCATCTCTCACAGTAAATGGAAAATTGTCAAAATGCCACTGGAAATGCACAACATGATACAAATGTATTTTGTAAAGAGCAGCTACATCAATTTAAAGTGCATGCACAGAGAATTCAGGTTTTGTTTTTTCTTTTTAACAGTATTGTGGAAATTTTTTAGAGGTTTGCACTTACAAACATGATGGGTATGAAAGCACAGGTTATACTGATAAACCAGAAAAAAACAAAGGAGGTCTGTTAGCTTTGCATAAAATGTGTATTTGGTATGTGGTGGCCAAAAAGCTGTAACTGGAATATCAGTGATCTCCCATTTCAGTCCTCACCACAGTCTAACTAACATCTGTGTGTTAACCAAGATATGCGAATTTTATGAATATATTCTTCATCCTTTCATTACAGTACCACTGCAATAGCTGGGTGTTACGTAGCTGTCATGCGCTGTTTTTCTCCCAAATTTCAGTGCCTCAGAAATAAAAGCCCATTCATTATGTTTAGCTTAATACTGATTAAGATCTCTGTTGTCTTAGAGTTATGTTTTACCTTTTGTTAATACCTTATGATAGTTGATGTGAGGACAATAACCATCAACTACCTTACAGCCTCGTACCCATCTGGCTAACGTAGGCATGATTTATGTGGATTTAAAATGAATGTAGCACTCTGCAAATACAAAGTCTTGAAGGATGAGTGCAAGGATCAAAACTTACTCTTCCTCCCAGTGGCTGATCCAAATAATGGTCAAGTTTCACCGTACGTGTCCTGCAAAAGTTGAGGTGGCCAGAATGAGTCTTCGGGAATTTTGCAAGAACAAAGATACACGAGTAGGAAAAGGCAAGCAATGTGCAGTATTGCTGTTGGGTAATTTTGCTCCTGGAAGCACAAAGTAATGAATATTTACATGGTGTTTATCTCTATACCACTGTATGACAGGAAAGGTTAATTTCAGTGGTGGAAAATTCTGCTTTTACTTCCACAGAGATAAATTCTGAGTAAAACCATGGTGGTATACCTCACCCCACCTGCCTGGTTGGGGATGTTGAGGGACAGCGCCCCAGCAAGTGGTTGTCTGTTACAGCATTATCCAGAGCTTGTATGAGCAGCAATTGTACCCCCACATTTGAACCGCACTTCTGGTTCAGATAAAGAGTTCTATTTGTCAAGAAGAACTGCAAAATCTGGAATGGCAGTGCTTTACCATATGATGGGAGATGAAACCTGATGTTTTCTGCATGAATGACCAGCATGAAATCATATAGTGTTTAAACACCATTTTTGGCATCATGGATAGAGGGGGATCTTGTTAGCCAACAGGAGGATGTAGGGAATGGATGCTTCTCGACTGAAATGATCTGTCCTAAAATCAGCTGACTTCTGAGTAGAGACTGTTTGCAGAGTATCCCTCTCAGCAGCAATGCAAAATCCCTCAGAGCGGTGCAAAACTGCTGTACTCTACACATGAATTAATTGCAGCTTAGTTAACAGTTTGTGGGTTGTTGAATACTGAAGGTGCATTCCCACTCTCAATTATAACAGTAAGCTATTTATTACATTATAATAATAGCTTATATTAATTTATTTGTTGATTATTAATTCTTTTTTCCTTGTAATGTCCATCTTGTCTGATGAATGATTTATGGTTGCCAGAACTGTTAATTTCTCTGACTTTGAAGCAATGAAAACTGTGGGACTAATTCCCCTTATACAAAACAAGGGAAACCACTATTATAGGTACATGAAAAATGGCAGTTTCTTTTTTCTCTTTTTTTTTCCAAACAAGCTCCTGCAGGGAGCCAGTGCAATTAAGTGACCTACTGACTTCCCAGTCAAATATAAATGCAAAAATAGACCTTTTCCAAACAGGATTTTGAAACTGCAAGCTAGAAATAAATCTGTAAGTTGTTGGTAACCAGTTGGCATATATTCTTAATCAATCTACACTAATTGTAGTGTTTCCCGCCCCCCCCCAAACCACAGTGATCATGAAGGTACTCTTACCACAAAACTTCCCACACATTTTTGTTAACTAACTTGGGGGAAAAAGGGAACATAAACTTGGAACTAAGTCAAATGTGCAAATTCCAGTTAAAAATGTATACTTGCCTTGGAGGGGAGGTTTGTTTTATTTTAGTTGATAAGGCTTCTAGGAGATAGCAGAGATCTAAAATAAGAAAAGACAGTACATCTAACAGATCGTAATGGTAAACAAAACCAAAAAATTTTATGTGGTGCCTTTTTAAAATTATTATACAGGAATATCCATGAAGGTTTTTTTTTCAGATACTCCACTTTTCCATGTCAACTGGTTGGTATTCTGAAGATTAAAGTAAAATATTCAAATAGTAATAACTGGTTTTGGTATGATCTCTCCCTCCATTGTGACTAATGGAAATAACTAGTAAATTGAACAAAAATATGTATCATTCAGAAAATGCTTACGGACAACCAACTTCATGCAGCTAAGGATAAAATTCTGAAATCTAAGGCACATGAAACTTAATATTCAGAAAAATTTCCTGTAGATGCACAGAGTACAAGATTTATGAACAGTCTGGAGTAGCTATTATTTTATGCATTAGAGAACAGTGATCTGGCTGTTAGAATTTAATTGCAGTCTTTCCGGAAGTTGGTTTGTACAAACCATCTAATTCTTTATTGTATCTCTGAAAATAACCAAGGCATCTACGAGCAGAAAAAACAATTGACAAAAAATGGCTCAATTAGGTTTGCATTATTGTTTGTTGTTGAAGAGTAGATTGAAATGAAAATAGCCAGATGAGTGTCATTCAGTGAATTGCTGAATGCTATTGTATGGTAGGCTATTACAGAGAGGATTTTAAATATCTAATGCTGTTGCTGTTTTCAGGGACCATTATTTGAGTGCTGTAACATGGGTGACAGATGAAAGGATTTGTCTGCAGTGGCTCAGAAGAATTCAGAATTTTTCAGTCCTCACAGTCTGTGACTTTGAAAATGGTAATTGGTCGTGTCCACAGGTAAGAAAAATTAGGTGGAAGAGTTCCAATGACAAATGAAACTAGGAAGAAGTAGAGTATATCTGTATGTTTATCTTTGTAGAAATAAAGTCTGATGTAAAATAAACATAATTGTAATGGGATTGTTTGTTTTTTCTTAGGGAAGACAACTTACGGAAGAAAGCACAACTGGCTGGATTGGCAGAGTGAGTGTTCAGTTTCTAAAATTGCTACATGCTAAATAACTCTGATAATTAAGAAAAATTCATAGGAGCCTCTTGCATTTTGCAGTGCCTCTTTTGTGCAGGTCTGATCCTCTCGCTGCCTTTTACATGTACAGGAAAAAATGGTCTCAAATGGAGCTGCTGTGCCACCCCACCCCTGGATTTAAGCTTTTTTAGGGGGCGATATGGGGTTCTGAACTCCCAGGCTGGCCTGACAGTGCAGCATGGGCTGGAGCTGTAACCATGTCCTCTGTGACCTGTGCATCATGTTGACAGGACAAGGGATAATGGCTTTAAATTGAAAGAAGTAGGTTTAAATTAGATATTAGAAAGAAATTCTTTACTGTGAGGGTGGTGAGGCACTGGAAGAGGTTGTCCAGAGAAGCTGTGGATGTCCCATCCCTGGAAGTGTTCAAGGACAAGTTGGATGGGGCTCTGAGCAACCTGGTCTAGTGGAAGGGGTCCCTGCCTATGGCAGGGGGGTTGGAACTAGATGAACTTTAAGGTCCCTTCCAATCCAAACCGTTCTGCGATTCTATGATTATATATTCAGCTTGCCAAAAAGCATAGCACCCTTTCCAGGCTCTTTTTGACTTCTGACCTGCTGCTTTGGTAGCAGTAGGTAGGGGGGGAAATGCAGGAGCCAGGATTCAGAATTCCCTTTGTTCTGGGGGAGTTGGCAGCTATGCTGGTTTAGCTGCTTTCCAGTCTTCCTGCCACCTCCAGAAAGATCTACAGAATAATATGTATAAAGAAGCATATCCTATAACCTTGGAATCATATTGGAAGAAAGGCATAGAGGACAAAAGCAAATTTTTAGTATTGCAGGTTGCTACAAGCCATTCCAGGTTCTCACTGGGGCTACTTATTTATTTATTCCCTCCCCCTCCCCCCCAATGAAATATCCATTGAAGAGAAGTGGGGACAAGATGCATATAACTGACCATATTAAAATTTTCATATGCTTCTGCCAAACCAGTCACTGCTGTCTGGATGATGCTTTCCAAGCTGCTTCTCAGTCCTTTTGTACATGGTAGAGAGTAGGCACCTAATGAACTACACAGAAGATCTGGGGGAAGTGAAGCAGAGATGCAAAAGTTCAGACTTGGAGGGAGAAATGAGTTTCAGAGTTTTTGATGAGAACACAGAGTACACTCCACTCCCGCATTTTCCACACACTGATTATGCTTTAGTCACTAATTCACTTTTGAAGTCAAAAATGAGAGTTTAAAGAAATGCAAAGAGGGAGGCAACAGCAGGGATGAAATCATCCGCAGTATGAAGATGAGAGATCAACCCACCTGCTGTCAAATTTGATATGGAAAGGAAGGCCTTAACGCTGACACATTTTGCTTCTCTGCAGCAAAGGCTTCACAATTAGACAATGTGATGATCAAGCTGCAGACTTTGTAAACAGTTGTGCAAAATGAGAGGGCAAAATGCAAGTCTGTGCCATCAAACTAGGTTGTTGGTTTTTTGTTTCTTTTAAAGAGACAACCCACTTCTTAGGAGCTGTTGGAAGAAAAGATAATCTCACTGTATGATTCCTGGATTTGAGAAGGGAGTGGAGAGTAGGGAGAATTAAAGAGCGTATAGGCAAGGTATATTTATTCCTTACTTTTATTTTTACCTATTTAGGGATGACAAAATGATACTTGACTGATAAGGAATATTTTTATACATATGTGACATGTAGATATACACATACATATGTATATACAAATTTAAGTAAATTATATATGTGTATAAAATATAGACATATAGACTCTCTTTGTATCTGTAATGTTTTCTGGTTGCCTTTTTATTTTTTTAATAGAGATGAAATTGTAGAATGCTCAGAACAACCTGTGTAACTGTAAAAGGCTTCCAGGTCAGCAGCCAACTTAGAGCTTGCCAGTTGAGTTGAAGGAAAGTCACACTTTGAAAAAGCAAGACTATGATAAGGGAAAGGCTAGCAAAATATTCAACAGGTTACTTTGCAAAAATATTGCTTGGGAAAATGGAGAGGTTATTTGGAGCACATGGGTTAGGAAGATTTAATTTCTGTCACTGCTTACTGAATGACCAAAGGCAAATCACTTCAACTTTCTGTTTCACTTCCATTTCAAAAGGGGTATAACATCTCAGAGGCAACTGCATTGTGTCAGTTGTGTCATTTAACTCATTAAAAATCTGATTTTAACATTTAAATCCTTTGGACACTTATCAAAGAAGTATCTTTTATTTCACTCAGCTCAGTTTCATTCCTCTCGTTCTACCATGTGTAGCACATTCAAATGGCAATCACTAGAAGAAATTAATTTCTGTCGCTCTCAATTGAAAAATGGATAGTTTCTTCATGAAAATATCATTCCAATTTTAGTTCCATGTCGTTCTGTAATCCCCTACTTACCAGCAAAATTTCTTCTTGGAGAGCAGCTTGAGTTTGGGTTTTCTTCAATAGAGCAAGGCATTTTTTACTGTTAAGCTAAAAAAAAATTGAGTTCAAAGAATTTGTTCACAAACACATTTTAAAATGTAAAATTCATGCAAAACATGTATTTGCAAAGTTTACATTTTTATGGGTTTCAGCTGCATTGGACAGAATAAAACAGTGACTTTGAAAGTAGATACACATATTGTTTCTTGAAATGGTAAAAAAAATAAGAACACCTGAAGTACTTCAAGTTCAAGGGAGAGGATACAGAACACTTCCGGGGCCAGTACTCAAGAAATTCTGCTGCTTAAGGAGCAAGATAATATTTTAAGTGTGCTTACTTTTACGATGATGGGTACAGGTTCTTCCTACTAAGTCAGTAGGCAAAAATTTTTGCAGTACATTCAGTGTTGCATTGTTTGAAGTATTGACACTCACAGTTAGAGGTATCAAAACCTAAATTTATCGCTTTGGGTCTGGAGTTTTGTTTTTTTTTATTTAATAGACATCTCTCTTATTTTCAAGTTTCAGCCATCTGTCCCTTACTTTGCACCCGACAATGCTACCTACTACAAAGTCCTCAGCAACACAGTAGGTTATAAGCACATCCATTACATAAACGGCTCTCAGGTGAGTAATAATGTGTAGGACAGTCAATGCTGGCTTGTGTTTCTTGTGGTGATCAAGAAGCTTCATGTTCTACTTTTTACCTTGCCTTACCTCCCCCCATTTCAGGCTCCAGTACCTATTACTTCAGGGAAGTGGGAAGTAATCAGCATAGAAGCTGTAACAAAAGACTTTTTGTAAGTATTTTTAAATAAGCTACTAATTCCTGTCATAGGGGCTGGTAACAAGGGTCTAAGCAAGCAGGGATGGAGAACAGGGAGACGGTGTCATTTAACTCATTAAAAATCTGATTTAAACATGTCAGGTAAAACCTTTAAATGTTGTAATATACTGTAAATATTTTACCAAAACCAGTATGTTTTGCTTTTATAGATACTACATTAGTAATGAAAACGGTGGAAAGCCAGGAGGAAGAAATCTCTATAAGTAAGAAATTTTTTCTGCACTATGGGTAAAACAGTTGTTAATGAAAAAAAAAAAAAATAAGAAAAAGCATTGAAGACTTAAAGATTGTGAAGTTCAGTCTAAGGTGGGATCCTCTATAGGATATTTAATGAAAATCGGTGCAAGAGTATAAACTGCAAAAATTAAAATATTTTTCTGTAAATTTAGTTAATAAAGGGAAATTGTGAGAAGAAACAACCAATCCTCAAGCAACAAAGCCCCAAGGAAAACCTCTCATGCTTTTTTTACTATGATTATAATTTCAATATCATCTGAACTCAAAAGTTTTAAGTCTGTTTTCTCTAATCTTTAAATCATTTAATCACTTCTGAATTTAAACATTTCATTCAGCCATCTTATTTAAAAAGCATATATTAGTTTAGCGTAGCTTAAAAAAAAGTAATCTCTAAAATGAAGCTCAACTTTGCAGAGTGCTCTTGGAAAGCAGTCCAAGTTCTACTAAATGTGTTAGCTGTGATCTGAATCAAGAAAGATGCCAGTATTATTCTGTGTCCTTCAGCAAAGACGCACAGTATTATCAGCTAAATTGTCTTGGTGAGTATATCCGGAATTAATTGACATAAACATGACTCACTGATTAGTTGGATGGGGAAGTTCACTTCATCAGGATCTTGATACATACTGCCTAACAGTATGTGTTGATAACATTGGATAAATTCATTGTCCGTGGAAAAACACACTGCCTCCTAGGCTTAAAAGCACCTTGACAAAAATTACTAGGATAAAACTTGTTAGTTCTGTCTGTCGATGGACCTGAAAGAGCTGCAAAACACTCCTGTCCAGTCCACATCTCTTTAAGAGCTGCTTGTGCTTCAGGAGCTCTGCCTGCAGAAGGAATTTGGAGGCTCTGAAAGCGTGACAAGCAGGAGGCTGGGTAAAGAGCAGTTGCTCCACGTGTGGAAATAAAATTAGGGTAGATAGTACTGGTCAAAAAAAAACCAAACCACCAGGTAATGTAATCAAGGTAAGCAGTGGGACTGTAGTCTGTCTCTGACCTGTAAGTGCTTGCGCTAGATAGTACAAGGCATAAATTAATCAAAGGGTAAGAAAATTGAAATATTCCCTAAATTTCTTTAAGTTGAAATTTATGCTGTTTTTTAAGACGGCAAGATCTTCCTTACCTGTGAGCTAGAAGGACAGACAGACAGCAGAGAGGGAATTGTTCTGTCAGGTTGTAAAAATGGTTGACGACTACTGCTGTGGTCTCAGTGACAAGGCTTATTGATTCCCCAACCATGATCCACAACCAATGCATAGGCTTTGCTAAAGAGTGGAATTTCAGTTCTGCAGTACCTCACAGTAAGTGGTTCATCTGTGAGACAGTATGAATATTTTGTGGGATCCTGTGGCTTGGATTTGGGCCCTACTGAGTTAAAATCCGGCTTGAAATGAGTTCTGAGCTTTTATGATTCACCTGTTTCCAATTACTTTATGAGGGCTGTGTTTCAAGACAGCATGCAAATATGAAGGTTTTGTGCCCAATTAACAGGTCCTGGCCTGCCCATGTCTACTCTGCACAGAAGCACTGATGATCAAGGTATGGGATTGTCTTTAAATCTAATTTGTGTTGAGGCAGAAAATTGCACCGTAAATTTATTTTAATTTTGTTCTCACTGCTCAGTATAGTAATAAAAATGTCAACTATAAAGGATAAATTTAATTTCAAATAATTACCAGAAGAATATATAGCTTGGCATACCTTTATTCATGGTTTATTTAATATTATTTTACATTGTGCTAGAAAACAGTGAGTAATGTATGACTTATTTACTGGATAATTGCTCAGTTTTTCTTCAACTGCATTTAGATGAAAAATAGGGAAAATAGCGTTCTGGTTACTGAATAACTGAAGGAAAACTGTATTGTAAACATTGTAAACATTGAATCTGAGAGGAAAAACAAAAACTGCAATGTAGGTTGCTGTTATATCAGATTGAATACTTAGTGGTTCATAATTAAAGAGCAGTGTATGTGAAACTAATCTATTTAATCTTTGAATCTTACTTACTCTGTTATTTAGTCCTCAGATACTTGAAAAATAACACTGAACTGGAAAATGCATTGAAAGATATTCAGATGCCTTCCAAAAAATTTGGCTCCCTTAGTGTAGGTGGATACAGTAAGTTCAAAAACATCTTCTACCTTTCTACCCCTTTTTTACCAAGTGCTTCAAGGTCTTCTGCTGAAAAGCATGACAGAACAGATGGGTGTAGTGGGGATTATTGCAGTTATTCAGCACTTAGAGGCAAGATGATTTTTTTTCTGAAATCCCAAAATATTCTTATCTAAAATGTGCTTTTTCCATAGTGTGATATCTTGATGTTTTCGTGATGAAGTGGCTTAACTCCTTTTTTTCCTTTATAATAAACTGAAAAAGAGAAGTCTCCAAGACCTCATTAAATAAAAAAAATAAATAAGATAAATGAGGGTGGGGCACAAAGCTCGTAAGAATTGAATTTAAAGTCAAGTAGGTTTTAGTTTACAGGTGCAAGTTGCTTTGGTTTGTGTTAGCAGGTTGGGAAAGTGGAGAAGTTCAGTTACTATGAAAAAAGCAGACACAATCTAAATGGAAAAGCTTGAAAAAACCTTTAAGCATAATTTCAATATCATCTTTGGTTTTGTGGGGGGGGGAACATTCAGATTGAACAGGCACATTCTTAAAAGTATACTCATGCTCCAAGACTACATAAACCTCAATACAGACTATAACAAAATCTAGAATATTAACTGTTAATGCTTTGTAAGTGGTGCTCCTTAGAATTTGGGTAGCGAGACATTCTTGGTGTGCTCGTAGGCTGAGCAACATCAGATAGACCAGCAGTGGAAGGCCTGGTACCTGTCTAAACTGTTCTTGCTCCAGCCTTTGCTACTAGCTTTTCTCTTCATGACAAAATTTCCTCTTTATAAAACAAATGGATATTCTTAATAAAATTATATTTTACAAACCATATTGAGCTTGGTCAGTCATTGCTAACTGTTCTTTTTGATACCTCCCTTCTTTCACTGTTACCTTATTTATATAATAACTCTCTTTATCTTTGTGTTTTCTGTCTTTTATTTCTGTCACATTTTTATTAGGGCTAAAGATGAAATCTTCCAGGCAAGATGGAGATTTAAAGATGTTCTTCGTGCTATCAGTTGCATATTCATTTTTTTTATTCCTCTTTGTTCTTACTACTTCATGTCTTCAGGGTAAAAGCTTTTGGGTAAGGGGAAACTATTTTTAATGTCACAAATAGGAGAAATAAATCCATTTATGTAGTCCCACTTCACGTTTCAAGTCTGCTCACAAACCCATGTATGTAATTAAAGAAGAAATCCATTCCTGCGACTAGAGAGTACTTAAAAAAATTAAAATTAGTATTTTAATGTGTTTAGATTGTCAATGTTTCAGTGTTCTGATGCTTTACATATTCATATCTGGGAAAATTTCTTTTAAGACTTGCAGTCTGACTATTACTACAGTGCAGTCCATCAACATTTGCTTTGTGGTTCCTTTGCAGCATCAATTCTTTTAAAATTCATGAGTGAACAATTGAGCCATTCAGTTTGCAAAACTTAAACGGTGCACATTTAAAATATTCAGCTAACTCTCAGCCAACTTGGGTGGAAGGAATAACATGGATGGAACCAGAATCAATGTTGCTTCAGAAATAATAGATACTTGGCTATGTTTCTGGGATGCTTTACAAACTGTCATGCAAAGTCTATCTGGCAGGTTCAAAATATTTAGAATTGCTTTCTATTGCTGGGAGAGAAATTTTATTTTTGAGCTTGTGATAGATTTACCACTGTAGAGACATAAAAAGTTTTACATGTAAGCTTAGAATAATGTTACGAGACAGCATGTTGAGTCCCCAGATTTTATTACTTTCTGCTATCTTAACTGCACAACATTTAGAAAACAAAAAAATGGACTAGCTAGGAACTTTTACCTGTACATATTAGGACAGTTCAGATGAAACTGTTTTTTAATTTTTAGGGGATGGCTCAAATGTGCTCTTGTATGAATTGCAGTGCATGTCAAATTATTTCACTGGAGAACTGACCTAAGTCAAACTCTTTTCACTTTTAGACCTGTGGTATGAAATGTTACTGCCTCCCCATTTCGATTCATCAAAGAAGTACCCTCTGCTCCTTGATGTGTAAGTTTTCAGTTACATGGCAATGTTGTGTTAATAATCACTTTCATCTACTTCAAATGCTCTTAATAAGATCAGGAAACACAAAACCGGCATCTTTTCTAATTACTTCTTGAAGTAGTTTTAAGACAGAATGAAAAATTGAGCTGTATCCTAATTCATGATGGATTCCTGTAGCATAAGATGATGTAATGCTTAATGAGCACATACTCTGTCAGTGGCACTGAGGCAAAGACATTCTGTATCTGATTTAAAAGCCAGGATTTTAGTGTTAGCTTACTTCCTTCTCTGCTCTTGAAGATTATTAGAAATAATCTTCAATGAAGGTTATTGACATTCCAGAATGAAACCTTGAATAAGCCTTGTGTCCTAAAGTAGCGTGTGTGATGTTGCATTTTCTCTGTGATATTTGACTGTCAACTAGTGTTGACAAACGTCATCCTGTGGTCAGGATTGCTTTTGCTGTTATTTTTTCATAATTTCAAGACAGTGTTTGGTCTGTTCTTCCTCAGGCACTTCTCTTCAGGCTGGTATATTTTCTTCTAAATGGAAATTATTGAATTTTAGCTATTCATTAAAATAGAAATGTTAAGCTTTTCCCCTTTTTACAAAAAGCTGATTCGGTAAGGAAACTAACTGTTATTTGTTAGAGAAATCTTTATATAATGTAATTTGGTAGCACTGTAATACTTTTTGATATTCCTGTTGAGCATTTTTAATGAGCAGCCAGTGCTCTTGGCTTCTTAAGACTGTTTTTGGTTTCGATAGAATTTTATTGACTTACCTGGACCTTTTTCAGGATCACCTCTGCTTCACAGTGATCAGAAATTTCTTCAGAAGTATCAAGATCTGTAGCTTGAATTAAAGAATTCTGAGTAGTTTTTTCTTTGCTTTTAAAACTGATAAGAATGGGTTATAGAGCCATAAGAGCATTCTTCCATTTCTTACTCTGTTGAACAGCGAAGTGCAGTGCACAGAATTTTACCACCAAGACACTCAGAGGATGATTTCATATTGGTCAAGTGTTTCTGAAATATTTCTAATGTAAAAAATTAAAACTATAGGGTTTTTTCCTTTTTCTCAGCCTGCATAAGAAAAAGTTTAGACTGATGAGACTCTAGAAATGCATGCTATTCATTTTTCCAAATGAAAGCTATTTGTTGATTTTGGAGTTAAACCAGATAAATCATGGGTGAACGGAACAGAAGTAGTTAGAGAACATTACTTTGAAACTCAAGAAACAAAAGCAAATTTAGCTTGGATTTCTGATAAGCTGATTAATGTCAAAATAGTGAAAGTTTCTAATTAGTGCAGAAAGCAGTAAAATAGAAAAAAAAAAAATCCCGTCTGCTTTCTTGATTGGTTGTAGTTTTAGAAAGCATACTGCTTTCAGTTCTGGGAAGGCAGCAGTTTGGAGTCAGTCAGTGATGCTTTTCTTGTTTGCTCAGTTGAATTTAAAAGTTTATCCTGCTTTAGTGACCGAAAACTGTCAGCGATAATTGTATTTCAAATGCTTGATGTGAGCATATGTGGAGAGTAAATGCCTGAATTCTGTGACACTTTTCACCCAGGTATGCAGGGCCTTGTAGCCAGAAAGTAGACTATACCTTTGAGCTCAGCTGGGCTACTTACCTTGCAAGCACCGAGCAGATCATTGTGGCCAGCTTTGACGGCAGAGGAAGTGGATACCAAGGCGATGAAATTATGCATGCAATAAACCGAAGGCTGGGAACATATGAAGTGGAAGATCAGATAGCAGCAGCCAGGTGAGTTACGGGGAAAGGTCAACACCTGCTCCTTCTTCTGTGTGCCTATTGTGCGGTGGGAAAAAACGGTGAGGGTTTTGAAAGGTCATCTTGAAATTACTGGCAAAAATCTAAACATAACCTAAAGTCTGCATTAATTTTGTTCACTGAAGTGCGTCATTTATGGGCCAGCCATCGTTTTATGCTTAAAAAGAGAGAAGAGTTAACACTGTAATACAAATTTACCGTATCTCTTATTTTATAAAGAGGATAACTGTCACATTAGAAGAAGAACACGCTTCAAAGGAACTTGGAGATACAAGTTTTACTCCAAGCTTTTTGCAAGTTTCTGTTTTGGTGAAGTTACTTGTATGAAATACTCAGCTTTTACATCATAGTTTATCATTTGGTTTATGTTTGTAGAACACCACTAAACCAAACAACACAGTAGAAATCTCTCAGAATAACAATGAAACAGTCTTACAGGGTTTTCTGTTTGGGATTTTAAAATGTTAAGGGGTTTAAACAAATAGCATTTCACAGTCTTTTGGATTTTTTTTTTTTAAATGGTGACTGGATTTACATGTGTCAGCCTGTCCCTTTCTGCTGCAATTTGATCGTTGCACGTCTTTAAAAAAAGAAAGACAAAAAAAGTCAAGACAGGCAGTGAAATCTAACCTAATACAATACAAATGTCAGTGAGTGTAGTTTGAGGGGTTTTAGAGTGTCATATGCACAGGTGTTTTTCTGCATTTCCTGAAGACACACGTACTTGAATTATTGTATGTTTTCATATGCAGTCACTGTGATGAAGTGGGAAACACTTATTTCTACAATAGAAAGAGGCAGACTTGATGGAAAATAGGCACGTCTGTAGAATGGCAGATACTTGCAATCCGTTAAATGTTTAATTATTCTGTTTGCTTTCAGAAAATTTTCAGAAATGAGCTTTGTTGATAAGGACAGAATAGCTATTTGGGGTTGGGTAAGTAATCAAATAATTTTGGCAGGCATATTATGTAATTGTAAGAGCTATTTGTTGTGCTGTATGTGGGGTGGTGGAGCACTTCATGTGAGGCACCTCTGGAGTCACAGCACAATCCAGTAACTGAACCGATGAAGTGCATTTTACAAATGCCTGTATACAGTGCCCCTTTGCAATCATTCAGGAGCCTTTGTAAGAGAAATTAGGACTACTAGAGGGATTTAAAACAATTTAAATGGATGCTGCCAAGTTCCTGTGTACAGGATGAACCAACACTAAAAGAAACAAAATCCAGTATGTATTCATTAGTATCTCTTTAGTTGGATGCCTAATTTAAAAAAAAAAACATTTGAAATTATATGTGAACCAGCTGCGTGGCTAGGTTATTGTGATACTTGCCAGATTTCTCTAACTTGATGTATCTTTAAAACCTGTCACAGTAGATGGAAGTGTTTAATAGCATACAGATACCCCATCAACTGCAAGGCTAAGTGTGTATATAGTGTTAGTGATTCGAGTGCTGAACAGTCTTCTGTCCCAGGCTGATGTTTCACTGTTTTTTTTGGTTCACAGGGAGAATTCTTGCATGTTCTGTTTAAGCATACTGTGTTTAAGTATATGCAGGATTGTATGCAGGATCTTGAATTAAATTGCTAACTGAAATTTGGGCACTGCTGATGACAGGCACCAGTGAATAAATTGCTTGATGGCAAGATGATGATGAGGGTGCCTTTAGCAGCTTTTCTTCTGGGTGTAAACACCTCTGTTATGTGAAGTCATGTGTAGCAGTATTAATTGTAGTGAGAGAAAAATTCTTTCTGCAGAAATGGAGGACAATGCATTTGCATCTTAAGTCCTTATGAGCCTCAGGATGAACAGTTGAAGAGCATTCATCTTCGGAGCTAGGTTGGGATTATGCACTCGGAATACTGAACCTGTGGGCAAACAGACTTTCTTTATCTCTTGAGTTTTCAGATTGTCAGCCTCTCATTGTCAGCCTGTCACTATGTACATTAATTTTGTTTGCCACAGATTCAGCAGTAATATCTTTACTGTGAGTAGTTTAGGCATTTATACAGGAGTTTAATTACTAAGTGCATGTGTTACTTTGCTGATCCCATTGGGTGGAGCTAAAAATTAAGCTGGAGCAAACATTTAAGGACTATCAACTAAGATACAATTCCATTTGCCTGTAATCTGGTTTCAAGACACAAATGAGATCCAAAAATTGCTCCTTTTTGAATGTGAGTGGGCACGTTTTCCTAAATAGCGCCTTCAAACTATTGTGAGGGAAGTAATTTGGGCGGTTGGTGACAGTGTATAGGTATCTCACTGCCTGGATGCTCAAGTGTGTCAGATATTTACTCATCTGTGTATCAGGCTAGACTGCAAGTAAATTTTCTGTGTGTACTGAGGAGTGTGTTGCTGCACAGTTCCTCCCACAGACTGAGTAGAAGATCCTTTGCTCCCCAGTCACAGTCTTGCTCTTGACGCTTTGCGGGGAGAGTTAGGGAGCGAGCTGCCATAGGCCTGCTCCTAGGGAACTGTAAATTTTTGGATCCCTTTTGCAACTACTCATCATGCACACTGTGGGACAGAGCTCTGCTTCCACCCACTCCCCCAGCACGGGAAGGGGCACAGCGGTTCAGCAATGTCTTGTTTCCTGTCTTTCACTGCTGCCTACAGTGCTACCAAACACTGTCATCCTCAGCTGAGTCACAGTTCAGCAGCGCTTGCGCCCTTTTTCCCCAGCAAGTTCTCATTCATCAGTGCCACAGCTGCCGTGCGCTGTTTGATGCCTGTTTCCCCGACTGAGCAGGCTGGCTGAGATCTGACCCAAATTCAGAATGGAGTTCATTAATATGAAAAACGCTGAGCCTATAAATGCCTGATGAACTGTGCAGCAGATGGGCCCCATCCTTTCCTTTCCGACTAAAATAACAGCAATGTTTTCTTCTCAGTCTTATGGGGGATATGTGACCTCCATGGTGCTTGGCTCTGGAAGCGGCGTGTTCAAGTGTGGAATAGCGGTTGCCCCCGTGTCACATTGGCAATATTATGGTATGTGATGGCTTCCTCATTACAAGGATTCCCATATGTCTTGCAGTGCACACGCTGCAAAGTGTTGATTCATAGCACAGAACTTTGATTATCTACTAGATGCCATGTAAATGCCACTTGGTCTGTTTTTATGAACTCATGGCTACTGCATTTCAAAATTAAATCAATTTGCTAAATATTAATTCCCATTTTTAAAAGTCAGATCCATAATTTCCAGCAATCTCTAACTTTTAATAAAGGCTAAATTATTATAATATTTGTAATATTACTGTAATGTGCCTGTGCTTGCAAAGCTGCCATGTGTTCTGATACCAGTATTGTGTCAGAAATTCATCATGAGGTTTTGTGTCTTCAGGATGCAACTTTCACTTACAAGAATGAACTGTGAGGATTAGCACTGAACTTGCATTGTAATTTACTCTCTGAAAGTAACAGAATAGGATTTGAAGTGTCTCAGGTTTTTTATTGTTTTAGTGTGTAAATTTTGGATTTTATAAATCTAATTCTTTTCGAGAATAGCTTGATGTGAGGAAAACATGATCAAATGGGCAAGTCTGTATGTGCTTCAAGATGATAGTGCATAATGCTATGCTTGAATGAGGCTACTAATACAATTATATGGGCCCTCCTCCCAGATTAAAAAAAATATATATATAGTTATAAATATGTGCTGGTACAATATGACCACATTTTGACATTTTTCTAGTTTGGATTTGTCCAAAAGCATTCCAGAGGAAGCTTTCCCTGGCAAACCTCTGCTAAATAAGGCATAATTTGTCCTTGTGCAACTAGCGCAGAGACTGAGCAGATTCAGCAGATCAAATCATACTGCCAGGTATTAGCAGTAGTCTTTTGAGGGCATAATGATTCTTCATATTTTGGACATTAATGTTATAGTATGACAGAAAATAGTTTTTCATGGTCAGGATCTCTCAAATTCCACTTTTAGTTGATTAGATAGAGGATTATGGAGGCATGCATATTCAGCATGAAAAAACCCCCAGTGTGACAACTCTGATGAGAAGTCAGATGGACATTAGAATATGGCAAGAGAGCTTTGATTATATGGCTTAAAACAGAACAGCAATCTACAAAAAGGTAACATGGTGAAAAATCCGTGGAAAATCGTAGATACTTAATTTTTACTCTGTATAACAGAGCCAAGATGAATCCTAACTTACTACTACAGTTTCATTTTATAGATTTTTGGTAGTTAACATTTAGATAAAAAAGCTAAGTTTTTTTTTTTCAAATGCTAGTTATTTACTGCAACATTTTCAGTAATTTTCTAAGCATTACTGAAAGAATAACAATGGCGAAACACGGACACAAAGTACTATATTAATATTCAGCATTCAGGTGTCCATGGCAACAAGAAGATTAAATATTCTGAATAATGATGGTTACCTACATGCCTCATTGTGGAAAACCTGGTTACTTTTATTTCGTGGGGTTTTTTTTTTAGTTTCCAATGAGCATTATTACTGTTTTTATTGGTCACATTTACGGTAGACAGACTGAAAATTAAGTAGCAGAGTCTAATTTTGGTTTTTTTTCTTAATTACAGATTCAATATACACAGAGAGATACATGGGCCTTCCTACAGCAAGTGATAATCTGAAAAACTATTCTGTAAGAAAGAAATCACTTTATTTCATTTTTAGTGTTTTGTCTCATTTCTAAATAACTATATATTTCTTTAAACAGTTTAGTTCCTTCCCCCTGGGAAGCAGTAAGTTTGTTTCTTCTTTCCAGCTAGAACTGTTGCATTGTGCATTTAGAGGCTGTGGACTCATGTGTTTGGATTTTTTTATGAGGCAGCTTCTTGATGGATTGTGGGTTTTCTGTTATTTGTTTGGTGTGTTGGGTTTTTTGGGTTTTTTTGTGGGGTTTTTTTACAATTGGTTCCATTTGGATACTTTGCAGACTGTAAAACAGGCTGTAAACACTGTTTTATTTTAATCACCAAGAAACAAATTTGTTTTAAAATTTAATATGTTCGTGGGCAAACTCTGCTTTATCTTAGACATTTTCCACCAAAACAAATGTATTCCCATTCCTTCTGGAATGTAATTTTTTTAAAACTGGGGATTGCGTGAACTTTCCTGCTTAACCTTTTTTCAGGGAAAGCAAAATCTCCTAAATACCAGAAAACTTTGGCAGGTAGGCAAGTCTGTCTGTACTGTGATCATATCATATTGCAGTCCCACTGAGAGCCAGCAGTGTCAGGGCTGGAATTCTGCCCCAGTCTCCATGAACACAGGGTGTCCAAAGTTTGTTCTAGAATTACCAGTGTTTGCACAAAAGGAGGGAATTTCCATGTGTCCTAATGGAAGCAAAATACATTGTTTGTCCTTGTTATGGCATGATGAATTGTTTGACATGAACTGCTCTTCCTGTGCCAGTTGCTTTTTGTTAACAACTGTTTGAAGTCACAGGTAGCTGGGCACAGGGCAAAGCAGCAAAACCTTCTGTTAGGTTAAACTTCAGGTCTAGGTGAAAATACAGGGGCTATTGGAGAACCATGAGGGATCTGAGAGGTACTTTGTGCCCTGGTTACTGGAATGTTTCACAGAGGTGTTCAGCCATGGTGATGCTGGAATCAATCACTGATGTTAGAGGAAAAGAGATGGGGCATTTTCTGTGTTTGGGTTGGTAAGTAGGCTAGAAGACAGTTTAGCCCTGGTTATGTGCATTAAAATAAGAAGTGTGATGGGTAGGACGAAGGGAGGGGTTGTTGCATTGATTTAAAAGTATGATAAAACATATAAATACATACCTATATGAACTGAAACATCTGGTTTGACATATTACTACAGGAATTTAGTTTTGTCAACTTCTATATGAGGCATTCTGGTCAAGATTGAGGACAATGATAGTGCCTGCTGGACAACTTGGTACTGTGTCTGCCTCTTCTAACCAGTGAGCTCCTGGAGCCCACCGGGGACTGTCCAGCAGCCTGCAGCCGCCTGTCTGCCTTTTTCCAAATGTGTTTCTTTAAGACAGTGGGAACAGTAGGAGGTCTGCGAGGTAGCAGTGTAAATACAAGTTACTGTCGCTGTGCAGAACGAACGTTAACACTCTGGGTGCACAAAGTCATTCACCAGCTTCACGGCACAGATGGCAACAGAGGACTGTTTAATCCTTTCAAGCCAGGAGTCGAATTTTCTTGGCATAGTATCTATTGCTGGCAATGGCCACGTTGAAACTGCCAGTACCAAAGAGCTAAAGGTTTCAAATGTGTTACTCAGAGGACTAATTGGGGAGAATGGTGGCTAGATGGAGGAGGAGTAATTGCATAGATCAGATTGTCACACTTCGCTGCTGCTCCTGGAGATAGGAAAATGCAACTCATTTGTTGTTACAAGCTTCAAGTAATATATTACTTTACTTTTAACCTGGAGGGGCTGGGTAGCTCAGGACATGAGTTTGTTGCTTTTCATGTAATATCAGTGAAAGAACTGTGGGATTTTGTTGTTGCTGAAGACCCTTACCGACTTCAACCCAGCATGTTTCTGGCTTACAGCCCCTTTGTTCTATGTCCCAGTCCCAATAGCCAGCCTCCTGGCCTCTTGTTGCTGATGAGAGCTGTTAGCTGAACTGAATGTTTTTAAAGTAAATGCAAAATATGTATTGAAAGCTCTCCTAGCTGAAGCTGTTAAAGCATTTTTTAACTGTTAACTTTGTACTGTCAGGTTTGCCTGCTGCATCATATATTCTCTCATCATCCTACTGCATCCGCTGTAAAGCTGGCATGAAAAGTGAAATGTTTTATAAACTCTGTACTATGTGCCCTAATTTAAAAGAAATGAGACTGTGTACACACCTGCTTAGAGAAGATGCACACTGCTAGGCACCTTCCTAATGTGCAGTGTTATTAATGACTGAATGTATATTAATGACTGTGAATATATAGATTCAAGAAACTAGCTGTGGTAAGAGGGGCATATCCTACCTTTGTATTACTGTGACATAAGGTTTTACATTTATTGAAGGCAGAGAATCTGAGATGTTAAATATTCTTCGTCAAGAGTCAAGTCTGAGGGATGACTCACACTCCTAAGTCGGGTAATTCGATGTGCTCAGTGTCTTCTAAGGTAGTTGTAAACTATTAAAAATTGGAGCATTGTAAGAGAGGAGCAAGCATGGGTGGAGCTCCCAATATAATTGTGTAGAAATCCTAGACAGAATGGCAGAGAAACTGTCTACCCAGGAGAAAAGTACCTGGTGCCTAAAACTTGAGACCAAGTCAGGGCAGAGCTCTAGAGGTCAGATGGAGTAGCCATGTAAAGCATACCGAAGAGACTGTTCAACTTGTGAGAACATTATTTTGCAGTTCACTCTGAATTTGATATGCTTTTGGCAAGTGTTTGAAACAGTCATAGATTTGGCAATCTTTTTCTAGCAGATTTGAAATGTTCAGTCCTTAAGAACTGCTGCATCATTAGGTTATGCAAAACAGGGTACAATTTTGTAAATATGCCATCTTGTACTGATTTGACATTTGTTCTATTATCTGAGAATATGCTAAAGGGAGAGAGACCTTCAGTTTCAGCCAAACCTTAACTTGTTTGTGGAGTGCTGATAAAATGTTGACTGCTGTGTGATCTTTAGAAAAGCCAGTTTCACTCAGCAGGGCCCAACTCTCAGTACTTGTGCACATTACCTTTTTGAAGCCTTTGTCCCAGCAGTAGAGCTATGAAATGGAAGGGTAAATAAAGTTGTATTTATTTGCTGTGCACTTGAGGTTTCTTCAGCTGATGTCGCTGTTGCTTTATCCTCTAACTGTGCCTAACTTGAGATTGCTCCCAGTCTTGCAACCTTCTTTAAGGACACAGATGTACTGTGTCCTTAAAGCATGTTTTAGGAAAGGGACTGTTCATGTTGAGTATGAGTACAGCAAGTGAAGGATCACTTACAAGTGATAAAAATACAGAGAAGGTATCTCTTGTGTTTCTTCTTTCTGAAGTATTTTTACAAATAACTTTATTTTGTTTAATGCTTGGAGGGGAAAAATAGTGGCATCCTTTTTCCAAAACTGCTTTTGCGAAGTCACGTTCTCAAAAGTGTAGCTTAAGTCAGGCTTCCACTCACAGAAGGTTTGTTTAAAACAGCACTGACTCACGGAAGAAAGCTTAGCAAGGTGATCTATCAAGTTTCCCTCTGCACATATGGAAAATGATGCACTCAAAGGATACTGCTTGTTTGGGGTTTTTTGTTTCTTTTTTTTCTTTAATATCACTGGGCCATTTCTTTATGAATTGATTTTTTGGTCAACTGCTTTATCAGTGCATCAAAGTCCTCTCTCTGGATTTTGGCACTTGGAACTAATTGTTCTTATTACATGATACTAAATCATTTCCATGGATAGCATCATGCTTCCATTGCATGTGGATTTCCATATACTGAATGAGATTTCTGGTGCTCTGCAACCTTTGACTATGAAAAGAGGGTAAGTGCAGTGTTACAGACTGGAGGGTGGGTTTTTTTCTCTCTGTTGAACTTGTTTTTTAGATTCATTGAATAAATACAAAGAATTCATTTCATATATGAAAAAGTTGTGGTACACTATTCTGCCACGACAAAAGGAATTTATACTTGCTTTAAAGATTCATGAGTGTACAAGAGACAAGGAAATTAGAACACTTCTCTGTCTTGGCAATATAATGTGTTTGACTTTTTGTGGATACTAAATGCAAATCCTTGTGCAAGGATACAGCCTTAGTACAAGGTGGGGAAGAAAAACCAAGCCACTACATTCTTCTGCTGCTAATTCTTACTATATTTTTTCTTGCCAGGGTAGCTGGTTGTTTTATCAAACCTGAAAAGTCTTGTCCCTCTTGTCCCTTTTCTTCTTTCCCTTCTTGAAGCAGAGCACTATGGTATTTCTTTCCTTGCCCAAATTAAAGATCTTATCTGCAATCTTTACTGTCTTCATTCTTTAGTCACAGTAGCAAGTTGGGGCTAGTATGTTCTAGGGCACGTTGCTGTGTTTTAAATTTCTCTATTAATCTTAGTTGCTGATTATTTCATCTTTTCATCACTGTATCATGCTTCCATTCCCAAAATGTAGCTTGACTTCTATTTAGAGATTTGGTCTAGTGTGCTGCTTTTCCTCCAGGCATTTCTCTATCGTATTTGGAGAGAGCATTATTTTAAACTTCTTTAAACAACCCGATTTTACTTGAGACTGAGGAACTATTTGTTCTGTTTACTTACCTGCAGGTAAACTAGTATACATTTCAGTGGGGAAGATAACGTGTGTAGCCTCTGCAAGATCTACTCCCTGCTATCATAGGGTGCACTGTTGCCATGGCAACATTTTTTTTAACTTGTCTGCAGTCACTCAGGAAACCTATGGCAAGCGGTGTGCTGCAGGCTAACAACACGTTAGCAACGCATTAAATGTGTACCTCGCTCGCAAAACTCTTCCCCTCTGGAACTGCCTGTTACTTTGCAGCTATAACCCTTGGTAGTAATTTTAGATGGGTGCAGAACGATTTGAGTGCAAGCACGGTGCTGTTGGTTGTGTGACCATGCTACTTGGTGGTTCGGAGAGGAGAAAGCAGGGGTGGTTGGTTTTATCTGAGGGACCCCAGACTGTGTCAGCAGGAATCAGAGTCAGTTGATAGCAAGTCATCTTCTAATAAATAGCACCTTTCTTCTCTTTTTTTCCTTTAATTTCAGAACTCAACAGTAATGGCCAGAGCTGAAAAATTCAAGGAAGTTGAATATCTCCTTATTCATGGAACAGCAGATGGTGAGTTGCAGTTAATTAGACATTTTAGTATTACAGACAGGTTCGCAATTCTACTACTGACAAAACAAAAGCATGAAGGGGCAAGGCTGTTACATTTATGTCAATAAAATAATACTGCTTTTTGCAACTAATCTGTGTTTCAGTCAGCAGTGATGAGGAGTCTAGTGTGTTCATTGCTTTGCTTTTCCCCCAGAGTATTACAGAAGCAATTTTTTGTTTACCTTTTTCCTCTTCCACTTTTCAGATAATGTTCACTTTCAGCAAGCAGCACAGATTTCCAAAGCTCTTGTTGATGCCGAAGTGGATTTTCAGGCAATGGTATGGTCCTTTTTTGTTTATCATTATACAAATGAGCTTGTATTATGAGAATAATAGCATGAGCTCCCTGTGGTTAGGTATAAATTCACTGCCATCTTAAATGAAAATTCACATACCTGCATTTCACGTTCATTAACTGAAATCTGTACATAGAGTACCTATGTATTTTCTGCATAAGAAAAACTCTAAAGCAACTCTTTCTCATATTTGACTCTGTTTACCTAATCTTTCATTTTGTTAAACTTTTTGTGTTCTCAAACAGCCAGTCCCAATCTTTGCATATACCCAAGTGCAATAAATAGTACCTTACAGACGGAAGGAAATGTTAGCTTCAGCTAAGTCCATAATAACCTGTCTGTCATGTTTGGTGTTGATCTTGTAAGACAAGCAGGTATTTTCCCCTTTGTACACTGTACATGGAAGATCTCAGACTAAGGTGCAAGCTCTTCCTTACCTACATTCTCTCAATCCTTGGGGAGCAGTGCTAAAAAGGATGAAGTATAGAAAGAAGCCAAGTGCACCACTGCATGGTTGTCCTTCAACCAAACTTGCAGAGCAGACAGGGGAAGAGGTCAGGCACCCTTCTTAACAGTAGAGCTGCATTTACCCTCCACGTGGACAAGCCACATGTTCTTTTATGCCCTCAGCATAAATACATAGTATATCCCACACACAAAGCCAAGGCAAAAGTGTCATAGCAGCTTCCTACCCCTTCACATCTTTCCCTCCATGCTGAAGGCCTCATGCTGGGATAATTTTAAATGGCTGCACATGTTCTTATGTCTATCATGTTTGCTTTATATCATTTAGATGTAGCTATAACTAACACTCTCTGTATTTCTCTTTCACACAGTGGTATACTGACAAAGACCATGCCATCTCCGGTCAAGCACATAAGCATATTTATACCCACATGAGCCACTTCATAAAGCAGTGTTTCTTGCTGCCCTAGAACCAGCATTTTGCCTGTTAGTGATGGTACTTCTACAGAAAACTCTCTTGATCATGTAGTCTGAGCCAGTATAAATCAAGATGAGATAAGAGTGAGCTCTTGGGATACCAGTGTACATAATGAAATGCTAATCTTTATGATTTCTGTTGCCAAGCAACTACTGCATTTTTATTGATTGTGGTTAATCGGGTCTTAACATCACCAGAATGATGTTGCAGACTTCTAGGAAGCATGGTACTTCCTTCAGATTTTTATTAGTTTTTGGCATTTGAGTCTAAATGAGAAGCCATCCCGTTTGTGTATTATGGTAATGAGTGTTAAAAATGCCACAGAGCAACCAATGTGGAAATCAGTTGCAGAATAAAAGCAAAGATGTTTCTATCAAAAATGAAATGTACCCTGGGATCATTTCTGTGAAAACACTGACAAAAAGTTTTGAAGGAATTCTGTAATGCTTGCTAATTATTTTTTTTAAATCATCATCAGGAATACTGTGATATTAATATTTTCTGTGCAGAATGAAAGGCTGTTTATACTGCTGTTCCTTAAATTAATGTCTTCTCTGCAATCTCTTGGATTACAGTTGTAGAAGTCTTGCAAGGAAAGCATGTATCTGGCTTTCACCAAACATTTTGAATGATACCTACTCAAACCGATGTCACTGCATTCCTTTTTTGATATTATTATATAGAACTGTGATTATTTCTTATTTTTATAGTAAAAAAAGGCCGCTACTCTGCGAGTCTGCTCTGGTAAAATCTTCCCTGGGAACTCTAGAAGACCACCATTGGTTTTTTTTAATGTAGAAGTTTCTTATTTACCAATGAATAGGATCTCTTCCTTATGCTCAGACATAAAACATTACAATGAAAAATAGCAGTCACTTAAAGCAAGAGCTGGACCATCACTCTCCTGTGAACATGCTCTTTGGCAAACCTGCTTTTTCATACAGCCTACCAGTAAATGTCTGAGTTGTCTTCAGCATTCCAGGTAGGCTTCTCCAACTGAGGATAAGATTAGTTTTCTCAATTTCACGTAGCTAGAAAAGATGCAACCCACTTGTACTAAAAACTGTGCCCCTTTAAAATAATAATGACATCAAGTCATTAAAGGAGGTATAGTCCATATAATTGAAAATGTTGCTTTAGAAAAAAATCTTTTAGAGTTTTTACAAAAATCCCCATTAATTTTAAGGAAGATGTACAGCAAAGCTTCTGTTTTTGTGTAATGGTATCATGTAATGGAGTGTGACATGATTATATAACACTTACTTAACTTCTTGATATTACATGCCAGCATGTGATTATGTCTGTATTGTGGGTTATTAGTGGCATTAGGTGTGAATGTAAAAAGCACTCACGCAGACAGCTAAAGCATGGGGGAGAATGTTAAGACACTTTGTGCAGCTTGTCCTTAAATGATAAAAGAGAAAGGAGGCTCAGGTAGAAAATAAGGTTTTGTTTTCACAAACAAACCACCAATCACTCGACCCACAAAATAAGGTGCTGGGTTTTTTTTTGAAACACATTGGAGCTGGGATTTACTAATACCATCTTGGGCTCAAGGCAAGAGTGGTTCTAATGTAGATTGGCACCACTGTTAAAGTTCTATAGGAGTACAGGCTGTCAGTGGTCTCCAAGAGGTTATAGTATCACATCTCTCACTCGTTGGACTCAAGGGAAAGAAACGTAAATCAGTATAAGGTAGATCACAGCAATACACAGGTTATTAAAAAAAGATTATTAGGAACTTATGGATGGCTTGTGTACGCAAAGGTAAATAGTTGGGATTTATTTTAATATTATCACTCACGATGTCATAAAGACAAAAGAAGTGTTTCTGTAATCTGAAGAAACTACTTCAACTAGGCTTTCATTCAATAACTGCAGATATTAGTGTAATCAGAGAAGGATTCTTTGGTTTAAAAATTGGTGAAGAAGCTCAAAGGGATTTAAGTAAAATGGAATCAATACTGTAAATAATACTGGACTTTAAGGCCTAAAAGCTTTTCAGTATCAGAAGTTTAGGGTCCAGAGAAGAGCAGAACAACTGAGGAATTCTTAGTTGTATGACCTTACCTATTAAACACTAAAAAGACTCAACCCCTCCTGCGTGGTCCGCATCACCTCTCTCAAGAGCAAGTGGGACGAACTCGTGACTAGTAAATTCCCATTTTCTTCCTGCAACAGGGCAGCTGTGTGCTATGTCACACTTACTGTTAGAGTCAGAGCAAGTCACCATCAACTACACCCAGTGAGACAACACTGATAGTGTTGCATGTTTCAGTGATATTCCACTTGGAAATGGAGCAATACTAGGCTCTACCATTCATTAATTTGTGAAGCAAAATGTCAGGTAGACATTTCAAACACCATATGATATTGCAAACCTGTTCTGGGTCTTGCAGTGTAAAAATAAAATTGAAAATTAGTTAGGATAAATATTTATTATCACATAACATATCTTAATTGTGAAAAACACAATAGTCTATTCACATGTACACATAAGCTTTTGTAATAAATTACATCCAAGAAATTGAGTAATTTTGACCAGGAATATGAAATTAGAAGTAAATATAGCACTACATCTGCTTTATACTGTGTGTGATTTCAGAATGTTAAGATTAACATTGGAATAGCATTTAAATTCACGCAAAACCAGAGTGTTTTAAAATAAAACCTCTCTGAAATACTGAACAGAAATACAGAATGCCATTGAATACACTGACTTCTTAATATTCTAAGAGTTGGTCAAGTGAAGCTAAAACATTTTGATTGTACACATTATCTGTAACAATGTCAGCAACATGTTAAAACACCATCAGGCTGCTTTCAGAACAAACCAGTATTGAGCTCCTATACTAACCTTAAAACAACTGGAATCTTACAATTTATCATCAAGTACACAAAACAAAGCATTTAACCTTAATGCATCAGCGTTTTTTCCTAAATTTACAAATACAAACATTGAATTAAATGTAAATCCTTCTTTGTGTCCAGTAGATTTTTTATTTTCTCCATAAAAATGGCTTTTAATGGGCTTTAATAACGTTAAGGTAAATTTAGAACAGTGACCCTAATAAGTTTGCAGCAAAATGCAGTTATGTATGGCTAAAGTAGTAAAACATACACACTCACATACACAAAAACATTAGAATACTTTAAATGTGCTAGATGGGAAAAATTGCTCACATGAGGTCTATAGAAAGATTAGCATTTTGGAAAGCTGGTGAATGTTAAAGCCCTGTGGATGAATTATTACAAAGATTGCAATAATACAATTCTTATTTTTAGAATTCAAAGTAATAGCATAATAATGAGATTTAGCCTTCATTTTAATAATTTAAAAATTTACCTTAAAAAATTTAAAAATCAGTGAATTCCAAATAACACAATAAAACTTTAGCTCCACATCTCTATTCATTCAATACCTAATCTTGCAGTCTTTTACACAAAAGAACAGCTTAAAGGATCAGGCAGTAACAGATTCCATTACGAAAAATGTCTTTGTAATAGCTTTAAAGCCGCATTTTACTTTGCAATGTTGTTTTTATCTTTTAATCAATACGTACTTGATGGAATAATGAAGAGCTGTAACAAAACAACAGCAGGATACCCATTTAAGTATTATACACAATCTCTGAAATTAAGAGGTTTATAGTTGTTAGAAGACAGTATAAATATGCCCTTTATGTGGTTGAATTTCAGGCAATAAAGAGGATTATTGGGCAGGTGATATAACTGCATGTGGGGTATAGTTTGTATAGTTTGTACAAAATTTTTCCTATTATAAAATAGTGGATTCATTAATGAAAATGCATTTGTTTGGCCTACCATGGCAACATTCATACAATACAGGATACTGTCATCCCAGATTGCATTTTAAGAAATACTGTACCCATGTTTCACATGAAAGGATTTTTTTCAACTAAGGTGAGAAAATGTTTCAATATATATTTTTATATATATATATATATGTAGGACTATGTTCCAGTTACATACAAATTTTAATATTAAATACACTGTATTAAATCAAGGAATACTTCACAAATACAGAATCTGACCCTGCAATCCTCATTGCAAGAGTAATCCATGACTTCAAAAGGACAGTTTAAGGAGGAAAGGATTGTCCTTGTTAGTTTGTTCCTAAGATCAGATCAGTTGTTACTTTATAAACTTCTTAATGTTTGCTTGTCAGTTTGGGTCTCCTGAAATTATTTACTAGAGTTAGGTGATTTTTAAAAAAAATTATAACTAGGGTTTTCAAGTTCATCCTGAATGAAGAGTATTAAGTATTCTCACACAGAAGAAGTAGCAAAATACAGTACAAACCTATTAACAGGGAAGTTGGATTTAAAAGAAAATTTGCTTGTTACAGTTCTGATACGAATACTGATAAATGGCCAATATCAGCAATGAACACAAAGATTTTTTGCATTGGCTACTGCAGACATTTACACAAATACTAGACAAGGTAGACAAGGTGAAATGAGACAAATATTGCACTACATTACCTGTGCTAGTTTGAGATGAAAGACAAAAGTTACAAGGTAAATCATTTCTATTTAGTGGTTGTGGCACTCCTGTCATTCGTTTGTAAAAAAATTACTTGAAGAACAAGTCATAGACAAGTCTCCCGGTCAACACCTTTCCCTGAGTCAGCTTTCTTCTCTTTTCTGATTTCAGCACTAGGGAAAGAAGGGGGGAGGGAAAAAGTTATGGTAGCACTATCTTATGTATATTAATGATCTAACTGAAAAACAACATTGCACAGATATTTTATTTTTCATGCTGCATGGCACAAACTGGGAAAGCAAGTGAAAATTTCTGTGCTAAATGGTGCAGAAGACATCAGCTAGCAATTGTAGTGACGAGGTAGGTAGAGAAATTAAGATGTACCAGATGAGACAAGTCAGCCAGCATGCAAGCAAAAATAGCCACTTTTTTTTTTTCTCTTTTGGCAGATACAGCTGTTAATTTACTAAGTAATGGTACAGTTCTCAGACAATACCGGCACATTCCTAAATGGCACAAACAAGAGGTCACAATAAGTACTTCTTGTCTTTAAAATGTATTCTGTTGCTCAATGTACATTTAGAAGGAATGTTTCTGAACTAGAGCAGTGAAAGCCAATTTCCAACTAATATTTGGCTTTCAGAATAAGGCTGGGGAGAGTGAGGCAAGACAATATTACCCATCTGGAGTTTAATACATACTTCCTCATGTATACATTATAAGGAAATAACTTTAAAAAAAAAAGCTTGAAAGATCACACAAAAGCCGTATCACTCAGAACTTTGAACCAGAGTTCAAATTTGGATTCAGCTTTCTTTTTTTTCCCCAGTTAAAACACTGATTTGCCTACAGAAAGCAATATATGTACAAAGCAAATGTTTTGGGTTTGGGTTTTCTTTGGTGAAGAGGGTTCTAATTTACAACAGTGTAAATAAATAAAAAGTCATGTTCTTGCAATGAGTCTCAGTCACACTATGAAAATGCAAAGGGGCTTCCACAACACAGGCAAACGAAGCCTTCAACAAAGAGTGGCAGGGTATCTAAAAAAAAACCCAGATGGTTCTGAGAACAAACCTGTAGCAAGCACAAAACCTACCAGGTTTCATGGGAATAATTCCTTAACTAGAATGAATGAGAAATAAGCTGAGTTACACAAGGCTTAAAGAAAGCAAGATCACTTCTCAAATTCTTAAGGCGATTCATGCACATTTTTACAATCATCTGACATTTTTCTTCACATAAAAATTGCTTTAAGGATACAATTCAGTTCAGCCAAAGCTTACTTCTATGCCTATGGCAGCTTCCAGAGGTGTTAATGGAAATAGCTAAAGAATACCAACTTCTGCCACTTCAACTGCCAAATCTGTCACCTTCCGTAGAACAGTGATAGAATTGGGTATGTTACACTCTCTGCACACAAAGGGTATGCAAACAAATTCCAGGGGTGGGTGAATTTAAAGTGCAGCAGTACAGCAGGCAGGGAGTTACCTGTGCTTAATAAAAGCAAACACTGAGGTGTTGTGTGCCTTACAGTGTATAATATTTCCACGTTTTAGGTGCCTCTGTGATACCAGGAAAGTCTTCTTTCTATTTAGGATTCACATCTCTGAGCATCTCCTGCAGATGTGGGCTTTAATGCCTTGAGAAATTTGAAAAAGAAAAAAAAAAAACAAAAACCAAAACAAAACAGGGACAAGTCCAGTCTTTTACCAGTAAAACATGTAACTGGTGGATCTGAAAGGGAGTTAGAGCTCTCTTCTTTCCTACCAAGGGACTAGTCTAACATGGCTCAGCAGGAAGGTTTGAGATGTAGGATATCTTCAAGTAGAAAAGGGAACTCATACCATGTACAAAGTGACAGATGCCTCTTTCTCCAATACTTTAAAAGACCAGCTAAGTCTGCCTTCTATACATGGTCACATCTTTTGCATATGCTTTGAAATTGCTATCTTAAGGGCTTAATATTATAACCAAAGACAGTGGAATATTTAATTACATGTATCAGAGAGGGCTGTGTTTCAGAAAGGTGCCTTGGTGTTCAGTTCTACCAAGACAGGCTCAAAGGCAGACGCTCAGGTCCCTAGGCATTTTAATAATGAAAAATTAAGGTTGCAAAGTTGCAAAGTTCATGTGCCTCTATGGTTAGGCAACAGTTGACTGAATCTTATATAAGACCCCTCTTCAGACACTTAAAAACTGTTAGGAACCTGGGATGTAAGAACTGTCACACACACTATGCTACTTCACAGAGCTAGGGGCAGGGAAGATCTTGCGATAGAAATTATCCATGTATCAGGCTGGGAAGTAATTTGTATAAACCCTTCCTGCCTGAAATCTCCCTTTGTAGATGATCATAGGTTATAATTGGCCAAGTCAACTCAATATTTAATTACTACAAAGAACTTTAGATTTTAAGTATTCCAGAAATCACCCTATCTTGTTAATTGGACTATGTCGTGCATAAAAGGCATTACATGAAACCGTAGTACAATATCATAATTTCATTATCCCCATTTAAAAATATTTTGGTATATGAGTATAAGAAAGCAGACCTGACAGCAGGAAAGGGCATGCTAAACACTTCATAGTTGAACTCAAAAGGCAGGAAAATTTTTTTCAAAACATGATTTTTTTTCTCCCCTATTTTAAGATACCCTTCACTGAGGGAATTGTGTAATCTAATACTGCTCATCTTGATCATTTGCAAAAATCATTCTTACAACTGCTACCATTCCAAGCTTTCTTTTTTCTCAGTAATTACCTAGAATTTAATTATACCTTCATGTAATGATACGTGCATTATGGTTTATGATGTTTCTGTAACTCTATCCCTAATATGATTTGAGGTTAAAGTTGTCTATGGTTTTTCCTTATCAGAAAGCAAGACTTCCAGATTTAAAATTCTTTGAATCTATTCCTGTGTGCAAATCTGAGACAAGATAGAGCACAGGAAAATGCAGGATTTCAGAGGTTTTTAAGGCTGTTCCTTTACAAGAGAACACTCATACCTAAAATCATAAAAATTCTTTCTCCTGAGTCTTTGATTTCATGAGCAAAGATACAAGAACAGATTGAAAATAAGCTCATTAGAGATTTAGTTTCTATTGTATTGCAGTGGAAAGGCCAGATCATCTCTTACCAATGTTGTCTGTAGCCACAGTCTATTTGGATGCTCAGAGGGTCTTTGATGGTAGGATAGATTATGTAAATATGTACTGGTTTTACCTGAATTTTCAAAGAAAGCAATATCCACCAGAAAAATTACAACCCCTGCATACCCAGGGGCTGTGAATGTACCCCATCTCTACTGTCTCCAGCCTGGACAGCAGAGGCACTTAAGGTAAGAAAATTCTCCAGTACATCCTTCTCCCATGCACCACACTGATTTCACTGTGACATGTGTAGGGTAGAAGGCAAATCAGAACTATACTGCTATTTTTACTGTCAGTGAAATATCAAAATTATCACATTAGTGGGCCACTCCATGGGTTTCTGAAATGAAGCTTCTCTGGTCATCAACTGTTCAGTCTTGTCTGTGCTGTTTAGGGAAATAAACAACACTGAAATGCCATTTTGGGGTGACAAAATTAAAAAAACATGTATCACTACAAATTTTTTTCTTACTGCATTTTTTCACTGTAAAACAATCATTAGCTGTTTCAAACATGGAGCTTCTTTTGAAAAGTACATTTAGAAATGGGCAGAATATAATTTTGTATTTTTAAAAAGATGATCTAGGAATAAATTCAGTTTAACATTTAAATACACTACATCTATAGTTACTATTTTTAATATGTATTAAATTTCAAATCCTAGTATTTGGGACTTTTAATGAAGGTATTTTACATTCCCATTTGAAATTTCTTTTTATTCTGTCTCCCCAAAAACTGCACAAAGTCAAGTCATTTGGGTTCCTAGGTGACACCATTTTGAATTGGAAGACACAACGAAGGAAAAACTTGGGGACAGGGTCTTACCTTTGGGAAATCAGCTTCTAGAGTGATTAGGAAGGGGAGCTTATGACAGAAGTGTGATATGAAACAATTAAATAGAAAATAGTTAAATTTTAAATTTATGGAGTCAGAGGAAAAACTCTTAAAAATCACACTGTGCTTGAATTTAATATTTTATCATTCCTGTAGTAACTCTGAAGCACAGATAAAACACGGTAGCTTCATTTTACATGTCTGGACTAAACTTTAAAATTATTTAACTGTTTTGAGTACAAGTGAAGTAGGCAGAAAAATGAAAAGAAGTGATGCAATCTTAAAATTATTTTCACTCCAAATATTATTAGATTGCATTCGTAGTACTGGGTTCTTCATACAGCTATTTCCAGGGTGGTGATGATCACTTCTTTTTCAAGAGGAAAGAACAAAAGCAAGCAGAACAAACACAACTGCTGTTGTGCAATATCCAGGTGGAGGCTGGTGGTTCATTACACAAGCATCAAACATGCTCAACTTCATTTTCCACTGGAGCATAACTAAATACCATGCAAATATTTGTCAGGGTTTTTTTTTAATAAATAGAGAATTTGCATTTTGAGCTCATAATAACTGGACATAAGAAACAAAACTGCAAGATGCCAGAAATCTTTCTAGTCCCTACCAAAATATTCTAATATTGGTTTGACACCAATATATAAAGTATAATGCAAGTATAATATATAAAGTAAAAAAATTAAGACCTTTTAGAAGGAAAGCTTGACTCCTTATCTTTTGCATTCTCTGATGATATCAACAATGTCTTCCACACAGCAGTTTTTGCCATTTCATCAGAAATGTTTATCACAGATGGGTCATCTCTAGACAAGAACAAAAGTAAATACACAATAAAACAATCAGTAGTCAGCAATCTTTGTTACTTATTAACTCTATAAAAGTTCTTGAAAATTGATAGTGATGACAATAATTAAGTGCAGTATAAGTTTAGGAATTCTGTTAAACTTCAAAAGTCCTGAATAATTACTTATATATTCTCTTAGAACACCTTAGCACTTTTTTAGTATTTTTCTCCTCCAACAGCAATTAATCACAGTAACATCAATAAAATATATTGTGCCACTCCCAACTAATGGGCAAGAGAGAAATGAAGTGTAAATTAAATATTGCCCAAGATCTCACAGCATGCCAGCAGCATAGTGGGACTAAACATTAATCCCAAGTGCTCCTAACAGTTCTCAAAATACCCTAGGATCTGAAACTCCACCTACTTTTAGAACAATTTTAAAAGCAATCAAAAGCCCTGACAAAATAGAATATTTAAGAGATCTAACAAAAATGCCCCAATTAAACTGATCAGTAGCTTTCAGCAGCACTTTGTAGCCGTTATGCCCTCTGCTTTACCTGGTCTGCTCCAAATATGTATTTATATACTGAAGAATAATAAATGTGTTAAGGGTACATTATTCCTGACTTCATGGTTTACACAGAGCGTGACATTCACTAAGCCCTCAGTAAATGTGCTGTCATGTGTTTTGGGGAATCATTTTTAACAACCAATGTCTTGATTATTCTGTTTAGCTATAAGACTGTAAACCTTACAATAGAGATAGATAATATACAGGCAGCTCTACCAACATAAACACACTATAGATCAATATAGATCACACCACAAGATAAATTAAGCTACATATTACTAATATAAATTACAACAAAAAGATAATGGACAAAAGAAGAAAAAAAAAAGACCATTAGTAGTGTGATGAATCAAAAGAAATAGACTGGGATTTTTCAGGCACAAGACACTGATTTACATTAGGAGACATTAGGGTAATTTTGTGTTAAAATGTAAGAGAGGAGCCCACTGTGAGACAGTATTCCTATGAATTCAAAGTTCATTGATGCAGAGGTTACTGTCACCAGATATTTCAAATCTTTATTAAGAATTTCTTTCTCAAAACTTTAAATCATATTAATTTCTTATAGGCTGGCCACATGTATTATTGCCATCCATAACATAGATTTTCATGCTTTTTAAGCTGAGAAAACCCTACATTATGTCTTATCTACCTTAGACACCTCTTGATTCATTATCTTGCAGAGATAATACCTTAATTAGAATGTTTTAAAATGTAATACCGTAAGAACCTAGTTTTTCTGCAGTGTGTTCAAAACCTTTCCTAGCTCCCTGCAAGCATCAGGTTGAACAGTTTGACTTGCTCTACATCTTCCTTCTGTACTGTGTGTGTCAGAAGCCGAAGTTCATTGTGAACAGTCTGATCCTGCAGTCCTGCCCCATGGAAAACTTCAATTAGTGTGTCTTTTTCCTAGGGATTGTGAGATCATGTGGAAAGACTAAAAAGGGGCTGAGGTTGTTCAGTGCTGCAGTATATGGTCAGTTCACCTATCTGTAGCAGACAGACATCCTCCTGACATTCAGAAAGCATTAAGAATAAACATTGTGGCATGTTGATTTTATTTGTTTAATTGCAACTCACCTAAAAGAGGAAAGGTATATTTTACCTGTAATGTCCTTCTAGCGGTAACTGAACAGTCCCTTCCTCTTCCATTGCTAACATACTTTGCTCTTCCTAGAACGAAGAATTCAGACATGAGACAGGATATGATGTTGTAAGCAGGGAAATTTATGTACTTTAATCCTCTTCCCATTTTCTTTAATATTAAGCATTTATTTGAAGTTCTCGAAGTAAGGTACCTTTTAACTCTTTTGATTTAAATATTTGACATTTAAAACCTTCTATTTTAAAAGATTTATCTTCATACCATTTTATAATGCCAAATAGAGCATTGTTCAATAACAATAAAGAAAGAGGAAAAATCGTAACACTGAGTGAGCAACGGTATAATGAATTTTAAATAATGAATTTTAAATTAATAACAGGATATATACACTGATGTTTACATGCAAAAATTAGGGAAGTCAGTTTAAGTTTGAACACACAGTTTTAATATTGATAAAGTTTTTTTTCAGTGAAAGGTGGTGAAACAAGACACCCAAGATTAGTTTTCACTTGAAGAGAACTAGGAGATGTATCTACCAAAATTCTTTTTATGAAATAATTATAAATTTGGAAAATCTGTCTTAGCAGGGTGGGAGAACAAAACACTCCTCAAGCACCATGTCCTCCTGCATAAACAAAGAAAAACAAGTCTCTGTCCTTCACTATCAACTCAAGGCTCCACAGCTAGGACATGCCTTTGCTTGATGAATGTAACCATCAAATCCTGCTCTAAATTGTTGTGGTGTGTGTGTATGAGTGCAACAAACACCCAGAGACCTCCACAGCTTTCTTCCTTTTATTAGATGGCTTTGTAACAGTTTTTGCTGGTGCCTGTCTGAAAGCATGACTTGGTTCTCAGAAAAACAAAGCTTACCATTTTCTGGCAGGTCACCAAACCCCCACATGCATCACACACACTGATTGTTGGTATTAGCTGAAAGAGCCAGTACAGTCTTCCAAACCAATAGAATTTCAGTCCTCTCTGCTCAGATATTTGTTCCTTCTATGCTTCACTATTACAACTATTATAAAAGTCACAATATTTTCTTCTCCAATTGGGACAAGTTTTTTGTTCATTCTTGTCTCGGAAAGACTTAACTGGTTAACATTATAGTGGCTTCTGAGGAGATCTGTGAGGAGAAGGCATGTATCATATCCACCGTAAATGTACAAAGCCCTGGAAAAACATGGCCTAAAAATATAAAAACAACTTAAGTAATGAAATCAGGATCCAATCAAGTAAGTTTCAGATCCTGTCAACTACACTTCTGAATATTCTTGTGGGTAGAATACTTCTATTTTTAAAAGCTGTGTGATAGCAACTCTCCAATTAATTCCTTAGGCTACATGTCAGAAGTTTTTTATTACTAGTTAATTTTGTCATTTCTAGGCTTCACAGCTTCATAAGTTTTTGACAGTTGAACAGTTTTAATAATAGCTCCAAATATTTAGAAATGCCAAAATATGTAAAAATAACCTCTCAAAATAGACAGTGAATGAAATAAAGTAACACCAGTAGATTTTCCGAGTTTTGTTTGCTGATGCCTTGCTATCAAGCATGGGAAAGAAAGTGACATATAACCAAAACATAAGGATGACACGGAATTCTTTACAATAATCAGACCCACAATAAGAGAGCTACCTTGGTTACTTCTGGTTACTCTGAATTTTGATGACAACAGATATTGTGATGAAACAAGTCTCTTGGTCTGCTTTGATTCAAGAGAGAAAACAATGACTCTTATATTTTAATTTCATCCTGGTAGTTTTCCAGGCCCATACTACATAGTAAATAATCATCATGATGTTTTCCACCTAGGTAAAATCTTTTCCCCAAAACATACTCCATGACAGTATGTTGAATGTGTCAAGGAAATCAGTGTTATAGTTCTCCCATTTAGAGATGAGGCAGTGAGTTGTCAAATGTCACAGAAGAATCCTAAAGGCAGAGAAATCTAGTTTTCATAGTTACACATTCAAATTATTAGACCATGTCCTATTTCTTCAAATAGACCTCCTAATGGGAATCCTTCACTCACACATTTCACTGGCCTCAGATCACATCTCTGGGCATCCCTAAGGGTAAATTGCTGATTTATCCATTCACATTGTCTGCTTTTTTGCACTACCCTTGTACCACCAAAATTTAGTCCTCTTGAGTCCTGGGCTTTTGCACAGGCCTTCAGGGCATCTTAAAGGTCATATGCACATCTGTTCCTGAAGCCTGGAAATGACCACCGACTGCCAAGACTACAAGGCATTACCTGCATATTCACCTTCCAATGCTGCCCCAGCCTCAAACTATGCTACTATTCAAAAGTGCTAATGCAGGACACATGAATCCCATTTAAAATAACTTGGCACCAACGTATTCTACCTACTGCTCCTGCAGTGTTTCACCACTGGGACTTCTCCTTCACTCATTTTGGCCCAGTACTGAGGTTTGCTAACAGTTGACGCTGATCAGGTGTCTGATACCAGGGACAGGTGACAAAGGCCTTACATATAAAGTTACTTTATATCTTTACAGTTTTATATGATATTCAAAGAAGCAATTCATGAACAGGCAGCTAAATAAAAATGCTGTAAAATAGATGCAAAATTGGTTAGAAACCTACAATCAGAAAGATTAGTGTTTCACTGTCAAGATATAGGAACATTTTGAGTGGAAATATGTAAGAATCTGTCCTGTACCAAGTAAGAAATTATAAAAGCATATTCTTTGAAAGAAGATGAGGAGTCCAGATCTGAAACAGCCAAATGGGTGGTAATGCCAAAGGCTGTAAGTCAGAGTCTGAGGATTTGGTTAACAGGGTTAGCAGTGTCACTGACCTTCTCATTACACAGTAAAAGTAAATTGTTTCTGCAGTAGAAGGATAACACGGGCCCAGAGTGTAACTGGGATACTGCGCAGCATTATGACATTGCTGAGAAAATAAGGGCACAAGGTGATGCTGTGTGACCTGTGTATGATTCAGAGGTAGCTGGGACATGCCACACCCCTTAAATTCTGCAGTTCTCTCTTCAGCATCTCTAGCAGGGACAAGACCAGTGCAATGCAGCATCAAAGTGTCCCAGGAATCTGAGGGCTTTCTTACACACATAGGTTCATCTCTGCACGTCATCTGAGTGGGTCTCGGAAGCAACCCCCAGGAGCACTGTGGATAATATGTTACATGACAGTATGGCAGCTTAAGAACCTACATTCCCACCTAAGCTTATCAGATGTGTAACCTTAAAAGCACTTATGAAAATATGAAAATATTACACTTAAGACACTGCTAGCAAGTCTGCCTGTTGCATGGAATGTGCCGTACTTGCAGAACTTTCTATAAATATCTGAAGGAGAAATTGATAAAATGCTACACACCAAAAAAAACGTGAAACCATGACCCACCTCTTTCTCCGCATCTTCCAGTTTCTTTTTCTTGCTCTCAGGCATCAAATCATCTAACCAACTGAGCTCTCGCTTGGTAAAAAAGAAGTCCATGAGTTTTCGGACAAATACCAAAGCTAGGACCTGCAAAGATATCAATTCAAAGAATTACGAAATTAAGCAAGTAAAACAGAAAAATACACTTGTAGAGGAATACTTTCAAAAGTGCCCAGTTTGCAGCTACAATTTTACCCTTTAATTTGAACAAGACAACAGTTGGTATTCCTTTGTTCAAATGAAATATGGCTTGAAGCATCTAACAATCACTGAGATCAGTAGATATCTTCTATTTTCTATTAGTGAAATAATTAGAAATCACTTAAGCAGCAGAAGGCTTATTTCTAACAAGACACAGAACTGTAAAGCTCCTCACTGAACAGTACAATGAACAGTCTTCCTTAAGGAGTGAATATTCTTTCTATAACAGGATTGAGTACTATTCCTTAAATAAAAAATATAAAATAAATTTTAATACTTTAAGAGAAAAATTTTCCCTAAGAGAATATACAGTTGGGCTATCCACACAGACTCAAACCAGAGGTTATATGTCAAATTTTTCCTTACTTAACAAATTACAAATTGTCCTTGAACATCGAATTAAAGCAATATTGTAATTACCTGCCCACAATTAATTTTTTTCTTAATAATAATTATTCACAAGTGAAAAGAGATTTTTAGAGGAAATAAAAAAAATTTCATACCATCATAGGAAAGACAATGGCAGCTCTTGAAACCTTTATAATCCAGAGAAGCACAAGACAACTCAGCTGAATTATAGTGAAGAGATGGACCTTTCTGAGAGGAACATGCCTCAGATAAATAAAATCTGGCTGATGTTTTGCAGGCATCCAAAATAACTTTATCCTGTCAAAAAGCTGAAAGAGAAAATTTTAGAATTTTGGATCAAAATGAGCTGTAGGATCATCTATGCTGGCATTCACACACTGCCTAAGAGATGCTGAATATCCAAAGAATCTGGCTTGTTATTCTAAAGGCAAAAACTACAGAAGTTCAGAAGCACAGAAGAAACTGTCTCAGTTACAGTCATGAGCCATTAATCTGTACTAGTCCAACAGTGGCAAAGGAATCTTCTCTCCCACTGAGCCACCAGAATAAGAATGAGAATCATATTATTTAAGTCTGATTACTTGGTAAGTCATACTTCTTCAGTTTCTTTCAATTTTAATAGACGGCTGTCTCCCTAGGTATTTCTATTGCAGATGTACTGAGACACTGAATTTTGCTGAATTACACTCTGCATAGTTATAGTCCAGGAAATATCCTGTTCATTCTGCATAGTACATTTTACACAAAGATGGTTACTTTAAACTAAGCCTGCTAAGATTTCAAGTAATGAACTCTTGACAGCAGGCAAAGCCAGACTTCAAAGTAGATGTGAATCAATTGTGAATCAAACTGAATGGAAGCTGGTGGGGTCTCTGGATACTGTTGGGCATATGCACTATCACATTACCTTTCTAATACATTCTAAATTTTTGTTTTTCAGCAACTAAGCTCTGCCTCCTTTAGCACCTAAAAAGCTGATCATGAAGGGATCTCTTCAGTCTTTTATTTCCTGTGAAGGAACGACCTTTTTTTTTTCTTTTACTTCACCAGACACTTTTGATTTTTTCCTTTTCCATGTTTTACTTTATTCACAAAACCAGAAACAGAAAAGAAAAAAAAACAGGAATGCCAGAAAGCTGACTGCCATGCTGTTAGGAATGTATAGAGGCTCCTGTTTTTCAGACCAGTTTAGCTCCATACTGACCCAAGACTTTTGTGTCAGCTGCCATGGCACGGTGACGATGGTGATACACCATTGCTCCCTGCATGGATGAGCCATGCTATATTCACACAGCCTTCAGGAGTGTCAAGTTTCAGAAATTTTTACTGAGCATGTGCAAACTGCATTTTTTTAAAGGCTTATAATTTGGCCAGATTTGAGCAGATTTTTTGTTCACAGAAACAGCAAAAAGCACATCCTCCCACAAAAGCCATCTTATCAAATCTCGATTCCTTGTCCCAGCTTGGGGAGGGAGAAAGAGAGGGGGATGCTATCACTTTTCCAAGTAAAGATAGCCAGATTTTAGTATGCTTTAAAAGCAGTCCTCAGTAGCATACTTTCTCATGCCCCTGTCCTGAGAAACAGCTAAACCATATTAAATTGAAATTATTTAAACTTCAGTAAAAGCCAAACTACACTTCTGAGAATATCAACCCAAATGAGAGGAGCTAGGCAAAGATATAAAAGAAGAGTCTCTGAATAGAGACCACCAGTCAAAAAAAGAAGTGTTCCCAGCTTTGCCTATAAATATAGAGGTGGAAAAAAAAAAGCTACACGCTTTTAACTTGCAACCAAAACTTTAAATATAATGAAAGAAACAATCCGACATTTGCTTTGCCTTTTGAATTTAACAACGTTTTTGTATTTGACAACCCTTTTGTATTTGACAATTTGTTTTCATCATGTGATTGTTCTTTCTTGATTGTCTTGGAAGGTGTATCAATGCCTCAACTTCTGGTAACAAAGGCACACTTGAAAATGTGTTTGTGTCAGGTGGGCTAAAGGATTTAACAATGTTCCATTTGATGCTGCAGTCAGACAGGAGGAATGGTACACAAGATCTCATTCCCAATGCCAATCTGAATGCTGGAATGCCTGGCTTCTGCCACATACTCCTACTTAAGGCACCACAGGAATGCTGCCCTTCCACTAGACTTGCCCTTCATCCCTGAAGAACTGTGGCTTGCAACAGTTCCCCTTCCCTGCCTGAGGCATTTATTTGCACAGGAAAGGTCTTCAAAATTTCACTTATGTTAGTTTTAGGGCAAGTTAGCCAAAAGTCTCATAAAGGCAAAGTTCAAGATCAAGTTCAGCCCTTCAAAGGCCCTAATTTGAAGGCTGAAAAGCCCGCAGGCAAGCAGGTGAATGGGAAGGCAGGAGAGAGGGAAGAGCTCCTGATAGTTATTACTCAGTTTTTATGATCAGACTGAATTCCCTTGGTAAAATGAGAGAACAGAAAAATCAGCACCTAAAAAATAAAATTAAATAAAAAAAATTAGAGCACATTACCTAAAGGGAATACTCTATTTAGAGATAATCCATTTTCTTTTTTAAGTGAGTCACTTTCAAAAATTTAAGGTTGGCAGCATTCCTTTAAGATTATACACAAAAGATAATACAATAATGTGTAAGAATAGCTACATTTTTTATAGAAAGAGTCATCAGTAACACGCTCATCATAAATCCATTTTACCTGAATTCCCTTTAGAGATGAAGCACCCATGTAAAGAAATACTCCATAAAGTACTGGCATAGGAATAAACTGCACAAACAAGCAGAGAAAGGAAAGAGCACATTAAATACTACTTAATTTTAAATGCTTTAAGAAAGACATCTGAAACAGTTGAAATACAAAGAGCCATATGCCTGCATTAATCAGACAAGTTGTAAATTCAGTCACTCAATTACAAATTAATAATGTTTTTCAGAGTATAAAGCATAAGAAAAATAAAGCTCCATAGTTTTATTTTCCTCTCATGGCTAGTCATTACAATATACTTTATTCACTATTAATAAAAATAAGAGAAGTACACAAAAACATGAAACTGTTAGATATATACTTAAATTTTTTACTTAAAAGATTGCTCAGGAGAAGATCTGAAGAGTAAAACTATAAACCTCAGAAAAATATTCAAGAGACACAAAATACTTCCAAATGCTAAAAGAAATATTTTGTGCTATAAGCATTTAAAAACAGGTGAATTACTTTTATGGAATGATTTTGTAAGAGACTATTTTAAATGTTCAGGTTCTCAGCATATAGTGTTTAGGTAAAGGAGTATTTCCATAGATAAATATTTGTTTTAAATACTAAATACACGAAATACATGTTCTGTGTGTTTTCAAAGTGAGAATTTTATTATATACTTAATAAATTACTACTGGAAGGTACAATTTCTAAGGGCTTACTGCCTTCACTGTGACAATATGCAAGTCTAAATTCTGGTTTTACTGAAGCCAGTGGCAAAACTCTTACTGATTGCACAGAGACCACATAATTCTTTAAACAGTATGAAGTGTATACATGGTATTATATATGCATATAACCAGACACCCATTTACTGGTGAGCTCTGTTGAGTACACAGGAAGCATGAGGTAATCTCTATGTTCATTTCCAAGAAACGAACCACAGAACTTCTTTTCCAACTGTAAAAACATTTTTAAATTACCCAGAAATCACAAAATATTTTTAAATTTTCTAAATAAATTTAAAATTGGTATAACAAGACTATTTCATGATTATTTGCCATGGGCCCAAAACATAGACAAAGTGTGAATCTTCGTCTACTACAGGTATTCATATACTACAGGGCAGAATTCCCTTGGACTTCAGTCAGGCCAGATTTTCATTGCAAGGTTTTTGTTTAAAAAATGCCAGGAGTCCCTAGGCACTTTATTATGCTAAATTAGAATTCCACTTTAGACTACCATCGTGTAACAAACATTATGCTAGTTAGTAATGTGCCTGAAAAGAGCACTCATTAAATAGTACAGTGACAACAGTGAAATGTTCAGTGCAGTATTCTTTAACTATTCCTTACTTCCCCAAATTACCTTCAAGATACTTGTCAAAAAGACAGATGAGCCCATAAGGACAAAAATCATGAGCCCTGTAACTCTTTGCTCCCGGATTCCAAGAAATTTCGGCTGCTCCCCCGGAGCGGAGCACTCCGATTCCAGTTTTAAGCTGTTCACATGGGAAATAGAGAGGACAGTGGCTGCAACAAACCATGGCAGTCCCATAATAGAGCACACGCCAAGCATGACTGCCACCATGAGTAGGTCAAGATGGTATCCACATCCTTTCTGTAAAAAAAGTAATGACAGCAAGATATAAAATGACAACTGAATTGAGGAGAACACTCCTGGCAGGCATTCCTAATGAACAGCTAGAGACAATTAAAAAAACTGTGACTTGGAGAAAAAAAATTGGTTTCTTCTCTGTATTATCCAGGTTGGGTCAGTAGTGATGGCAAACTGGTTATCCAAGGAGAATTCACAGTAGTTCACAAAAAATGCTCGATATTATTGGATTCATTCCAGTTATGAGTTAGGTGTACATATCATAAATCCACTTTACAGTGGGCACCAAATAGCTTTCCTGCTTATAAAATAGGTACTAGCAAGACACTGGAGAATGCATAAATTTTCTGTCCTAACTAAATCTCTTCCATGGGTAACAGTAAGCAGAACATCCAGCTGCACTGTACACTTTCCACTGCACTTATCTTAATAGAACCTCAATCTGTTCTTACACAGGAAGCAGGAAAGTATGTATTTTATTGTGCACTACACAAAAATTCTTAAGTTAACATTTGCAAAATCATTTTATGCTGTAAAGGGGCATGATACCACAGTCATCCTTTTAAAGTTTTTAAAGATGGTAAGCACATGATAGTAATACATTTTCACTAATGTACTTTCATTGTATCTAAGAGCAGATAGCTAGAAATTAAGAGAAATAAAACTATACATTAAAATATAAAATCAGGTACTGTTTTACTGATTTTCTTACTCAAAAGTAATATCATAAACATCCATATGGATATGGAAAGTAAGTACAAAACCTTTGGGTTTGGATCACTTCTGTAGTATTGAAATACTACATGAATTTACCAACAGGTGGATAGTGTTTTGCTTTTATAGTAGTGGATAAAACTCTTTGGTCAAATCTTCGATACATTTAAAAAACAGCAATCACAACTTGCACTTGAAAAGAAGAAATAATGAATGAACCAAGCTTTGTTCTATAGATTTCTGTTACCACAGCTGAGCAGGATATTTCATTTAAATTTTAGTAGGTATCCAGAACCACCTCACAGCTGCAAGCAGAAGCTCAAGCAATTTTCCTTTAAAAAATCAGGTAATTAGCTATGTCCACAAAATTTTGCAATATGGCAACAAATACAGTGTCACGGTCTGATGAAACAGTGTTTTTCATGCAAACAATGTGAATATGTTGAACCATAATCTTGCCTGTAAACCCATGCAAATGCCTTTTGACATAAAAAAAGTAACTAAACTAAACTTGGAAGGGTTTGATACAGAGGCTGCCAAAAGCTGAAATGTACACTATCCAGAATTTGCTATGGGAAGTATAAAAAAAGAGGGGAAAATGAGTTGGAAGCAAACAAATCATTTCTTTCTGAAGACAACTTTTACTTCTAAAATGGGAAGTGTCTGGGTTTATGAAAATGTAAGCCATATATCGAAATGAAAATGCCATCTTATTTGCTTACATTATTTAAAAAGGGGAAAAAGTAAAGAAAGTGAACAGAATCAACTCCAGCAACCTTCCCTCACTCCCCAAAGTGCTTATGAGTCTTAACTCCAAGACACATCTTGACAAACTCAGAGATGTGTCAAACACAGATATTAGTTACATGCACAATGCACTCAAAGAAAGAGTTTAATTCTAAATCCTAACAGAGACACCTTTTTTTACCTTCTGACACATTTATGAGGAATGTATCTGCTAATGCATACAGAATCCGAGAGCATTTCCTCACATTCATACATGATCTGAGGAACCTGACATATGGGAAGAAAAGGAAGCATAGCAACAGGTGATGCTACACCAGACCCCAGCAAAACTAAAACGCAGCAAGACAAGAGGGCAGCCAGGAGGACCATCTGACTCCCAGATGCCAGTGCTGAAAAAACACATTCCAAAGCTTGGCAGCAAATTCCTGCATCTGTCAAGTTAACCACATGCAATGCTATGGATTGACATGAAGAGCCAGGCTGACAAAGAGGGCAAAAAAAGAACATATCAAATGTCACAATCATCCAAGAAGAGGCAATGCAAAGTGAAGGTTGCAAATGCATTTGCTAAAGCAACTTGGGATTGGATTGCTGCTTATTAAAAGTATGTCAAAAAAAAGCCTAAGCTTGCTGCATATACATGTACAGAAACCTGCTGCTAGATTTTGCCCAACAGTTTTTCAGAGGGGTGATGTCCCTTTTTCTCTCTCCATCTGTAGGCAACTAAAGTGTTAGAGAACAGAGCAGGAAGTTGTCCTATGTTGTTTTAAGAACCCATTGTGCTTCTAAGGCTCAGTTTTATTCTTCTCCCTTCTTTAACATAGGAAGAGCATTAAAAAAAAAAAAAAAAGGGTAGAATCACAGAGAAAGATGAAGAGAAGAAAAAAAAAATCTTGTATTACAAAATAAGCTCTGAGTAGTTTTTCAAAATCCAGTCCAGTAGAACAACACTGTCAATACCTGAAAAGACAATCAAGATGGTACTTAAGGAAATTATTAATGTGAAGATATTTTTCTTTAAGTGAATGGGAAAAAATAAAGCATAGATGATAGTGCTTTCTTAATTCAGAATCTGTATTCCAGATTACATCCATAAAGACTTTTGGAAGGCAATAAATTACTGATACAGGACACAGGTACTACATAGACCAAAACAGGAAAAAGCATAACAGTTTAAAGGCGTGCTATATAACATTCAAAAAACTAGCGTGCTCAAGTAGATGAACTCACATTACATAATCTGAAGAAGAAAACAGCAGTGGAAATACAAATTTTGAATGAATACCTTTAGTTTGTGTTCTTTTCTATTGATAATGACAGCTGTGATCTGCTGGTCCATAAAGATAAGTATAGTACAAAGCAAGGCTGGAATTACAGCAGCTATCACTGTCCACCAAGGATTAGGCCCCAAAGGAGTAATAAACCAGCCACGATCATCTCTGGTGGGCTAAAAAAACAGTCATGCATGACCAGTCAGAACTTAAAGGATTACTGACATTTTAGCTTCACAATACTACATACAAAACATTACTACCTATGTAAGAGCACTGCAAAATGCTAAACTTCCTATGATACCAAAACAAGAAATTACACATAAAGAAACCATCTGGAATATTACAGACTTGGATGTACTTGGTACAGTGAACCCAGAATTTGGAAGGAGCCCCAGAACATTACAGCAGTCTAGGATTTGGGTGATTTGAGCCTTGTTAATCTTTGCAGAGATGACATTAGAAAGCATGAAGGGGCCTGAAGAAACGTGAAGAGGCTCACTTACACAATTCATAAATCTAAGAGGTTGCTTAATACTTTGAGAACACAAAAATTTTAGAATAATATCACTACTCCCTGAGGATAATAAAAAACTAATAAACCCACTATACAGATTATTCTGGAAAATACTAAGGCAGTGCAATTTATCAACAACTTACCTTAAAAGCATTTGGAACCTGAAGCTTTGGCGATGGAATCCCAATGGCATAGTCAATTAAAACCATAGACAGAATAGTGAGAAAGACAGCAAAATCGCTGACAACGGACCGTACCTACAATTATTGAGAGAAATTACTATTTTAGCTAAAACATTTGTGTAATATTTAAGATTTTTCTTCACTGTTTTAAAACATTTTGTGCTTACAGCTAAAACCATGCTTATTCTGATACAAGCTTCTAACAGAGAAAAGATGCAGTGTCCACTTCAGCAGTTTACTGAATTTGCAATGCAGATGGAATTCATACTTACACATGACTAATGACAACCTTTGAATTAAAATAATGGCACACACCTTTGTTGGGAAGTATCGGCTAGTTTTGAACTGCTTCAGTGTGGATGACAGCGTTACTGTGGAAAAGAATAAGATGACAGACCAGAAGAGGACATCTGGAACATAAGGGCCATGATGACCACAGGCTCGTCCAACAAACTCCCCATGAAATTTTTTACATTCCTAATAGGGAGAGAAAAATAGTATTGCTCTAAAAAGTATCCATGTTTACACTAACATTTTCTGTCCAATTTCTTTCCTAAATTGCAAGGAGATTGTATTACTAGAAACAGTACAAAAATTCTTATATATTTATTTTTTAAAAAAACTTAAAACTCATTATGTTTGCGTTTAGTCTGCATGGAAAACTCTGAAACTCTCAAAAATAATCTCTTTCTTAATCAGTATTAAATGATGAAGTCACTAAGACGTACCATAAATAAAGAGATTAATATAAAACCAGATTTATTTCAAACTGAGCAAGTTCGCTTATTTGTTTTCTGTTTACAAATACAGATTTACACTTACTAATTCTTTCCAAGAGTGGAAAGCAAAGTTCAAAAGCCACCAAGAGAAAGGCTGCTCCTGGTGCATTGTCAAGAACTGCTTTTTTGTTTTAACTTCACAGACCAAGCAGTTGAAGAAAGAGCTATTTAGAATGTGCAATTAGACTAAATATAGCCTAAAAGGACACCAATCCATTTATTACCACATGGGGGCAGCACATTCCACAAATTGTCTTTATCTTAAAAAAAAAAAAAATCCGATAAAATGCCAGAAAACCCCAAATCTGTAACATTAATTCTATTCAATATAATTTATGATCAGTTATGCAGATACAGTAGAAAACATATCCAGCAATTCTCCACTACCATGCTTTGTTGTCTAAAGTCATAGAAAGTAGCTTTAAAAAAGTGAGCTACCAGCTCTGGACTCACAATTCCTTCCCTCTCCTTCCCAGTGCCTCCACACTTATTAAGAAAAATGAAAGGCAGCACCCAGAATCAGAGATTGCTGGCAGCAATTTCCTGCCACATCCTTTAGTATTAGATTAAGTGGGTCATTGGCTCATCAGACTGGCATCACAATACTGTGGGCTTGACACGTTATGAGAAACTTTGGCTTTGAACAAAGATTGGCTTGGAAAAAAACCACAGTTGCTATTTGATGGTTGTGAGACAAAAGAGTGCAAAACTTTTTATATTGGTATAGGAGTAAATCTGGGATAAATATGATGCACTTCCAACTGATGAAATAAGGGTTCCAGGTGGGAAAAAAAATAATCAGGAAATCCAGAAGAAACTCTCAAGATTCTGGGACATCAAGTAGAAAACTTGGCCTGGCCTGAGCTAGACCTTGGTTATTTACTGCAAACGATTTTGTCACCATCAGAACAAGCATTTTGCTCACACTTGTTTTGGCTTGATAGCAAAAGAATTGTTAGTTCTACTGTTGTTTTCTAGAGAGAATGAAAATCCACATCTTCAGAAACTTGGAACATTTCAACCAGACACAAGAAACTACATGAAGATATGAGACGTAAAACAGACAGTGGGGTGAGTCTGATCAAATATTTACAGACAGCAAGGTCTAATCTCTTACTGCAGTACTCTTGAACAGAAGTTTCTTGATGATGCTTGCAGGAAATAAAGACACAAAACTATGAAAAAGTTCAGCTATTTCTTTGGCAACTATAGAAACTAATGAGATGGTCAGATATACTGCTACCTACATAAACTCAAGTTTTGGCAATAAACTTTCACAGAAGTTTTAAAGGGTTTTATATAATGCAGCCAGCCTTTTACATTTATAGTTAAAACAAAATCTGTTATTTTAAATCTCCTCAGCTGCAAATGTACTCTGAAAAACACTGTCAGAGATCTGAGAAAGTGAGAGGAGGAGTCTGCCCCTGCACAGATGCTCTTAGAGTGTGCTGCAATTTTGAGAATATTCATTCAGGACTGCTGGAACCCCTCAGGCCAGGAGTTCTCAACTTTCTCTCTGCTGTGTCCAGAGCAGCAGAGTTAAGGAGCAGATATTGCTCAGAGCAAGCCATGGAAGAAAGCTCTTGATTAATTCACAATAGGAGAACAGGAGCTCTTCTGCATTCCTGCCTTTGAAAGAAAAAACAGTATCTGCTGGAGACAGTCCACTAGGTTAGTTTTTAAGTGTTCAGTTTGTTTATGCCTGTGATTGATTAATTCAGTTATATTTTTTGAGAGAACTGTTCAGTTTGGTGTGTTTTGGACTCAATTGCCTTTGACTGTGTAATGAAATGACCCATTTTTGAGAAAAAGCGGTGGCCCAAACTGTCAATATGACACTTATCAAGTTGTAAATGTTACTTTGAAGAAGGCAAACTTGAAATAATAAATCCTTTCAGCTAAGAAATGTGTACCATTTAGAAGCTAGTTACACATCCACACAAGCCCCACAAACTGTAGCTTTTTCCCCAGCCTCCCTGGACAAAAAAAATATTACAGAACTTCAGGCATATGTAAGAAAAAATTGGTCACTGAACTGCAAATGTTACAGAATTTCTCCCCTTCCTCTCTTTTATAGCCCGAACAGTTGGAAGAATGTTGTAGAATGTTTTAGGGGAAATAAATGCTTCTGAGTCTTTCTACACAAGGGAACTTTGGGGTTGCCATCTGGCAGCATTTAGGACAAATCCATTGTCATTTGACATGTTTAGATTTAATCTCAGCCAAGCTCTTGTACTAGTGTGTCAAGAAGGGCGCAAAGGAGGGCACAAAATGCACACGCTTTAACATGTACTATCAAAGGCTGCAAAATGCTGACAAAAAGAGGTAATGCTATAAAGTTCATGTAAATTTGTATTAAGTCTATTTTATGTTTTATTTGAACAAATATGATCCGAAAAAAAACATGGTATTTTTTTCAATGTATTTGCTGCAGTAGGAGAGACAAAATTATTTATACTTATGCCTTTATTTATTAAGTTCCAATATTTCACTTACTGACACAGTTAGGTTCCCCCATGGCACATTGGATGCAGATATATTGTAGTCCTGCCAGTATTTTAAGGTTTTATTGCTAGGATGTTCTGGTTCCACACAGTTGCATCTGAAAACACAAAATATTTTTTTCCTTAATAATAAAAAATATATCAGATATTAATCCAAATTATCAACTTTATGACATATTGAAATTATGCTCTACTTTGACAGAAAAATCTTAGTTCAAATGAATTCTGTAAATGCATGCTTTGAAGCAGTTTGTAGTTCAATAGCTAGTGTATTACTAGAGTACAATTTGCTGTGAGGTGCATTTGCATATATAGTACGTAACGTGACATATTTAAACCACTGTTCAGATTAAGTTTTACCACCCATTTTCCTCCTGCTCTCTTGATACTTCTGAGCGCAGTTTGTAATACTGAGTATGTGCCAGTTCTGTTCCACCCCCTTACACCTAACATTTCCCTACATGGCCATTACATGCTATGTACAGTTCCAGGCTGATCCATTTCCCAAATAACAAACTGTCTGTACCCTCTTTCTTTCTCTTTACCAGAGGAATGTCTTTGCATGCAAAACTGCCAAACTACCCAGTCAATTGCCAGAGCTCTAAGAGTGCTGGCATCACCAGCACCGAAAGCTCCGTGAACTCTGTGCCCATTGATTTGCTTCTACAGCAGCTGTGGGAAAGGAATACTCTTCATTTTAAATTGTGTATTTTAACATACAAAAGGTGACAAGGCATTGTGGGAGTACAGTACTGCAAATAGGTAATTAAAATCAAAATTAAGTCTTTAAAACCTCTGAAGCAACTATGGGAGACGTTTTCTTTGACAAAGCCTTCAAAATATGCAGGATACTTTGTAGGTTCCAAGATGTCAAGTGTGCTTTTTAGTTCTCTTTAAATTAGTCCTACTTTAATAATCTATAGTACCATCTAGCCTGTTAGTATTTTAATGTGCTTATGATGGCTTTAAATAAATTGTGTACTCTCTGATAAAGTTTTTAGGAGTAGCTGGGGACAGGATAACATCTAACTATAGAGTAAAGAGTCACTGAGCATGTACTTGCATTAGCTGTACCAGAATATCACTTTATTCACTTACCGATACCATCTATTTTCCTGTGGCTGTTCAACTTTCTACAAAATTACAATTCTCACCCAGATTTGTACAATTTTCTCTATAAGAAATTCTACCATCTACATTGTGAGTAACAGCACTGCCATTCTATTTCAATTACAATACTATACATGTGACAACAGCTGCATTTAATATATAGATAGGTAAAGATGCAGGTTGTCTTTGAGCAATTCCTCGCTTTTATTTTAAATGCAGCTATTTATGAAAGAAAGAGAAAACCCTTACAGCCCATGAACAGAAAGCAAAATAAAAAAGCAACTGCATTCAGAGAAATAGAGGGCCTGAGCCAAAAGTTCTTGACTGGATCTTCCAAATATATTTAATATGCTTTGGATCAGGCCCTAAGTGCAAAATGAATGCGTGTTCAATGCGTAGCTCAAATATTACAAAATGGCTCAAATGAAGCACATCACTACCAGTGAGCTACAGTAGCATTATAAAGCCAACAAACGGTACAGCTACATTATCGCAAGGGAGTATTGGATGTTCATGCAACAATACAGAGGTGGCTGTGTCGGGTTACTGCTGTTCTCTGTGAGCACAGGAGCTCCTTGGCCCCTGACGTCCATCGCCGATCGCAGACTGGGCAGACGCTGGGCCATGGCCCATTGGGGTTTGATTACAGTAGGCCAAGGTGACATGGGCTGCTCAATCAGTCACTTCCTCACTAGAAGGGAAGACTGTGCCTGTCGCCAGCACTACATGGTACAGCTACACTTGCTGCAAACTGCAAAATTACATTTAAAAGTTAGAGGAGCCAAAATTTCTAATTCCTTAGAAACACGACAAATGAAGCTATACTTTAACACAGCTCAAGTAATTCATCTTCAGATGAAATCACCTGTTTATTTCTATAGTAGTACCACTCTCCTCCTTCACAGCATTCCTGTTTGGTCTTTACCAAGTTTCACAGGCATTTAGTGATGGCAGACTGATCATCAGCAAATAAGTGACTTGTGCAAACTCCACCCACACAGACCAAAATGACCCTGCACACTGCTTTTGTCACTGAACAGGTGCAGAATTGGGCCCTAACTGTAGAGATCAGATCCTGTTTTCTACTGAGAAGACTGTTCAATGATTTCAGTCTTTTGAAATATATATACAATGTTACATTGCTTTCAGTGTTGTACGTGTTTTGGCAACACTGACATTTTGATGTGAGATTTTAGCATGGTATTACTGTTTTCCAGCATCACACTAATTGCTCAACATTATAGATATGTGAGATAGTAAGACACTCCCTGTCCAACCCAGAAAACACAAGTGAAGGTACCACTCAGTGCCAGAACATGAAAACATTACCTACTAAAATGTGTCATTTCATAACACATGTAATTGCTTCAATAATAACTATTTCCCAACACAACTGACCTGCAAGGAGAAACTCACATTAGTGAAATGAGGCTTTCTAGTCTAATCGTTTGAATATTTTAGTCTCTTTCATTGCCATTTTTTACTTGAGAGCTGTTGGAGGAAAAAAGTAAAATACACTGAATTGTTAATACTAATACATCCTTCTACTTTCCTGATAAAAAATGCATTTCTTCTTGGAGGCTCAAAGTTCTTGTAAAGTTCCTGTTTAAAGCCCTGAGCACTTGCCTCCTATGTGTAGTTTATGCTATTATCAAATACATACACCTATATTTTCTAATCAACATATTTAGCTCTAAATACAGTACCATTTAGCAATATACTCTCACGCCTTGTAAGACAGCAATCATCTTTCTTTGGCTAGAAGCTACGGAAGGATTCATTTGATTCTCTTTCATCATGGCTAGGAAGAAACTGGTTTCTTTCATGGCTAGAATATAGGCATGGAAGAATCTGACATCGGCTGTGGTAGCAAAAGCATAGTTGTCACTATAGAGGGGAAAAAAAAAGTCTTTGCTGCCAATCTCAATACATCCATTTCATCACACTGATGGCAGAACAATTCTTTTTGTATCTTAACACTTCTGGCTACTGCAAGACGTTCTGATCTCCTGGTAGCAATTTAGACATTTAAACATGTGTGCCTGTACACTTCACAGTATCTGTGACATCCATGATGAGTTGGCACATATGAGTGGGTCTGTGGTGACTCCTGCCTTTGTTTTGAAGGCAGCTGGAGGCTGAGACATCTAAAACGGCACTAGGTACGCAGTCAGAGGTCACTCACTATCTTTTGTATTTAAAATGTCCATAATTTGCAGCAAGGCAGAAATCAGCAGAACTTGCTTTCTTCTAGAGTATTTAAAAATTTAATACAGCCTATTACAGAGTGGCTTGTAAGTCCGAGGTAGATTAATAAACCATTTCAGACAAGACAGGCATCAGAAAACTGCAGAGCTGTTGTAAGATTAGAATTTATAAAAGGAGAAAGTAACAAAGAGTAACAGCCTGAACCTGCTAACTGGAAAAATAACCAGAGCAAGGAGTCTTTATTGTCTTTACACCTTCCAAAGTGCTCAAGAAATCTCCTGCAAATCTCTGGCAAATCAGGATGGCTGACAAACTGGTATCCTTTGGAGCCTTCTCCTCTCTCTCTCCTGCTGGAGTTGGCTATCATTGGCTTTTTCATAGAACACTAAAAGCTTTTAGGAGCTTCCAATAGAAATCATCTCTATGCCCCTCCACTACTAAAAATTCAGCTACTTGAACCCATGACAAACCCCTGATTCTTCAGGTTGCTTCTTCACCATTTTCTTCTCTCTACCTGGCTGCACACACTCTGCTCCCCACAGAGATTTTAAACATGCAGCATGGTGCCAGTCCAGCTTTGAACAAGAGCTTCAGACAGTGGTTTTGTGAGTAAATAAAACACGCTTAAATGGTACAGCTCCTTTTAAAGCCCCATGGCCATTCATCCCTAAGGAGTTGCCATTTTTCAGTATGTTATTTTCAAGACTATGAGGCACTTACTATTGATGATTTTATCCAACTCACAAGGCACTGGTTTGGATCTCGTATTTTTCCAGCATTTACATATTGCAAGCTATACTTATTTATACTTACTAAGGATCTGATCTATAAAAAATGCAACTGCAGTTTCTTCATGATTAGTCAATATACCATTTCCCCTTCCTAGAAGCGCAAAATGTCTTTCTGGCTCACTTAAGGTATCTTGAGAATGAGATTTTCTCAATATGGATATTTATAATATTTTTAAAACTACGGGCAAGTATGACAAATAAGTTGCAAAATGCGCTTGTTTAAACAATATGTCTCACTGAATATCAGAGCACATATTTGGTAATATGAGTAGGAAGTTTTTCCCCTAACACAGAGGATGCTCTACAAGTGTGCTGTGCACAAAACAGAGAAACAATAAGATGACAGTATGAAATGGAATATAACTAAGTTTGTTTTAAAGTATATTAGAATATATATGTAAGTATTCTTTACATTGCATTTACAAGGTTGAAGGAAATATATCAATAGCAAAATGCTATGCATGTTTAGGTTGTGTCCAAATACACCATTTTCAAGTGAATTATGGGCACTCACAGAGTCCTTCTGTTTGTCTAACACTTGCTATGGGAAGGGGAAAACAACAATATCATAAACGACATCTTCTCTTCTATCTTGTACCTACAACACCTGTATATCCCTGGCATTATATTTACCATAGTCCTTCTCATGCCAACATTCATAACTAAATCAAAGTCTCAGTGGAGAAGAGAGTGGAAACAAAATAATAGTGATGGAAAATGAAATTGTCAGTTAAGTTCTATTCTCAGTATCACAAAATCCTTTCACAGCACAGCTGTCACGGCAAGACAAGATTTTTTTCTTCATTTATTCATGAGATCTGCCATCCTGAATTATGACCATGAAGTTAAGTCGCCTATCTCTGACAGTCACGAACATCAGCAGGCATCCACATATATTCTCTAAGGTTGGAAGTCTATATAGTTTAGTTGGTGAAGCTGAGGAGGAAAATAGAAAAAGCTTATAAAAAGTATCAAAAGAATGCCTTCAGCAGCACAATAATTTCACAGAGAGAGAGAGAGAGAGAGATCCGAGGCGGGCAGCTAATGCTAGAGTGAAGAAATCTCAAAGAATCAGTTTCTTTGGATCATGTATCAGGAAAAGAATGTTCTGTCAAGGGAAAAGTCTAGAAAACAGATTTATAATCATATTGTAGCTTTTTTTGTAGCTTTGATTTGAACTCACAAAGGTTGGTCGTTATTAAGCTGCCTGGTGCAGTATGCAGCCTATGCACTCTTAGCAGTACTATGGCATGTAACTGCCATACATAAAAGTTCATGTGCAGAAAAGTAGAGTAACTATGTGGGGTATTGACAATTCATCTGAAAGCTTTCACTGAGAAATATTCCTAGGATGCCACTTCACCCTGCTTCCACAGCTAAAAAAACATACACCTGAGGAGAAGAGATTCAGTATAGTGCTGGTACAGAATTAATATACTGCAATACATCATAATGCTTTATGGTCAGCTTAAGTTTCAATTATTCAGGTGTGGCGCATCAATACACACATATGTACTATAAGAAAACCACACAAGAATTTTATATGAGCCTTTCTAGACCTTGAAGGCATTGTGTAGACCAGCTATCAACAAAAAACAATGCTGTGGAGAATTGCTTAACAAGGAGATTTATTTTGAAAGTGTAGGGGATGAGTAGTAGGAAAGAATAAAACAAGGTAGGCACTCTCTGGCTTCACATGAAGGAGAGAGAGACAAGTCAATTGGGCTGGGCAGGCATAGGGAAATCCTAGAATAAACAGAATAAAGAAAAATAATGTCTGGATTCCAAGACTTGTCAAGAAGCAAAAGAGAATCAGTTAAACTCAATGATAGCATTTGCATGGTTCTGGGAAGAGGGATATTCTTAGGGAAAGACACACAGAATATAGCACAGTTACTTAACTGCAGGAAAAAACTATAAAGGGGTAAAGAAAAATCTATATTCATATCTAAGTTCAAAGAAATCATTACAGGAACTGGAATTCAATTACACGTCTGGGATCGTAATGAGCACTTCTGTGCTTACCACCATCGACTCTTCTCATTCCACCTGCAGCTTAGGGGATAGAGGGTATAAACCAACCTAATCTGCATCCAATAATGATGTATTTAGATTAAATTATAAAGATAATGAAAGATATAAAACTTCCTTGTGTAAACAGTGGTATGCACAAAAATAGTCTTCACCATGTCTTGTAGAAGCAATGGTTTCTATAGCCTGCAAACGATACTGAGATTGACATGATCTTGGCTCTTTAATTACATCAGAGTGGGATTTTCTACTCCTAATGCTTAAGTGCATGTCAATACCAAGACAGATTGCAATATGCATATTACTATGCCAAGAAATCACTTTAAAATTATTCAATGTAATCTGTTAATAATTGAGTAACTTCTGGTAAAGAATTATTAAAAACAACATGAATTCATCACTTTGAAAAAGGAATTAATAAAAAATTAAAAGGTATATAAAGTCCCAAGATCTAAGCACCTTAACACTGAGAAATAACTCATCTTCTATATTCTAAGATAACTATCTTAAAATGCTTGTATTTTAAAGCATACTGGGTTGCTTTCTAAATCACATTCATTCCATCCAAATGCTTATTCTGTTTTTCTTTGAGAATGTGTTTTTTATTCACTCCAGTGTGGGGTTCTCCTCTCCTAGCAAAAATAACATTCTAATATTTAATATACATATTAAAACTGACGGGCATCAGTGTTCCAGACAGGATTCACTAACTGGAGATATATTTGCTACAGGGTTAGGAAAAAACAGGAGGAAGAGAGTGCAGAAATAAGAGAGTTGCTATGCCAACCTACAAATGCTAATGGCATGACAAATACAAAAAGGTCACATAGAAAAAAAAAATAGAAAGAAAAGCCCTGATCATAAAGTATGTGCATTTAATTTAATAAACGATGCAGCTACTCTATTCAAATTCCTTCAAAACAATGTGGTTTAAAAATTAAAAATTGCAGCACAGAGCACACTGAAAATGAAGTTGTCTTTGTCCTTCTTTTGATTTAGCTCTTACTCTTTATCATCCATATCAAAAAGATGATGTTTTAAGAAAAACATCATGGATTTGCCTGCAAGTAGATCACCTAAAGATTAGGATCAATACTTAAACACAGAGTAACAAATATAATAAATAAAATAAAATTTTAAAAAAGTGCGTTAGGTCTAGTTTTACATCAGTTAGATCATGCAATAAAATATAGTTTTGTCTTCTTGAGACAGAATTCTGTAACTCATATACCTATCTTCTACTTAAAATGGCAAAATGCTAAATATAATTTTTAAGACATTTTTTAGGAGGACTTTCAGCAATTTTCAAATATTTGGTTCTGCTTGATTAAAAATTTAAAAATAAATACAAAACCAACCCAACTGTTCTGAATGTTGTTTCTATAGTCTTCTAAGGTTTGTTATGGCAGATAGCAGTAATTACTCCTGTACTCTCAAATATAAGAGGAAATGGATGCAGTACAGTCTTTTACATCTTACTCCTGCAACAGAGACTGTTTATGACAGAATTCAAACCCACCAAAAATACAGAATGGGTTTTCTCACTTGAAGTGTGGTTTCAATCTGGTTGAAATGACAACCATTTTAAATTACCACTTTCTTTGTCTTTCTAGTACTCCGCAGGAGAGCACTATAATAATAATAATGGCCAGACTTCGCGAACGAAGAACCGGGGAAGGTCTTTACACCTTCCAGCCTGCACATTGGATTTTTTAG
>JAYRBT010000181.1:17170467-17216337 GCA_036023395.1 Myiotriccus ornatus | reverse complement strand
GGAGTGGCCCTGACCAGGAATCGAACCCGGGCCTCGGCGGTGACAGCGCCGCGTCTTAACCACTAGACCACCAGGGGACAGGAGAGCACTAACAGCATGCCAGTGACTCTTCCTGGGTCAAACTCATGTCTTCACCAGGGCAAAGGAACAGTACTGGTATGCAGACAGACTACCTGTGGACATGAGAGCACTTTCGGAAAGCCCGTGGGAGAGGAGAGGAGGGCTGGACCACAGCATACACTGAAATCTTCCAATGTATACAAGCCGTTTGACCTGTTTCTTATCAACTTTTTGAGTGGGCAACAGGCAGAATATAGAACACACAGAAATTTTACAGTATAACCTGAGTTTTCTAGCATAGATTTGCAGATCCGAGATAAAGTTTTACATAAGCTTTGGCTGAGCAATCAAAGAGAAATGAGTTACTCAACCTTTTGAAGTTCACCCAAGGCTAATTAAAGAACTGCCAAGGCTTTACTAACAATTAAAAACTTGTCTTTAAATCCCCAAAGAGGAAAATGCAAACAGCTGTTTTAATTAGCAAAACAGCAGATACTAATTAGCTTCTGTAACAGAGTATGCTGGTCCTTTAAGGACAGGACCAGTTTCAGCCCAAGTTTGTTACCCATTTAAACTACAAATAGAAGGACTGGAGTCAGATGCTGCAGCAAAAGCTTCTAATTCCTTCTGAAATCAATATTCCCCATCCTCAAGTACACAAAAGAGACATTTTTATTTCAAGTAAATTTTTAAGCTTATCTGTCTTTTAGTTTCTTATCTCTCTGGAACTGAGACTCAGACATTTAAGCATGGACTGAGGATTACTTGAAATGTCTTGTGATGATCCCCTGGGGATGATAACTGTGATACCTTATCTTCTGGGCAAAAGGCCACTGTATCTGGACAGTCATATGTGTGTATTTGCACAGCAAACCCATCGAGTTCAGGTGGCACCAAGTCTGCTGTGAAATTTGGGCAGCTGAAGTAGAGTTGCTCCAACTGAGCACATCTTTCAGTTCTCCCAGTCTTTTGGGACTGGTTCTGAATAACTAAGAAGAGCTCAGATGAAGGAGAAAGGAGGGGACAGAACAGAAGAGGCTGGAATTACCATTTTGCTGTTCAGAGCACAGATCCTTGGAATCAGCAGATATGCTCTTACAAGATAATCAATATGTATTGATTATCCATACACTGGCATTTCCAACGAGCACTTCTAAAGCTAAAAACATGTAAGTCACATCCAATAAGTGCCCTGGCAGTTGCTCATTTCACTGTTATCAGGGTCAGTTGCTATGGACTTGATTGATAATAAACAGGGTATTGTTGCAGGTAGAAGATACAGTATAAATGCCAAATGTGAGATGTAGTGCAAGACTTTAAAAGTCAATTTAGTTGTACTATTTACACAGAGTGAAAGAATAACTGAGAATATAGTTATGAAATAATAAACCCATAAATAACTATAAAAATACTATATCAAATATTTTTTATATCTATATATGTGGTTGGAACCACTAGGCAGTGGTCAAATCTTTGTTCCAAACATCTGGAAGACACTTTCCCTTCAGGAACTGTGTTTGAAAAATCTAAAATTGTTGTGCTGTAGGACAGGACATGTCAATAGGCGTAATTGGAGATGACAATAGCTACCCTTATACCATTCTGTGTGCTCTGCACATTCTGCACTCAATGAAGAGAGTTACCAAGGGCAGGCAGCAAGTAAACACCACTCCTCAAAAATCAATTTGGGATTCTGATTAATAAATGGAATTCTAAATAAAACTAAAAACATTTATTTGTGAACATATGTGCTTATGTTTTTCATTACATATTTTAATATCTCAGCTCCACCTGCTAAATGCCTTCTGAATATTTTTTTGTCCTCGTATAGTATTTCAACATCTGATCTTCAAAATCATAGGAGGACATCATATTCTCTTTCCCTCTGAGATGACTACTTTGAAGTGGTAAAGGAAAAACAATCCACAAAGACTGTGCTATATGAAGCTCTTCAGCGTAAAATACCTACTTCATAGAAGTTAAGTTAAATAAGAGAATATAACCTCAACTGCATGTTTGGTCTATTCTTGATGTTTATTGCTTTCTCTTCAAATTATTATTCCTTTGTCTACTGATTAAACTATTAGAGAGGAATAGAATTATTTTCAGTATGATGAAACAGTATGTCACAGAAGAACTACAGTTTCTCTGATTTAACTTCTATGAATTAAGGCACGTAATGTGCATTCAGATTCAGGATTTGCTAACTATTCTTGTAGTGATAATATACACAAAGCTCAAATGTTTTCTCTGTTGCTGTGTTCTGTTTTTCCCAGCTTAAAATGCAAATGAGACATTTGGTTGAGACACTCCTGTTTTTCCAGTGAACAGAAGATGTGGCACTGTTCAAGCATTGTTCCACTAGGGCCCCACCCTGCTCATGCAGAGGGTTCAAATGGGTTCAGTGAAATAATAAAGACATTTCTGGAGAGGGATTTTCATTGAAAATGCTTTTTAATGACTTTTTAGTTGCTGAGGTGACCAAGCTTGACTAGCCTCAGGAAAGACTAGGATTTTGTTCTTTACTAGAACAACGTTTTTGTTCTCATATCACAGAAACAAGTCTACGAGGTTTTTCTTCTAAATGAAACCATATTGGTAAAAGCAATTCACTTTTCTATTCCCCAGGTACAATAGTACCTGTCTAAACTCCACAGTAAAATAAAGCTGCCTAAACGGAGTTAGTTAAAAAATCTTATTATTAAGAAAAAATTTATTATGACATAATCAATAAGCACTGAGAAGCACCTAACAATTCCAAATCCACTTCAGTTCTTGGAACTTGTACCTTAAATGCCAGAAAGCTAAAATAAAGGAGGTACATCAATTTATATCCTTTATAAATAGGTGAACATTTCAACTGGAGAAACAAACAAACAAACCCAGATAATATATGATATACAAACATTGCCTGAACAGCCTGTTGCCAGTAAAAGATTATAAATCATCAGTACAAGGTTAGAGGAAGAGACGACTGAGCTAAACCTCATTAAATAAAAATGTGAATAGAGATCTAAAACTGAGGTCCCTTCAAGTCCTATTTTTAATTCTAGGACTTCCAGACTGCACGTATGGAAGCTTTTTGAAATTCCGATATTTTTACTTATCTAAAAAGTAAATGTGTCTTGCTTGTACACATACCTCCAGTAACTCCCACTTCCAAATGACAGCATAATAGCTTCCACATCTGAAGTTTGCAACTACCACAAACTTTTTCTGCTATGCTCCTCACAGAGGAAACCACCCATTTACAAAACCTAACAGTTTAACAGAAAAAATCTTACTTACGAGTACTTGGTCAGCAGATCCAAATTATTATGCATGTTGATTGGATATGTCTCACTGAGATGAAACAACTTCTCTAAGGCCTCATAAATGAAAATGATGCAGATAAGAGAAGCAAAAGCTTCTTCAGTAAATCGGGTAATGTAGCAGACTAGGGAGCTTGCATCAGTTGCAACAAGGATGATGCACAGGATTGCAGTCCACAGCCCAATGCTAGCTCTCAGGGAAAGGTATGACAACCCATACTCTCTAAAAATAAGAAAAAAATTAAACACGGTTATTATTTTCTACAGCCACAGTGAATGGAGACAAGGCAGCTACAAATTTTCCTTTCTAGGGACAGTCTTAATCAGAAACTACATACATACATGAACGGAAGATACTGTCAAGTTACCTCCTGACCAGAGCTCTCCTCCCAATTAACAGGACACAAAGAGTTCTATCTCTGCTAAAGCCAGTGAGAAGCTTTGAGAGTAGTCACACACATGAAGTGTATAAGGTCCACTCACTTTTTATCCCATATCCTGCTTTGCTAACAGCCAACACCTGTCAATTTCTTTTTAAGCTGTGAAAAAGTAGCTATAACAACTTTCATCAAAATTCTGTATGCTTATTGCATATGATAATAGAGCTCCAAACACACCAGGTGACATTAGCACAGTGAACTAAAAGCTCTACCTGAAGGTGCCAGAAAATGTATTGGGGTGCTAAGTGGGGTCTCTTATTCTACGTTGTTCAGGAGATCTTGGTGCAGAAGCCCCATCACATCAATGAGGCAGAAAAGCAGACAGGATAGCAGAGAAGCAGGATGACTTCCAAGATGGAGACTTAATTTTTACCCACGGTTTGGCAGAGATATGTCATGTACAGCACATTAACATAAATGTATGTACTGCTCTGGCATGACACTTCACCCCGGCATGGTCTGTGTTAGTGTCTATTGAAAGATGGCACCACTCCCACTGCACTTACTTCCTTGGTGAGAGGTAACACCTTTTGAGTTAGGGATGAGATAAACCAGTGATTTAAATGTATTGTCTCAGAGTAGGAACTGACAAAATAAAAACAAAAAAATCAAGCAACCCCCCCCCTAGAAAAGCAAATAAACAAAAACCCAAGCAAACAACAACAACAAAAAAAATCAAACCCATCAACATCCCGAAGTTGACATTCCCTTCAAAACAAAAAGCCAAAAATTTTAAAAAATCAACCTTTCTGCATTACCACCAATTCACTTGTCTCAGTCACTGCATAATTTTCAGATTCTGAAAGCCTAAGCAGTGCACTCCAATACAAATTGTTGGCTTTATTCTGCTGGAAATTTGGGATCAGTGTCTCTGCTATTACCTAACAACATGTGAAGGATGATGCATATTACTTACTTGCAAAACTTGAATAAGATCTTCTCAAACACTAAAACTGGTCCTGTGCTGCCAAGTATAGTGAGAGGCTGTCCACCAAAAAGGGAGTAGGCAATTCCAGTCATGGATGCTCCAAATAGCGATTCTATTGCACTCTGAATATGATACAAAGAGAAGTGTCCATAAATTTTCAGACAGGTTCTCTTTACAGTGTCTTAGTCTGTGGCCTTCTAAACATTTAAACATCAATATTTAAAGATGATTCATGCAACAGTAAGAAAATACTAACCACAAACCTAGGAATGCAAGTTTGTTTTAAAAGTTCAGATTTAACACATACTATACGACCTTCAGTTGCTTCTCCCAGCAGACCACCAAATGTGATGACAGGAGACATGCAAGCACAGTAGAGAAACAAAAATGATGCCAGACACTGCAGACTGAGAGCATCCCTGAAGTCACTCCAGAAGAAGGGAGCTTTTCTTTTGATATCTAAAATCAATCCCCCAAAAAATCTAAAAAAAACCACAGAAGAGCTCAAATTAATTAAGGAGGCATACCAAACTTTATTCTTCAGTATTGCTTCAAACGTAATGCAGAGAAGCTACGGTTCCTTGATCAAATGATACATACTCTTATACATCCTTCCCAGAAAAAAAAGGTTTCTGAGAAGCCTGTCTTGCTGTCTTGGTAACTTCAATCAGAAATTTTGTTTTTTAAAAAAACTAATTTGCATGTTTCTTTTATAAAATCATCTAATCATCCAGACCTAAAAGTTCTGAACAGTTGCTTGCTCCCATGTATTAAACCCAATTGTTTATTATGTGAAATAATTCCTTATATTTGTATAATCAGAGCTATCACAGTACCCATTTGCCCACACATCTATATATAGAGCTTCACATTATTTACTTGAGAACCTGTTCCTAAATACACTGGATTACAGAATTGAATGTACGCTATCATTTTTCAAGGACAAGAAGTGTCATCTTTTTTCATATACACTATGCCAAAATATAATAAAACATTTAGGAACAGACACTCCCTTATAGTATACCATACAGTTTAAGTAAATATCCCCACAATGCTCTTTTTCTCACAGGCACACAATGCATCACATGCTGCTGAGGTAAAGAGGAAGATGCAGTGTCACTATCTCCTAAATATTAAAACAATCCTTCAAGCTGTCAATTAGCAGGTTTTACTGGTGAGAGAACAGCTTACACCCAGACTGGCCATCACCTCCTCTATCCCGCTGTGTACACCAGCACTCCAGCTGAATCTTTAGTTTCATACAAGTAGGAACAATATTAAAGTATCAAGAGGCAGCTAGGTAAAAGAAAAGTCCATTGCCCAACTACACTGCACTAAGGCAATTGCTGACAGCTGATACACTTACACCACACCATACTGGATGAGAGAAAATAAGTATTTGTCTTCAAATTCCTCATTCTGATGTGTGTATATTGCAGACACCATGATACCCACAGCCTCACGTACCAGGACATGGCTTACTGAGGTAAGAAAGAAATGCTAGAGCTGCACAACCCAGAAACTTCAACTGCAAATAGCTGTAAGCATTCATAATATATGGCACATTACTATTTCCAACTTTTCCTTCATGCTGTATAGAAACAAGAAACACAATAAAGTTTAACAGAGGTCTGACCTTTGTAACTGATAGAAAAAGGAGCTTGCAATAAATAAACTGTGAAAACTCAAATCCCTCTTGCCCTATCCCCCTCTCTACAAACTAGCATGTATCTTCCTTCTCAACTGTGTGGTAAGCAAATCAGTAAAAATGACTGAAAGAAATCATGTGCCAAAACAGTCATTTGAGAGAGAACCAGACCACTGTGATTCCTTTGGAAGTGCATCACTTAGAAAGCTTAAGATTTTGCATATGTTTTCACTAACTTTCCAGTGCGTTGCAGTTCTGGTCCAGAGTGTCCCCCAGGATGTTCTGCTTCCCCATGGGCTGCAGTTCCATTTGGCACTCCCGGGATCTTACGCTTCTCCTACCAGAAGGAAAAGATACTTCTCATGGGTGTTAGCACCAAAATATAATTATAGTCAAGAAAAAAAAAAGGCTTTGAGAGTTAAAAGCTTAAACATATAAATTTTATTGTAGGATTCATCAAAATAAGCTGTAGAGGAGCTTTATTAACAAACAATTAATAGTAGAAGGAATTATAAGTCTGTGAAATTTAAAGAACTGATGACAAAATATCTTGTATCAGAAAACATTTTAAAGAATAGCAAGCTTTGATCAATTCTTGCAGTAAGCAAGAACAAAAGCAAACCGTGACTATTTGGAATAATCAAAGATGCTTATGGCCAGTTATCCCTAAATTTCAGATCTTTAGATACAACTGTCTGTCTTTATTCAGGAGAGAAGTAGTATTGAACTAATGTCATCACTATCCTGTATGCTTCTAAGTCAAGGGTTCTCTTAAAGCAAGTTAACCTAAAACAAAAAGGGGACGCAAAATGTTTATATAGTAACTCTGATAAATGCCAAATTAATGAGACAAAAATCTACACAGCAAAAACTCATCACAACATTTAACAGTATCTGAATTTTACACTGTACAAACCTGGGAGGGAACATTTTTAGGTGGTTCTATTCGAATTGTTGGGTCCCACTCTCCAGGAGGGAGAACAGTAACCTGATCAAGAAACTCATCAATTCCAGACACCAAGTCATTTCGGTCTTTTGCTTTGTAAGCAACATCATGGAACACCTGTGAAAAATTGAGAAGGATGTGGAAGGAAGAGATGGAAAAAGAAGCTCTCTCTAACACTTTTCACAATGGCCCCTTTTCTCTGAAATAGAATGCACTTCATACAGTTCCTACTAAACAAACAATCCCAGCTTCAACTGACTAGAGTTTCTGGTACGTAGTTCTCATAGAAGTTCCAGCTGCTATAGAAAAACATCCTTAAGGTTGATAAACATTCTAGAGATTTTTCAGCTTAAACACCATTAAATCCACTGGAAAGTAACTGTGTAAAATGGAATCTTCTCATTGAAGACATCTTCTATTGTGAATATTGTTCCTCATTTTGCTGTCTCTTTATGGCAGCATAATCTGGGCTGTTACATGATCATAAAATGAACTAGAATTCTTTGTGTATCAGCAGAATGATTAGCCACATTTCATCTGGATGATTGGAAATTGCCTATTACACCTTTTCAGTTAGTACAAAAAGACTAAAATCAAACCACGAATAAAAATACCTCATCTGTCATTAGTGTTGCAATTGATCTTCCAATTTCATGGTATTGTTGCCCTTTACCCAGTGGTCCAAGAAGAATAAACAAAAATCTGCAAATAAAAGTTAAATTTTAAAAATTCTAAAGGATAGATGGTTCGAAGTAACTATAAATACTACAGAAATATTCATCTAAAAAGTGGACTAGAAGAATCTCTAAGACAAACATGATATATTATCTCCCTCAAGATCCTCACACATGCATTTAAACATGAAGCTCTGCTTAGAAAAAAAAAGTAAAAATAACTTCCAAAAATATACCATAAGCTTAACAGTCTTGATTGAGACAACCAAGACCTCCTTACATAACAAACTTTGTCTTACATAATAAACACAACTATAATCTATGTACAGAGCACATTAACATTAATTTATTTAATTCTGTTAATTCAACTGAATTAATTATTTTATGGTTGCATGAATTATTGCAATATTGGGGAAGTTAAATTGCCCCAAATAGAAATAACTTTTAAATTGTTTTTACTCCTATTAAGGCTCTACACAGCCTGTATGTAAGGCTGTAGGCAAGTAAGGTTCTATAAAATGCTGAACATTGGTTCAAATGAAACAACTGAAATTCTCAGTTTTGCTAAAAAGCACAAAGCAATATTTTGACTTACATTACTAAAATTTTTTTAAATACACAGTTTTGTAGAAATTCTTAATTGTCTTAATTTTTAATTATTTATTTTTCTTTTGGCCAAAAAAAAAAAATCAAGAAATCTGTTCTTTTCCTTTTGGTTTGTGTGGGGTTTTTTTCCTGTGGTAATTTGGAGGAGGTTACTAGGAAAGGCTTCAGAGGTTTTGCTCAAGGCCAGTTCAGTCCCTCAGTGTTTTTTATGCACAAGCAAAAATTAAAAAACATTTTAAAAGTCATATCCAAAGTAACTACAAAGTAACTACAACTTAAAGAAAATTTTATACTCTTTATCTGTCTAGGAGCAAGGATCTGAGTGTCAGCATTGCATTTCATAGCATAATACTCCTTCCTGAGTGTCACAAACAACTGGAATGCACCACTGCCTTCTGTCAGAATTCTGCTTTCATAGAAACTAAAAGAGGGCAGGCGGAAAAGACAAAGAATATGTGGACAAACTTATCCACAAATAAAAAAAAAAAAAGGGAGATTGCAATAATAGGTAAGTCAATGGACTCAGAAATGGGAGAATCACTTCAGAGTTTCCATCTGAATCTACTTTTCTTTTTAAATTCCTCATTATCTGTTTTCAGAATCAAACTACTTCATCAGAAAAAGTCTCAATTTAGGAAAAATTAATCTAATAAAAATTTATGGTTACAAGTCACATTCCCTACGATGCAACTATCTCCAAAGTAACTTTTTGAAGAACATATTTACTGCATGTTATCTATCCATTCATTCACTATCCCTAGTCAATCAAATCACATAGTTTGCTTTTTTTGCATTTTATCCATTCCTATTTCATTTTTCAGTTCTGGACACACAAGTAGTTTCAGTTCCAGATAAAATATTCTAAGAAGCTGAATGTTTCACCATCATATTTCATCTGCAGTAATACCAGTTTGTGTAGGATAAAGGGGGCGTTGTAATCTAACAAGCCATCATTTCTACTTCCGCAAAGTACACACTAAACAGCATTTCTGAATACACCCATACATCATTTAAAGGATCTAAGGGGTGTCTCTGTTAAAGAATGAACCAAACTCATAACTCAGTAAATGACAGAACTGAAGGTTACATCTCCCTGTCTCCACAAGGTACTCAGAAAAACATGCAGTGAAATAAATCCAACTGTACCTTGTTGGAATCGGAACTTCAGCTAGTCCTGTGAGCAGCACTGCAGGAGACAACCTAACAAAAGCGACAACTGCACGGTCCAGGAACTCTAGTTCACCAACTAAGATGTTTGATGCTTCAGCTCCAGGTGGTATCTTTTTCATGAAGTGTAGGTCAACCTGGGAAAAGTATATTAAATTACAACATGAAAGCTGTTCACAGGGATTATTTTTTTCCCCTGATTTGTTAACAGAGACTTTTTGGTCACTGCAACATTAACCATAGTTATTTCAATTACACAGTGTCCCCTGTTCTTGTCATTTGAATAATATCGTTTTTATTAAAAATGTTTCTCAAAACCAAACAACTTGACTTCAATTACTGGATTAATTTTTCTTGAAAACAGAGTGTTTCAGAATTAATTAATAAAGAGAACAAATAAAATTAAAAACATTGTTAGGAATATAACATTAGGTTTCTATTAAAGCACTTTTACCAATAATAACAGAATCAATAACAGAATCAGGAAGTCAAAACAGCAGAAGAAATTAAGATGCCTTATTTTTCCATAACTAACAATCCTGGAAATCATTAATTCCTAGTTCACAGGTTCTGTATTACAATCTCAGTGAGAAAAACAACAGGTTCCACTACACATAATTTTCCTTTTTCTACTCCAAGATGTATTTTGGTTTGAGATTTAACAGAAGACAGTTGCCCTTCTGCTGAAAATAACAGAAAATAAGCTGCGATGACCATGACTGTCTCAAGAGCAAACTGAAAGAACAAAGCAGAAGAACAACTCTGGAGTTTTAGGGAGTGATATTGTCTTTTGCAGGATGATAGGAAAACACAGAGACACAGCTCCATCATGACACTGCTATATCAGCTCGAGGTATTTGCCTAGGAATGTATCAGTCTAGACTTTACTCTGTAACAATGACTGACATGGAGGAATAGAGTATATAATGTATGTTTGATTTAATTATGCACCAGTATTGTCTACATTTCAAAATGCATGAATTTTGTCATTTGCTTTCCTTTTATTAATCTAAACACAACAACAGCAACCAAATCCAATATAAACTGTTAAAGTGGACCATTTTAATGTCTATCTTACAGCCATCTGTCAGTACTAGTTTGCATAGTTTTTGGTAATATTTAGAAAATTGTTTTCTTGCAAATGGTTCTGGCACTAAATCAGAATTCAGATATAACACAGTTGCCTGTGTAATGAAATCTTGTTTGTTGAGATCACAAAGAGATATCTAATGCTTCCCTAAGCTACAAAGATGACCAAACACCTCACGAAGTTAAACAAGCATGAAATCAACCTGTAAGGCTGGAAACCAAGTACTTTTTTGAGGCAAAGTATCAGTGAGGTAAATTCTGTTCTTCAATCAAATCACAAATTAACTCTTCAGGATTAAATACAATTCTAAGGTTCACTTTGCACCTAATTTTAGAGTCATTTAGACCATTTACTGCTGAGAGGAAGAAAGCAATCTTTCAGGAACATAGCAATGTGCATTCTGTACTGATTTTAACATGTGAATGGATGGTTTTCACATTTAAATACATTTAACATTTAATGTCTCATGTAAAACATGCTACAGTTGTCACCTTGAGGTCACTCTAACATAGAAATTACAAGATTCAAAGCTGAAAGAAACATTCTGTCTCCTGTCTACCAGAAAGTATTTTCAGATGTTTCTTGTACTATTTATCAGCTTGAGATTCTAATGCTGTTTAGGTAGTGAAGACAGCCCCAGTTGAAAGGAAAGTAGCTTGCAGAGGAGCAGCAAACAGAGCAAACACACCCAGCCCCTGGGTGTTGCTCTCACTACAGCAGCAGAGGTGGCCCTGGAGCAAATTTAGGGCAATGGCAGAAGCAACATATTTTGAATGCTTCATCTAACCTATCCATTATATATCTCTTATCCTAGAAGGTCTTTAGCTGGAGAGACCTGATGTGCATCGTGATCTGCACCCTAACCTGAGTCACATTCATGACCTGATACTAAATAATCCCAGCAAGCTCCAGTTAAAGACAAATCCAAGTAACTAATGGGGAGGCCATGCCCCTCCAGGGCAACTCAAGGACTGAAAAGAGCACTGGAGGCATGTCCTGAAACCAAACATAAACTGACATGAAGACAAATGGAAAATACCCAACATCCTTTCTTAATAAAACTGTGACACATATTAATCAAATTTATTTATAAGAAGGATCAACTAGCATTCAAAACAAGTCAGTTGCTTTATGTGGTATTTAAAAGACCAAACTCTGTCAGTATGGGATGGGGGGTTGAATCAGAAATAGTGTTTCCATGTGGAGCACAGGAACGTTGCTATGAGAAGGGATGTGAGTGCAGTCTCTATGCATTTTGTATTTCAGGACTAGGGTTCCCTTAGTCTCTGGCATAAAAAGCATAAACAAGACAGATGCTGTTCTTAAACCATCACCCCATCTGCTCAGACACGGGGTAAAGTGGTACTGGGACAGATCACCACCGAGAATACAAAGTCCTAGGGGTGGCAGCAGAGGAAGAGGAGTGACATATTCACAGGCTCGTTATAAACTACATCTCCCTCTCCATGCTACTGAAGGAACATTCAAGACAGCTTTCAGTGCCTGCCTCACATTCTTCATAAATAGATACCATTACAATCAACAGTCTCACTGCTGTATTCAGATTAAGTCATCTTTTTGAATCAACTCCAAATTTGGAATATTAGAAGTAGCCCAAAGGAGATGGATTAGCAGGGAGAGAATAAGTGAGGTAATCAAAGGTCCTTTTTTTGCAGAAGATAAATGAAATTAATATGTGGAACAAAATTAGAGCAAGAAATCACAATACTCAAGAGAAAATTAGTGTACTGCTCTACTTTCCTCTCAATCTGTGCATATAATTCCAATCAGAACCACTGGGAGTATTGCAATAGCACATTTCAAGGGGAAACTGTACTTTACTTATGCATCTTCAAAAGAATAAATGGATCTATTTAAAGACAATCAAAAAAAGGTATTAGATTACAATCCTTTACTGTTATTTCATTCCTGCTAACAAAAGTTGTTCCTTTCATATTCCCGACATCCTTGTTGGTATCTGTCACTGCTGAGGCTAGTGAAAGATGAAATGTTGATCTCCTCTCAGGCTAGTTTAAATAGGAAGAGCACTTTTGATCAGCAAAGCTGCAGCACTACAAAAATAATGAGTGAAGGATCAAATGATGCAGCCCTCATTCTTGTTTAATACAAACATCATGCAGAGTTAGATAACTGATTGGGATCTGGACCCTAAAACACTCAAAGCAACTAGGGAAATGTTCAAGAAAAGCACTACTGAAACTTATGTCATTCCCTTCACCCCCGCATAGCTTAGTTTTGAATAGTCAGCTTTATTTATATTTTATATCCTTTACAAAAATTTCCAACTTGGTATTAGAACACTTCCCAAAACAATTAGTTTTACTTAACACTTTTATTAAAAGTATCAGGAAACCACGGTCATATTTTACTTTTTAAAGCATTATAATCTTATTTTGAAATATTTTTAAAGTATTAACATTACATTTTTAACAACCTGTCACTGTTTATAGATGTCCTTGCTAGCTCTGTAGAAGTATCATCCATAATACATTCCCAGCATGCCTTCTTTCTTCTCATTGTCATTGACAAAAAGATCTGTTTCCAGTCTTTATTTCAGCCATATACCATTTCTAATCTGGTATGTTCAGTCAAAAATTCAGATGGTGCAAATAGTTACTGCTGCTAGGAAATAAGTCTGGCACCAGATGGAGCAATCACATAACTCTGCTTTTAGCTCAGCTGCACTAACATTAAGATTCCACAGACTCAAAGTGCTGTTCTTCACAATTTTGGTTTAAATCACCTGTCTTCTCATACTCAACTTTTGTTGTATTAATGCATCAGCTGAAATCATCTATCCCTGTCAGGTCTATCATCTGCACCCAGTGTGAATGGTTTAGGTACATGCAGACTTCTTAGACAAATTATGATTCTCCTTCACATTAAATCTGAGAAGCTGTTTGCTTTTCTTTGCTATCTAGCATTGAACTGTCATGGTAGTCTCCCCTACCGAACAGTTAACATCTTTTGTAAAGTGTACTGAAATAACTTGGCTTGCCAGAAGAATTAAGTTATAGGTTTATAGAAACACATTCTGTTTGAGACATCTGGAATCCACGAGTTCAGGTTATAAAAAGCATGGTTTGCATTCATGCGTCACTTCTACAAGGAGGAAAAATTGAAGATAAGCATGAATTATAGGCATTCTGAATCACTTTTATTACTTAGATAATTTTCTGATAATTTGTAAAAATTGCCCTTACAAATATACACCCATGACATTGTCATACTAAATTTAACTGTGTTCCCAAACTGTGATTTCCTATAATTTAGCAAGAAAATGTAAAATTCTTTTTTGTCATACACAAACTGTGTTGCACTGCACACAAAACTTCAATGCTGAAGCAAAATCTGCACTTTACAGCTTTTTCTGACTCACAGGGATTCATTAGATTTAACTGAAAAGATCTGTTTGGTAGTCAGGAAGCTCTCTTCACCATCAGTGAACACTTACCTTGCTAAAGTCAACAGTGCTGTTTTCCCTGCTCACATCATTTTTGTTTTCAACGCAGGCTGGAGGAGCTTGTGGGGAAACAATCTGACCTGCTAAAGAAAGTATCATTATTATAGAATACTAATAATTCTATAAATAAGGCAACATCTAATGAAACAATTCTTTGAAAATTGCATACATTTCATATCATATGTATATACTGCATCTAAACAGCATTTTAATTAAATACTTGTTAAGAATAGCACATTCTCAATAGACAGAACATTCATCATGTGCAGTTGGGAATGGGAGAACGTAATTTAGAAAATGTAAAAAACACTCGGATATTAGAAGACAAACTTTCTATACCAATTAAAGCTTTTTATTCTTAAGATACTAAATCTGGGGGGAGTCCTACCTTCACATAGTTTTTATAAGTAATTTGAGGAGCTGCCAGTTTGGGGTAATATCTGTCTACAAAAGTACTCCTCATTGAATAAAACAGGATTACTAATTTTCATAAAGTTACTCATGTATATAAGAATGTCCTGAGTACAATAACAACTCAAAAAGGGGCTAGCATAAGAATAAATATATTGGAAATTAAGCTAATTTATAAACTCAGTATTGAACAACGTGATTACGGACATGTGTAAAACAAATGTTTCAGCAATTACATTTTAAAAAAATTCCAGTGAAGATTTAGTAAAATACTTTAAGTTTTTATATTTTAAATTTTTAAAAATTTTAAAGTTAATTTTTTTTTAAAGTTAAAACATCCCACAATGAGAAGCGTTTAAACGCACCTCGGTCTTGTGTAAGCAAAGAATAAGCCTTGTGACCAGCAAAACTTTGCTAACAAAATCTCAAAAAGAAAAACAGGATTAAGTGACAAGTATACGACATATAAAGCATATTTTTACTCAATGCCAACATTGTCCCTGTGCGTGGCCAGAGCGTGTGGGAGCACACAAACCCCAAAGGGTGACAGGCCATGCCCCGCTTGCCTTCACCCTCTCCCTCCCTGGCACGGCAGAAGCCACACACAGCTCTGAACGCCCCCATGAAGTACAAGAGAAAGTACCAAATATATGAGCCAACTATCTCTTACTGCCCTAACACATACCCAGGAATAACTACTGAGTCCAACTGGCCCAGAGTCAGCATCTCGTGCCCAGCATATATTTGTTTCCATAGCAAATAAAGTCTCTCATATGACTGAGAAATTATGATGTGAAAACATTGGTTCTGGTGAAAATCAACCTAAACTTGCACAGTAACAAAGACCATATGTTCATGATATTTGAAGATGAAGACAGTCAGAAAGTCCTGAGCTAGGCACATTGTCTGGGCAATTCAAAAAGCCACAGTGTGGCCCCTCAGATCACTGTTACACACATTTGCATGTCCTCAGCCACAGCCAGGAAACAGAGCAGTTTGCAGGATACAGTCTGAACAGGACCAGAGACTTGCAGGAGTACCTCAACCACTGCCAAAATGCTGAAGTATCCAGCTTCTGTCACAGCTGAGCACTACAGCATCCCTGACTAAGTCTGGTCATGAATTCTCACATGAAACACTTGCTCAAGGAAAAGGTTGGTTTTCATGAAAACCAACATCTTACTTTCCATTAAACAAATCTCCCATGACACAAAACAGGTTTTGGATGCTTGTGCTGCATCCTGGCAGCATAAACAGAGATACTGTACTTTGATTAGGAAGTAAAGGAACAGAATGTTTTAAAATGAAGCACTAGAAATCTTATTATTAAATGTATCCATCTTTAAAATGCAAATGTTTTCATTTTCTCTCTGATTCAGGGCAAGGACAGATCAAAATAAGAATAGAAATCAGGGTTTTTGTGCAGCACTACAGTGAAATAGAGAATGGCAAAAAAACCAGTCATGACAAGCATGTTAACCTAACCAAGTAGATAAAAATAAAGTCACAATTAGAATTTACATATGACAAGAATAAAGGATTTATTTTAGAAAGCTACATAGGTAACTTAAAGGAATTCACATAAAAAGAGATTATTAATTCCTAAATGTCCTGAGACAACTTTTGCAAAAGGGAAGCCAGAAATTATTACATATGCAAGATATTTATAAACAGTCATTCAATTTGTCTGCTTCGATTAGAACTTAAAGAGTTCCATCGCTGTTACACCATCATCTTTACACTATGTATTCCAATGCACTACTTCACACGGTAATTTTTTTGTTTATTGAGCAGTCTTCAAATTATTTTTACAGGAATCATCCTGTGGTATTACAACTATTAAAAATAAATAACATATAAATTATATAAATTTTGCATCTCTACTATATTTGCGATCTTAATAATGTGACAAAAAAAATCCTGTCATTTATTCAAATACAGAAGCCATAAAATGCTCTGAGAAAGCTTTTCTCTTAACTTACCCCCAGAAAACTTTAAATCTAGTAATAGAATACCTTTTAATTCTTAATTTTTTCCTTTCAGACATTCCTCTATATTCTGGGATCTATATAAAGGGAAATAGTTGTAATAATTAAATAACTACTTATAGTAATATACATTCTACATTATAAAGATGCTACAGGAAAGCAACAGAAATAGTAGTTCGTTATCTTTCCATTGCTAATTAGGCACTTACACTTTTTTTTTTCTTGACCCAAAAATTCAAGAAAATGAAAACAGAGATATCTGCCAGAGAAATAAAAATATTGACCAACAAAGGAGTCAACGCATGGACCACCTGTTATAAATACTGAAGTTTTAACATCATAATTGGAGGTGTCAAAAGCAATTAGCATAAGAGTCCAAAGGACTTTTAAATGTTGTGTCCACGTTTCTTTTAGGACAAAAATATGTAAAAATATACGTGGAAGGAAATAAAAGCCACAACCAGTAAGTATGTGAAGTTTATAAGAATAGCATATGTTCTTTTTCTGTGCCAACAGAAGACCTCAAACTTTGATTTACCCATATGCTGGAGTAATCTGAAAGAACACAAGTTTTACCTTGAGGCAGTAAGATGTGTTTAAATAGCTCTACAACTTAAGACAGCTTTCTGGATCACAGAACAACAAGTTTGGGATTTTTACTATACTGAGTAATGAAGATACAAGGTAGAGACAACAGGTAATCTCTTTTCACAAAAAAAACCTCACCAAACTAACCCTGAACTGTAGCCCAATTTTAAACATCTGTTCTGAGAAATACATTTGTGATACTTTATTACTTCTTTTCTTTGAACTGAAAATATGGGGTTTAGGCTAGTAAGAATGCTGAGGGCATAAATCATCGACTCCCTGTAAGGGGGACTGAAAGCAGGAATGGCCTTGCCATTCAATTCTTCTATGCCCTGTCCTTGTCAGTTCCATTTCAGCACTCCCGAGCAAAATGGTAATTTACACATTGTATGGGATAAATACAGAGTTTTATTTTTCAAGAGTGCAATGTAGCACTTTAAGTCCTTATAAATCTGAAGTTTAAAAGCTTTGATTTATCCTGCAGTCCACCTACATAAAGCACATGAAGAGCTGGATTCTTTGAGAATTCATCAGAGAGCCATTCAGATATTTTTATGCATCAAATTCACAGTGTGGTAAAACTGAAATATCCAGGCTACATACAAAGGAACTTAATACATACCAGATAAAACCATGCTAAAACGGGTGTTAAGGCTTATCTATGCATTACAAAGCCAGTAACAACATGGTTTTAAAAAATCTATTTTAAAAAAAATCAGCATGTATTTAAAAAGTGTCTTTTTCAGATAACATGGAATTGCCAGTGCTTTAAATAGAGCAAGAATTCACACAAAAAATATTGTCAGGCAAAGTCAAGCCACTTGAAAATCAAAATCCATCAAAGTAAGGTCCACATTTGTTACAGTAATAGAAGTTTGCATTTGCAGATAGTTTGGCATTCTGAGACAGTTAGTCCTGCCAAATTAAAAGAAAAAATTAATCCTACTAAATTAATGTCACATGCAACATACTCTTCCTTCCTAAAATGTAAAACTCAAGACATTTAACTATGTGCATCATGTTTATTAATCAAAATCCAAGACGTGTCTAGAACAATGTATTCAGATATAAATCACAGTTAATGGAAACAAACTGGTTGCAACTGACCATGAAAGGAAACTGAACCAGAGAAGAAGACACTTACTTTTCTAGGCCATACAGATTTCTTCCCATTCAGAAAAAAAAAAAAAAACAACAAGATTTGCAAACCAGCTATAGCGATCTTCAGACTTTTCACTGCGACTAGTCACCAGTTTTCAAAATATAAATTGACAACACTGTCCAGATCAAAAATCAAGGATTGAAAAGCATTAAGTTTTCTTAAGTATACCATAGAATTCTGATATAACAGAACATTGACAGCATCTTTGCAGGCTGAATTGTGTATGTACCTTTAGGCCTCTTGATGAATAACATTTTAAACTGGCAGAGAACCACGTAATTCCCATTGTACCTGTATAACTGCAAGGAGATTCAGTGCTCACTAATGATACGCAATTTAAGAGGATGAGGAAGAAGTCACTTTAGCTGTTTTTCTAATGCAAGGCCTGAATCTCAAGCATAATTCACATGAAGTCATGCAGTTTAAACTAAAATGCTATGATTTGCAGTTTCACAAATTGATGTAAGAAAATTAACTTATAAAGAAATAGCACTTTCTTCCCCCCGCAAAACATCATTCCACACAAGCTTCTCTTAATGTGCCACAGCCGCTGACAAAGGCCTGAAGTATTTTTTTAATCACTATAGCAAGAAGTTGCATGCTGACAAGAAATTTAGTTGAAGACATGGGTGTACATTTGAAATGATCTGAAGCCCAGGCAAGAACAGGTGTTTATACTACCTCCGAACCTTCAGGGAGTTTACAGAACCCAAAGGATAGGAGATGAGGAAGATACAGAGATGAGATGAGCCTGTTAGAGACAGACACAACAAAGACAGAGCAAAATAAAGAAATACAAAGATGAATGATACAGTTTATACATACAGATTACACATTTTATCATGGATACAAGGAAACGTAGAGAAAGAAAGAATACACATTGGACGAAAATGTTTATAAATACAAGTTATGTTTTAGGAGTACAAAAACCTGTGGATAATACAAGCTGAATAAAATATATACATTGAGAGGAATCTAAAACAAGAAAGAGAGCATTAGCTCATTTAAGCTAGAATTAACTATCTTTGAGTGTGCCCTCTCCTAAAGAAAACCTGAAGTAATCCATCTGATCCGCATCCAATACTGCCAGAAAGTTTGATTGTCATTAATTTTGATGTATTCCCCAAATGAAGGAACACGTTCATGTACTTAAAAATACCTCCTTACCCTTTTCATATGGCTCCAAGTAATGTCCATCTTTTTCCACGTAGTACCATTGACATTGGAGTTGTCATGCAGTAAACTAGCACTGAGTTATGGAATAAATCCTTGAACTGATGTTTAAGAAAGATTGGGAAACTGAAGAAAGTAACCAACACCATCACATAACTGGTAAGCTGACTTCCTGGGATACTAAAAAATGCTGTCCTAAATTAAACACATAGGCATAGGCTCCAACACCTCCGCTTGTGCTCGTACTGACACAAAACAAAGAAGTCCAAACCAGCCCATCATACTAATTGAAATAACTGCAAAAAGGCTTGAAAAGGAACCTGTCAAAACAAACTGCTCCAGCAACTCACGCTGTTAATTCTGAAGATCCCAAATTTAATATGCCACTCCTTCCTTTAAGTTCTTTGGCATATCAGTGAACCTCTCCTTGGAATTTCAGAATTTCTCAGAATCAGACATGATGTGTGGTGTAATGCAATTTTTACACTAATAATGTGTCTGCTCTGATGTTAAGGGAGAAGAAACTGTTATAAATGGCATACATATGGAACTTAAAACATGCTCAAGATCATGTTATTGTGGGTAAAGAACGCTTCAGCAAAGTGCATGGAAATACAAGTAACTTATCCTGCCATGCTCCTCTCCCCAGGTTGCTTAATCTCGGACTTTAATCAGCATAAGGCCTATTAGATCTCATTACATATATATATATATATATATGAAACACACGCACACACACCTGACTAAAAGTGAAATAGCCAGTCACATGATGAAAACTTCTTTTTCTAACTAGATTTCCATAGAATCAGCTACGTTTTCATGCCAAACAATGCTTAAATTCCAAATTCCTGAACCCCTTCTATAAAAGCAGAGAGGCTTGTGAAATTATTTTAGCATTCCTTTAACAACAGAAAGGTGGTATATATTCACAATTGTCTTTGGCTTTTATATCATGTCACAGGAATTTATAAACACCGCTCTGAGCTATCTGAGTGACAAACCCACGATCTCTACAAAAACAGGTTAAATTGCTTTATAAAACAAATTTTCTAAAGGTGATTTACTATGGGAAAATATTCTTATTTTTACGTATCTTTTACAGTATTTATGGTAAAATTACTTGCGACCCTCTGTTTTGGGTATTTGGTACCAAATTAGCCTATAAGAAAAAAAATAATTTTTCCTGCTCTTATGCCAAATTTGACTGTCGTTTTTTATTGGAACATCAAAAGCAGGCTTTTAATTCTCACAGTTTTGATGCTTAATGAAAAGTGAAAGTTAAACACAGCATGGTAGCATTAAAAATGCATGGTAAATCCATAGCACCCTGACATCTTAGCCCTGCAGAGGATGTGAAGAAAAGCCATTGTAAACAAAAGATAATACTACTAAATACAATGCAAATTAATTAGATAGTCTGACAGACTCTTAAACAAAGAAAAATGGAGGGAGAACATATGTACAACTGTCTTCCAATAAAGATATCACAATAGTCTATCAATGGTACTGCTGTATATGTCTTCATTTTCAGACTTTGCTCTGGAATATCTGAAAAGTGACACATTGATAAGCTACCACTGTCAAGAACTTGGATAAAGAAGGGAGTCTGCATCCTCAGATGTACCATGTTACTCAGATGTCAGGGACTTATGGCTCTGAATCACCTATTTTACATTCAACAGACTGCTAAGTATTGTTATCAGTTCAACTGTCTACACTAACTCCAAATTTAACCAAACTGACAATTTCTTTTTGTGCAGAAAATGTGTCTAAGTTCCCCTGTCTCATTTCAACAGGAACAAATAAGTGGCCCACCTGAAGCTCCTGGCACCTAGTCTTTATGAAAACTTCCATCTTTAATAAGGCTGAACTGAGCTGGAAGCTCACTAGTAGTACTAGAGATGATCTACTTCTCTCCCTGCAGTCTTCTAGGAACTAAGTTTATCAATCAGAAAGTAAAATCAACAATATTTTGATTCCTGTTTTTTTATTAAAAGGAGAGAACAATACTGCTATTGATGGCAATATATGGATCATTTTACGTTCATCAATTCTACACAATGTTTGTGCACAAATGGGAATAAACAAACAAAAATGATGCCTTGAATGCATTTTTACCAGTTTGACCTTAGGAAACAAGATGAGTCCTACAGCACATTCTTGACATTGTTTATATCCCTTAATTTTCCTTTCTATTACACGTACTTAGTTGTTTTCTTTTGATTTCACATGATCAAAGTCATATTTTAAAAACTCATTTTTGTATTACTATGAGAAGCTTGTACAGCCACTCCATAGCAATCTAAAAAGAAATACTCAGCTGCAGTGAACATAACACTGTAGCTGAACGCCAGCATTTGGGTCATGAGGCAATGGCAGAAGAAAATGATCAGAAACCTCACTGCTACCCCTGGTCAAGCTTCTAAGAACAGCAGAGTTCCTGAAAGCTGAGCATTTCGGTGTAGATTCCTGCATAATTTACTGCTTCTTTGATGTTGTCTTAAGAAGGGAAAAAACTGTGGTTCCTTTTAAAACAAAAAACTTAAACTAAATTTTCCTCTTCTAAAGCTAATGCTGATTTCAGTACAATGCAGGCAATAAGATTCCAACTTTTTAATGTAACAGAGTAATGGATGATGAGAGAAACTTAAAATACATAAATCCTCCTTGTTTTATCAGAGGGCCATCATAGATTTTGAAGAGGTCAATGCAGGAGACTGCCAATTGTGCATTAGCATTTAAAGGACACAAGTAGAAGAACAATGCTTCAAACTGATTAAAAGACACCTGTGTCCAAAAAGATTGCATTTGGAATTTTTCACTGTAATTTAGATAAAAAGCTGGTTTACTTTCAACTAAATATTCCTAAAACTATTTAATTTCTATTGTTCATGGTATGTTTAACTTAAATTAACAAAGTCAAAGTGACCAAGTTCTCTTTTTCAAAAGGAATCAGAGTAGTTTGAGACATTTCTACATAAGCACATGAACTGGAATTCAGCGATTTTCCACCTTGCAAAATAAGATCAGACAAATGAAAACCTGTAAGAATCTGTCTTCCTAGTTAGAGAATTACTTAACCACTGAGAGTATAAAATCAGAGTGTTTAATAGAGACTTAGATGTTGTCTTGATGAGAATTGATTTTTTGGGAACTTAGAGACAGATAGGAAAGTTCTCAGATGAAACCTGGGCAAGAGCAAGATGTTTCTGGAGTGAGTTACTGCATCAGTTCCACTGACAGACACAGAAAGTTACTGAAATTGAACTCATGATACTAACACAGCTTGCCCTGAGGGGTCTTTTAAGGAGACCTAATGCTTATAAGATCTAGTGCAAAATGCTTATGGAATGCAAGGTGCCATCTTACACCCTGTGGAAGCTGAGGAATAGGAATATTATATTAGCTTTCTTCAGTGTCTCCTGAATGTTTCTTTAAACTCATTAGCAAGAGCTGTACAAATCAACAAAAAAGTTGCCTTAAAAAGGACGGACAATCATCCTACTCACTTTTACTCTTGTGCATCCATATTCATAATCACACACATCTTAGTTAATATTATCTTTTTCCTTACTCTTAAAATTACATTTTGGCTTAAGTAATGTATCTATTTCATACCCTCCTCAATGAAATTATATTGCCTTTTAGGTCTGAGAATCTTCCCCAGGGAAGCAAATAGAGCTAATAAAACTTTATATGGCAATGATTGAAACAAAGGTTCTTCCTTGAAACAACAGTTCATCTTTATGCCAACAGCTCCATCTTTCCAGATCAGCCACAGTACTCCTCTCTGCCCTTCTGTCCTGTGCCTCACAGCACACAGCTTCCTCTTGCAACCCGCACCTTCCCTGTGCTACCGCTGTTTCCTCATTCCCCACTTCCCAGGGTAACAGGGGATCTCGGTAGGGCTCTAAAATGGAGTGACAGCAGAAGGGACTGAGATTCAACTGAAGTTAGGGTGATTTCTGGAACAAGAGTCGCTACAGTCCAACGGTATTCAGAAACAATGTTTCAGGTAATGTGATGACACTGGATACAGAGGCTCAGTAATTCTGCAATGTATAAATCTAATGAACTAATTGTAAATATTTGCAAAATTTGGCTGCAAGTTTCGTAACACAGACCTGTGTTTATGCAGATAAGCAAAGGGGCAGTAAGAAATTATCTTTCATGATAACCTACAAACAACAGTAGAGCTTATAAAGTTTTCTGTAAAAGCAAGAACAAAAAAAGTTATGCCAATATTTTACTGTAGAACCATTCTGCAAACACTTCTCATTTGCATTAACCTGATTTTCCCAAAAGAGATTTTCTGAAAGAACGAGGTACAGGTTATGTAACATCTCTCTATAGTGTCATTTTGAAAATGTTTTCCTCATTTTTCAACACTTCAAACACACCTATGAAATCTGCAGCAGCAGTCCAACTTTAACTAATACACACATTGTTGTAGACTTAAAAACTATTTCAACAATCCACTACATTTTAAACAAATAGGTTCTGGAAACAACAGAAGTCAAAAATAGTTCTATCACATTCCTGGCACTAACAGAGCGTGTACACAGTTCACTGTGCAAAGATGCTCAAGCTCAGCCTGAAGGATTGCACAGAGTACCTAAAGCACCACAAGTGTCCTTAAACTGAGCTGCTCTGGAAATCATGTGTCAAGCCAGTTCCTCAGGACACAATGGCATACTAACACAGTTAGCTTCCAACACCTGAGCTAGTTCCTTTGAATATCTCTGCCCAGCCCTGAACTGTGCAGGATACCTGAATTTCAAATTTAACCAGGTATGTTACTGAATGAAAAAAAAGCCACTCTCATGTAAAAAGTACCACTTTTACAGGGTAGCTATTCAGAGTAGAATCACACTGTCAAGATGTGGGTACAAAGCACAATGCAATATTAAACAGGTAGATGTTACTGAAAGCTCAAAATGCAAAATAAAGCAATGCATTACCATTTTTATCCATGGAATGGGGCTCAGACTGCTTCTTTCCGATATCAGCAAAGGATCTTACAATTGGGATCCTGTTGCTCAGCTTCTTCTGGTTCTGATGGTGATGCTGTTTCAGTAATGCCTCATGCACCCTGTGACGAACGTCCTCACTGAGCTGCCCAGAACTCACCTGCTGGTCCAGAATCATATCTGAAAATATATGCATAAATATAATAAAAGAGCTGAAAGAGGAAATAATTTATCTTTTAAATTGCAATAATAATAATAAGCACCCTACAGGATTACAAATAAAAAGTATCTGTTCCTTTATTGCAATAGTTAAATGGTAAGTTTTATCTAGAAGTCTTTCACTCAGGGAGGAAAAAAATATGATGCTATTAATTAATATAAAAAATTCATACCCTTCAAAAATTGTGCAATTCACAAATTAAGCTCACCTATGCAACTTTGAGTCAATCCTTAAGCACTCTCACACATAACACATTTAAACCCAGATTACGATGTGTATAAGGTGGATTTTTTTCCCAAATAACCCTTATCCTACTTCCTACAAAGGACTGGGGTACTGTGAGAATATAACTTTTTTATTCCCTGAGAATATAATTTTTTTATTCCCTTTGTACTCACCGCAGGAGATCACAGTCTAACTCTTTATTTCTTATAACTATAATTACAATACTATCAGTGCAATATAAAGGAATTCCAGGTAAGACAACAGAGAAAAATTCACTGCATTACTTGTCAATACCTAATAGGATCTGTTTCTGCTGCCAGATGTATGTGTTTCTGCTAGAGAATCACTTCAAGGAGGTGTCAGTGAAACTGATCCCCATGCTAAGAAATTACAACTGGTTTTGCAGTCCACTAGCAGAAAGCATTTTTAGATATTCATATTCAACACTGTTTGTATATACATACATGTTCCTCTAGGAAGATGACGGCCAATAGCCCAGCTGAGATGCCTTTACACCAACGCACACAGCATGGGCAACAAACAGGAGAAGCTGGAAACTACTGTGCTGCTAGCAAGTTACGACCTTGTTGACATTATTGAAACTCAGTGGAACAAGTCCCATGATGGGAGTGTGGCTATCAATGGTTATGGGCTGCTCATAATGACAGGGGAGGAAGGAGATGAGGAGGGGTTGCCCTCTACATCAAGATGGGGATTAAGTGTGAAGACCTGCCTCTGAAGAACAGCAATGAGCAGGTAGAAAGCCTGGGGGTAAAAATCAGACCAAGGCAACAAAGGGAACTTTGTAGCTGGGGTCTGCTACAGGCTGCCTGATCAAGGGAAACCTGTGGATGAAGCCACCTCGCTCCAGCTACAGGAGGCATTGCGCTCATGGGCTCCTGTCTTGCTGGGGAACTTCAACCACCCTGACATCTGATGGAAAAGCAGCACGACAAGCTGTAGGCAATCCAGGAGGCTCCTGGAATGCATAGGGGATAACTTCTTCAGCCAGGTGATAGACAGCCCTAGCAGAGAGAAGGTGATACTAGATTTAATAGTCACCAGTGTTGGAGGTGCCTAGGTTGCAGCGATCATGGACTGGTGGAGTTTGCAGTCTTGAGGAATATAGGTCAGGTAAGGAGTAAACTCAGGCTCTTGAACTTTAGGAAGACAGCTCTTTAGGGAGATTTTCAGCGAGATGTCCTGGGAGACCGCGCCTGGGGACAAGGGAGCGGAGGAGAGCTGGAAGATGTTTAAAAAGTCTCCCATGGAGTGCAAGAGTTAGCGATCCCCAGGAGCAAGAAATCAGGCAAGGAAAGCAAACGAATAGCACAGCTGAGTAGGGAACTGCTGGCCAAACTAAAGGGCAAGCAGCAAATGCACAGGCAGTGGAAACTACGATAGGAAACCTGGGAAGAGTATAGAGAAGAAGTACAATTGTGTAGAGAGGGAGTGAGGGAGGCCAAGGCAAAACTGGAACTGAACCTCACAAGGGAAGCAAACAATAACAGGAAGGGTTTTTACAGGTACATTACTCAGAAAAGGAAGGTCCAAGAAGGTATACCCCTCCGATAAACAGCGCCGGAAGACAAGTAACTACAGACAAGGAAAGGGCTGAGGTACTTAACAACTTTTTTGCTTCACTCTTCAATGGCAACCTCTCTTCCTACACTTCTTGAGTGGATGGACGACAGGATGAAGACTGGGAAAGCAAAGTCCTTCCCTCTGTAAACACAGATCAGGTTCACGACCACCTGAGGAACCTGAATGTGCACGAGTCTATGGGACCCCATAATATGCATCCCAGAGTCCTGAAGGAATTGGCTCATGTAGGTGCCAAACCACTCTCCATGACATTTGAAAAGTCATGGCAGTCAGAGAAAGTCCTCAGTGACTGGTAAAAGGGAAATATAGTACCCATCTTTAAGAAGGGCAGAAAGGGTGATTCTGGGAACTACTGACCTGACAGCCTCACCTCTGTGCCTCTGAAGATCATAGAACAGATCTTCCCAGAAGCTGCGCTAAGGCACATGGAGGATAGGGAGGTGAATCGGGACAGCCAGCATGGCTTCACCAGGGGAAAATCCTGTCTGATCAATCTAGTGGCTTTCTATGATGGAGTAATTACATCAGTGGAGAAAGAAAGGGCTACAAGATACCATTTATCTGGACTCCTGTAAAGCCTTTGACATGGTTCTTCACAACATTCTTCACTCCAAATTGGAGAGTGATGATTCAATGGATGGACTGTTAGGTGGATTAGGAATTGGCTGGATGGAAGCATCCAGAGGGTAGTGGTCCATGGCTGAGTCCAAATGGGCAACAGTGATGAGTGGTGTCCCTCAAGGGTCCATATTTGGACCTGTGTTATTTAATATCATAGAATCAGAACCACAGAATATTCTGAATTGGAAGGGATCCACAAGAATCGAGTCCAATTCTTAAATTAATGGCCCATAAGGGGATCAAATATCTTCATTAATGATACAGACAGAGGAATCAATCAAGTGCACCCTTAGCAAATTTGCAGGTGACACCAAGCTAAATGGTGCTGTTGACACACCTGAAGGACAGGATGCCATCAGAGGGACCTAGACAGGTCTTAGAAGTGGGTGCATGGGAATCTCACAAACTTTAACAAGACCATGCAAGATCTGCACCTGGGCTGGAGCAACTTGCAGTATCAGTCCAGGCTGAAGGAGGAACAGATCACGAGCAGCCCTGCCAAGACAGACTTTGGGGCATTGGTGGAGTAAAGACTGGACATGAGCTGGCAATGCACACTTGCAGCCCAGAAAGCCAGCTGTATTCTGGGCTGTATGCAAAGCAGCCTGGCCAGCAGGTCAAGGGAGGTGATTCTGCCCCTCTGCTCCACTCTGGTGAGACCCCATCTGGAGCACTGCATCCAGCTCTCGGGTCCCCAGCACAGGAAGGACATCTACCTGCTAGAGCAATTCCATAGGACATCAGATTGATCAGAGGGATAGAGCACGTCTCCTATGGGAAAAGGCTGAGAGGATTGGGATCAGCATGGAAAAGAGAAAGCTTCAGGGTGACCTAGTTGCAGCCCTCCATTACTTGAAGGGAACTTACAGGAAAGATGGGGCAAGACTATTTACATGGGCATGTAGGAGAATGGGTTTAAACTGAAACAGAGTAGGTTTAGATTAGATACTAGGAAAAAATCCTTTACTGTAAGGGTGGTGAGGCACTGGAACAGATTGTCCAGGGAAACTGTGGATGCCCCATCCCTGGAGATGTTCAAGGCCAGGTTAGATGGAGCTCTGAGCAAACTTGTCAAGTTGAAGGCATCCCTGTCCATAGGAGGGGAGTTGGAACTAGATGATCTTCAAGATCTCCTTCCAACACAAACAATTCTAAGAACCTATGATTTTATGGCATGCATTATGTGGTTCAAATGGGAAAGAATTGTTGAGAATTTTGTGGGGTTTTTTTAATTATTATTTGGGGAAATGCTGCTACCAACAGTAATGATGATTAACAGAAAAATGAAGAAAAAAAATCTGTATCAAAGCACGTATAACAGCATTTAAGTACACACAGTCCTTGTATATCAATTGGAAGAAACTGTACTGCACAAAAATAGTGATATAATAAGCTGAGTCAAAAACTCCTTGTACTAAATATCCAGACAGCTAATGATTCTGTGCTGGAGTCAGATTCATATCTAACAGTAAACTCAGTGGAAAAGCAAGCAGAGCAGAAAAAATAAAAAGCAGATGCATCATCATAGAGAAATAATTTGTCATGCCTTTGATAACTGCCAAGAGCAAGAGAGGTAATAAAAGGCATTAAATACCTATGCAGGTTAAAAGCAGAATTTAATTGCTAGCAGTCACCTATGCACTGTATACACATTTTAAAAAACAAGTTTTTCTGAAGTTCTCAATATTGACATAACAAGCCAATGTATCATACACCTGCTTTGAGAGCTGAACAACAAACAACCTGCATGTTTCACTTACTATGAAGGGGCTGCCAACAAATGTACATCTCTATGATGACACATGTATAAAAAGACTAGGACAGGTCACAGAGAAATGCAGCTGCCAACAGATGTGAACATGAGCGATGTACCCACAGCTTGCAATGAAGAATCAAGCAGTGGTTTTCAAAGCTGTGTTAGACCCCCTCCAGCAATTACATTCTGTGCAGTATTAATAACAGTTTTGACCAAATGCTCATACTAGAGAGTAATGTTGCCCAGTGGAGTGCCCACACCAATAAAACCTGAGTCTGAAGGGAACTTTTATCTCCAGGGTTAACTGAAACACTATCAGGTCAGTTATCTCTGCACTCCCCGTGTATAGGGAGTTTTTTTATCACTCTAGACTATAGTGGAAGTGAGAGAGTGGCATAGCAGCAAGATAACTGACAGAAAGGCAAAGGAGAAGGTAACACAATTTTGAGACAAAGTCTTCAGGAGAATATTTTCTGAAGGAGATAAGAATTTGTAACACATGAGAAAATGGAAAGAAAGCTCCAGCTCCAAGAAAAATATGCGTTTTTCCCCTCAACTCTATTGCCTTTTGAGGAACGGCCTCTGCCCTAAGGATAAGACAATCTTCCCTTTAAACACCCTTAGTGCACAAATTTGCATGTTACAGTTCCCAAATAGGCCAGTACTTTATGTAACATGACAGGGGATCTTTAAAGGAAAAAAAAAAAAATAATAAATTTGTAACTCAGGACATCTGTGCTAAAGCACAATTGAAATTATCCTCTCCTCTCTCTTTTTGAATTCTGCTGATCAAAATACAAAGTGCAGAACATGCAAAACCAAAGACTGCCTTCTTTGAGTTGGTATAAAACAGAAATCAAAAGGAAGAGCTGAAAAAAAGGATTCCTTTAGAATAGGCAAATTTATGGTTGTGGTTGTGGTCATCACCTCGCTTAGACACATACTCCACTTGTATGGTGTCATTCCTGGAATTACGAAATTTTGCACATTAAATATTAAAATATATTAACTGCCAAGGACAATGTCTACATTTAAGATTATCCATTCAAGGAGAGAAAATTACAGGAAAAAGATAATCACCTCCCTATCCTCTTCCTTGCCTAGATGCTCTGCTAGACTCGTTAACAGCCACACAAGCCATGGAGTTGGTACCAGTGTGGTGGTGACTAAAAGTTTTTATTTCCTTCCAGAAAGGAGAAAATGGCTTGAGTTTTCTGGTTTTTCACAACTTCCCCTTTTCTGTAGCCCCTCTACCACACGTAAAAAGAAAAGTATGCATTCAGTTTTGGAAACAGTGAAGATGTGTTTTCTTGCCTTGATATTTCCCTACAGTTGTCACTGCTTTAATGCAGATCCAGTTGCAGTAGCAGCTGTAGGAGTTTAAATGCAGTCAAATTACTGCCAGAGTGCTGTATTTTGACCCTTTTCACATGCCCTGAACAGGGGTAAGAAGGACTACGTCCATCAGCCCCTGTCGTTATGGGATTTCCATTTCAGCTTCTTCCAAAGTTTTTCAACATATCTTTAAAAGTCCAAGCAATATCAGCAACAACACTCTTGATTGCAAAGATAAGCTTGAAAACAAGAGCATCATGTTTAAAGTCCAAGAGTAAATGGCCAACAGAAGATTTTAAACATGTAAGTTTCAAAACAGACTGTAATTCCTTAATCCTGTGAGAAGATCCTACATGCTGACATCAGTTGAAGCTGTACATACTTTTCAAAGCCCTGGTCTTCACTCTTGTGCCTAGAACAGATGGCCATTTCTCCACACTCCATAGGACAGAATGGAGTAAAGAATAAAGACATAAAACCTCTATCAGCACTCTATCTCAGCTGCAGTCCTGTGTAACAACAGAGACTCTCCAAGGTTTCTATGCTTAACTAAAAAGTTTGAGGGATTTCTTTGTTTGCTTTAAAGAATTTTCCTCTTGAATGACTTTTTAAATTCTGCACAGCCTTCTTCTAGCCAGAGACCCAGCTTATCATTACATTTTTCAAGGATGCTTCACAATCATATGAAGTTTTTAGAAAGATGTAACGTGTGGAATATCCACCAGCACAGTGTTATGCATTCTAATAATCATTTACATCACGACATTTCTTCTGACATCAAGGACACTGAAATAGCATGTTTCTTCAGTAAATAATCTTGATTCATGCTGGAACCATGAAATCATTTTCTCAAACTGTTAAAGACAGACATTCTTCCTGCCTTGGTCATTTAAAAGAATTCAAAGAATACTTGAGGTTTCATACAACTTCAAGAATGCTTCCTCCATTCAGACTCAGTTACAATACATCATCTACATAAAATTAATTTTGTGATTAAATGTGAGCAATGCGAGGACTTAAACAAGCTATTATAGTAACTCAAATACAACTCATGACCACCTGTGAACAATTTACCCAGGCTATGAATTAGAGCATCCGGGTGCAGACAATTCATATCAGTTCAAATGCAGCACGGCTCACGTGTGGCCCACAAATGAAAATTCCATCTGTCCCACCTATGGGGTCAGCAAGGACGCAAAAGCAGGCTGGCTGCTTTCACTCACTCCGGAGATGTCTGTTACACACAGCAGCTTTGTACAGAGACATGTGGCCAGGTCCTCGTGGAGTCATCACAGGTCCAAGCAAACAAACAACGAGGCACCCAAGTGTGTCCACAGTTCATTCGCCACTGCACCAGTGTGCTCATCACCTCACATACAATACTACAGAGAATGTTCAGGTGAAACATAGAATAAATTTATAGACAGCATACTGCATTTGCACAGAAATACTTGTGAAGTCCAAAAAGAAATTTCTGCGCTCATATTCTCCTGATACAGGTTGGCACTGACAGTTTACAGTAAAAGAAACTGCATTCAGTACATACCAGCAAAGTTGCTGGTATTCACACCTCTCAATCCTCCAAATTTTATAACTGTGCAATTGCAGGACAAAATGAAATATTAATGACAAAAAATTAAAGACATAGGCTTTTGTGTGCATCACAATTGCAGTCATAGCTGATAATAATTTAAAAGCCAAGGTTTGTCTGATTTGTGGTCATTTCCCTTAAAGACAGGGAAGAAGAAAACACAAGCAGCCCTTAAGCATTGTTTTATGGAAGACAACCAATTGAAATACTGTCCTATATCTTAACCCATCTCTAACAGGAACCCAAATATATACTTCTCTAATGAGTCAGACACTAGGAGCAATAGAAACCCAACAAGTAGGATTCCTGGGCTGCACTTGTGAACCAAGACCTATTTACAGCAATGTGCTGGTTTCAACTGGTATAGAGTTAATTTTCTTCACAGTAGCCAGTGTGGGGTCATGTTTTGGACTCGTGCTGGCAGCCATCTCCAGGAAAGCAGGGCCCCATCACAGGTACCAGTTACTTGGGAAGACAAACACCATCACTTCAAACACCTCCCTCCTTCCGCCTTCTTCCCCCAAACTTTATACTGAGCATGATGTCATATGGTATAAAATATCGGTCACCTGTCTTGGCTGTGTCTCTTCCCAACCTTCCAAGCATCCCCAGCCCCCTCACCAGTGTGGCAGCACGAAAAGAAGAAAAGTGCTCTCTGTGAGCACTGCTCAGCAATAACAAAAACATCTCTATGTTATCAACCCTGTGTTCAGCACAAATCCAAAACATAGCCCCATACTAACCACCAGGAAGAAAATTAACTCTATCCCAGCTGAAACCAATTAAAGCATTTATAATGGTGATTATAAACAAGCTATCGAAGCCAGCAGGCTTGGCTGCTCACCCAAGAGACCACAGCGTTCCAGTGCACTGAGCGACAGATCCTATTTTCAGCTCTACCTGAAATTATCTTGTCCAACTTCTCAGTTGAAATACTTGAAAAGCAAAGACAGAGACTGAAAAATGTCTGCTTTCTAAAACAGTGGTATGTAATTTTACTGAGGAAGAAGAGTAAGTAGTTCACAAAACTGTAAATAGTAGAGACGAGGCCAAAATTTCCAGCTTGCAGTTCAGAATTGCAGCCACAGTGGATGCTACCAAAACAATATATTTTGCAAGCTGAATTTGACTTGTGCTATCTAAAAAAAATCCCAGATTTGTGGTTAACATGGAAAAACATAAAACCACCACAAAAAAACCCCGTACTGCTCAGAAGCTGGTATGAGGTTCACAATTTACCCACAGACAAAGGAACAAAACCTGATAAATGTTTCGCTGTAGAAGTTATTACCACATGGTAAGCTGAAAACAAAGCAAACAAATACAGAAATATGGGTAAGTGAGAAAGTGAAAGCTCATCAAAAGATAGGTGTAGGGTCAAACAGAGAAGCAAACTGCTCCCAGGCAATCCCATGCTTTATTACAGTGTTTGTAATAGAAGATAAATTTACCACAAAAGCACTCACAGAAACATAACACAACGTGTTGCAGATGAAACAAAAGGCTCCAGCGAAAGAAAATCTTTACTTGAGCCAGTTAAAATATGTCATTATTATGGAGTAATATAGCTTAAACCAAACAAAAGCAAAAGACTTGTTCAGATTGAAAGCTTAACATGATATTAATGAAATCAGTGAAATTGCACACTTGGGATGTAATGCCCTGAGTTGCTGAGCACAGAGTCCAGTGACCTCAATCACAAGATTAAGCTGTTACACAGATTGAAAATTCAATTGTGAGGAACATAGAAAAAACTGGGAAAAAACAGTCAGATCTTGGGATTGGAAAGCAGGAGAAGATTTAAAATTTAATTTAAAAAATAAACTATTATTAAAATTAAGCTATTTAAAATAAATGGAACTATGTAATATTTCAAATGTGCAAGTCACCAAAGCCCCACTGTGCAACACTGAGGCCACAGTTACAGTTTGTATTTGACAAGGTCTGACATTTGTTCACAGAACACTCTGCACAACTAAAAGAAAATGCAAGATCTGTGTCTCATGCTGTGAAAAAGTATTCCCATTAAAGGCTGGACTGGATAGTTTTTGAACCAAACAACAGAAAATGGCATCATATGCTAAATAGAAGAACCTTTTGGGTTCATTCAGTGGTTATAATCAAAAAACCAGATGGTAATCTGAGAATCTACATGGTTTCAAAGGAACTAAATGAAAATATCAAAAGAGAACATTTTCATCTGCCAACTTGAACAACACATTGAAGCTGCTCTCTAATGGTGCAGCCAAATTCTGGCAAATACCTCGTCAAGAGCTAAGTTCCAAAATAAATTGTTTTGATTACATAGATTTTTCAGACTTCCTTTTAGCATATGTTCTATACAGAAGTGATCGATAAAATATTACTACATCAAATGTTCAAAGGAATTCCTTGTGCATGGAGTGCTAACTTACTGATATAGGAGTCACTGCAAAGACATATGAAAAAGTAACGTCACATATTACAAATAGTCATAAACCCCCCTAAAATATGTGTCATAAAAATGCATTTTTAAGCAGGATAAAGTTCAGAAGAGGAATTGAGTTCTTTTCAAGAGAAAAGTAAAATCCATCTTACAAAATTTAACAACTATTTGAGAAACTTCAGGAACAAACATGCTGTTCTAATGCATGATAACAGTGTTAGAAATTCATCTCAGAAGTCTCTGTTATAGTAACATACTGCCTGTGAATTGAGCATCATAGGTATGAATAAGCTCTTTTGCAATAAAGAAAATTGGGCATCTGTCCTAAAAAATATACAGTCTTGTAGATCAAGTCATTTTTTAGTAAGACAGTTGGAATGAAAAAGAGCCTAATAGAGAATGGACATGCTGGAACACAGGATGATTTAAAAATTCTCACTGCATCACTGGTACCAAAATATTTTTATGCAGAACTATCAAAGTTTCCAGGGAAAAAATACAAAGTGTTCTGAAAGCCTTGCAAACATTATAAATGGTGGTTTTCAACTGTAGATTTTACCACAAGCTCATTAAGGTTTTAAAACACAGACTTTAATAATCAACATTTTCAAGAGCTAAGTGCTGAGTATTTAGTGCCTTAGTGAATAATTGTTTATAGATTAAAAGCCTTGACTAAAACAAATTCTTCGTCTCAATTTAGCAATGAAGATTAAGTGTATTTCTTTCAAGGATACAAAGACTGGCACTGCATTAACAGAAATATAAATCAATATTGGAATATAGCCCAGATAGCAAGACATTATCAACAAATACACAGCACACGTTTTTAACTAACAAAGCATTAAGGCAAGTAAAAAGAAAGTACACATGCACAAATAATGTATTTGTTCTCAAAGGATGATGCACTATAGCAATACAGTAAAATTATCAAAAGATTGCCTTAAAAAACAAACAAACAAACAAAAAAACAACACAAACTCTAAATTATGAATAAGAAGGACACAAGAATAAAAGTTAATCTAGGAGTACTGCTTAAAGCCATGGGATATAATCTGTTTTCACAAATTCTCCTACAGGTGGTATACACATGAACATTGAAACAAAACCGAAAGCGACCATCAGGATTGCTGGACAAGCCTAGCATGAGGCTGGCTCACAGGCAAAATAAAAAGAGTGTTAAATATTGAAAAAATTGTAGCCAACAGGTGAGAGCAACCATTTCTTTAAATTCTAACGTGTCAGGACTGTCAGATAAAATCAGTATACATACCAACTCCGGGGCGAAAGCAGAGTTTGCATTGTATAGCACAAGAAAAGTAGGATTATAACTACTGACAGTGAATAGCAACTGACTGGAACAGACAATATAAGATTTACTGAGAGATGCCAGCTCTGTCTAATCTTCAGGTCCAGCAGTCACTTTTATGTAAAAAGAACTGCTGTCCTATTATTTGAAATTACCACATTTCTGAGTTACCTAGCACACATCTTGGTAGTGTTCTTGTTACCACTACTATTAGTCTTCATTCCTTGCAGTGCTGCCTAATGTGTGCCACTCTTTGTAACATTTTGTAATTGCTGGAGACCAGGAATTACCTACATACATAGTATTAGAGTAACAAATTACAAGGGAACTTGACTGAGGAAAAGGAAAACAGCATTGCTACAGCACAAGTAATATTTACAGAGAAAAGCAACTGGAATAGCAATTTTATTTCTGGAGGAAAGAAAAAAAAAATAAATCTCTTCAAACCAACCTGACAGAACGTGGGTAATTTGCAGAATGATTCATTTGCCAGAAGCACCTGCTGCAAAGCTGTTTAAAAACAACAACAACAACAAAAAAAACCTACCTCATTGCTTATCGAATCAGCAGGAGGAAAAATAAAATCCTCTCTCAAAGGCAAAGCACAACCAGTGATCATATGTCAGATCACTTTATTAGAAAGGGATGCCTACCAGCTCAAGTAAATAACACAACAAACAAAATGCACCCAGATCTGACAGAACATTTTCACTTTTAAAGTGAAAATGGTACAAACCAATTAATGGAAGTCATCCTAAACTCTTCTCAGAAGAAAGAAGTTTCCCTAATCAACAAACCAAGATAATCCACAAGTAGAATTGATTCAAAATACCATGACAGTAACTCACCAAATTCTCTGCTGAAGGACAACTTATATCTGTGATGAGTTTCCAAACAACATCAGTATTATGAATGCTCGTATTAACTAAAGAAACAAAAAACCCACAACTAACTAATAACTGCGAGATACATAATATCTTCCAAAAATATTTTTATTGCTTTAATTTTTACTTTTTTACCTAGTTAAGTAAAAACAATTCTGGAAGGGATCTCTTAGTTCGCTACAGACGAAGCTGAGTGATTTCTGGATTAAGAACATAAAGTTCAAGATTGAAAATCCTAGGGTACTATTTAAGCAAAAATTAATATAAGAACACCAAGCTGATCTAAGAAAGTCTTATTTATTTATAAATAAATAATAAAGCAGCATACTGATAGACATCTTTGTTCTTTCAAATCAGTTGCTTTTTATTCTTCATATTTATCTTTTATCATTATCAAGACAAATTTTGAAGCTCTGATTCAGACCATGAGTCATAGGAGAATCAGATCTCGGCACAGAGTAGAAACCCACACAAGTTTCTGCAGATTGGTATTAATAATATCTTGCGTCAGTTTGACATAAACAATTTGGGAAAAGTAAATACAAAAAGCAGCTACTATTATCAGAGCCAATTTTAATTCCACTGTCAAATATAGCCCACCAACCAATACCTCCCTTACCTGCTAATTTAAATAAGTAAAATAAATGTTATCTAGCCCTTACATAGATTTATGTATCATCCATAAAGCAGTTTTCCTGATAACCTTGAGTGCTGGAAAACTTCATTGCTTTGTCTTTTGTATCTCTACCTAAAGTAACTACAGTCTTTATGGGAAACACCAGGAATGCAGAAAATGGGATTCAGTGTCAATCGCACTTATAGTTTGGAAGAGAAGACTCATCCATTATGTTCTCTCTCTCTTTCTGCTTCTGCTGTTCTCAAAAGCTCTAGGATCACAACTGCCAAATACACTTTTATTGGAAAAAATGCACTCAACCTTAGCTTAGAAGTTAATGTACCTATAAATTTATTTAAAAATTTACACAATATTATTACTTGATTCCTTTCTCAACTCAGAGACAAGTCTGTCTTCATGTAACTTAATTACGATAAATAATTCCCTATATTTTTGCATCTTTTTAAGCTAGAGTGCCTGCAATTAGCATAGCAGGAGATTAAGCTTGTAAAAGTTAGCACACTCCTCAGTCATAACATGAGGCAGCATGGCAGGAGTAGAGAACATGCCAGCTCTAATTAAATATAACCAAACTGTCCCCTCTCCTCCATTTTAACTTTCCTCCTTTATAAAAAAAAATGATTCTTAAAATAGCAAAGTCCGTATAAAATACAGAAATAAAAGACCAAGTAAAATATTTCCCAAGAGTTTCTAAACTGGACTGATTCATACACAATAGCTTCCTTGTAAGCATTTAATTTTTATGATTAATTTTCATAACCAATACATGAAACATCAACACATACCTGCAATTTCTTCTATGGAGTTAGCTCTCATGTCCAAAAGAACTGTGCCATTCAGGATACAACTTCTCAGCTCAAACAAGCTATGAAGTGACAGTGTGGCAACATAAGGTTTACTCCACCTCTCTCCACCATCCTCTACATCTTCTTCAAACTTCAACCACCTGTACAAACAACAAATTTTATAACTCCATTATGCAGAAGAAATTAAAAATAAATTACTTCTATGGATATTGACAGATCACTGTTAAACATGTCTTTGGATTTCACTTTATTCTTTCTTTGTAGGTAATGTATAGAAACTTCCCTTGCTTGCTTCTTTGCATATAATGCTGTATTATACCATTTTTGAAGATAAGTTCTGTCCACAGAGATGAAAAGAGAAACGTATTAAGCACCACTGTACTTTACAAGAACTTTGACTAATTCTCTGGCATGCAGTGGTATTTCTGTGATAGAATAACAAGTAGTATGAAAAGGAATCTGGAAAGATTTCAACAAAGTAAAAAGATATATGAAACTGGCATGGAAGGATCAAGCCTTATGTTACTGGCCAGTCTGATGAACTTTCTTGTGTGACTGAATTGTTTACAGATAAATATTACACTCTAAATGTTAAAAGAATATTAAACAAACATGATAAATCTGACAAGTTTGTTGACATATGCAGAAGTCTTCCAATCACACATAGATGTTGCTGCGTGGAGCCATGCAGCCCTTCCAGCTTGGCAAGGCTTGAACAGCTGCATCCACAGCACATCTCTGTATCACTTGACTCAGCAGCACTCAGCTATTTTATATGGACACAGCACCAGAGGAGTCGAGCAGAGCCTCACACCTTGACAGCATCTTCACACTTATTTCCAGACAGCAGGGAAGTGTAAAGCATTAAGAACCTCAAAGCTGAGGAATTTCCAGTTTTAGCAGGGCCTCACAGCCCAGCAACACAACAAGCACAGATGTCCTCTTCTGTTCCTGGGCCACCCATCTTGCTCTGATTCTACTTGTAAAATATGCATGTGTACCCATATTCTAGATACTGTCCCCCTTTCAATCCCCGTGTACCAAATTCTTCAACTTCTACTGCCCTCCTGTGAGCAGCCACCACTTCAGTGACCCACTCACAATCAGCATATCTGCTCCCTTCCTGATGTATTCCACTTTGAACTGCCCCAGCTGCCTTCTAATCATTCTCTCGTTATGGTCTATATAAATAGACAATTTGCCCCAATGTAATGATGCTCTCCAGATATTTTCAGTTGATATTAGCAGATAAATGAGACCCAACAGTTTGGGTAAAACTTGTCCCAAATCAGGTACTACTTTCCAGCCATGACACATTAATTGGTTTCCCAATAAAAAGCTGCAATTCTCAGCTATACTACTGGGTGTATAAGATAACTCCAATTGTTATGCTTTAGTGTGTTTCTCCACAAAATTACTGGATTTTTTTTTTTTTTCAAAATAGAAACTATACATCATGCATTCTCTGTGGAGAATGCATGATAGTATAGCTGGGTCAAATACAAAAGCTTCTGTAAGACTGACTGTTGATTTTAAAAGGTATATCTTTCTTTTGGCTTGAAATCAGTTAATGGGGGGGGAATTAATTTTAACACTACATCCACAAAACCAAGCTATTCATTTCATTCTGCTAATTCTGTGGATGGGACAGCCTAAGTCAGATCCTAGAACGGAATGGAATAGGCCAGTGCACTTTCTTGCTCCTACTAATGAACCTGCAGGAATGCTTTTACTCGTGGGAAATGTTATGGAAACTGAGAGATGGCAAGCTTTGGAGTCTTCTAACTGCTGAGAAAAAAAAAAAAGGAAAAAAAAAAAAAGGGAAAAGACAGACTAGAAAAGGACTTACTCTTCCAAATAAATTAAATAGAAATAGAAGAGATTGACCTAAAGAACACCAAAATTCAGTCAAATCTTATCTACGGCTCCCTTTGATATGCTATTCTTCTGATCAACCAAGAACAAAATGTCTCAAATAGTTTCAGGCAGTTTGCTCAAGGTATTTTTTAAAACTTCTAAGGCTCAAAAGTGTGTATTTCAGTCAAACTGAAATTACGAAGATACAGATGTACTTCATCAGTCGATCCACCACTTCAATCCATGCAGAGCTTGGTGAAATGAATACAAAACCACTTAGTGCTATCACCCTCATTGGACGTACTTAATCTACCCGGAACTCCATCCAGAGTCAGACAATGAGATTTACAAATACTTCCAAGTGGCATTCCACACAGATGGAAAACATAATAAGGCTGGAACTGCAACAAATTCAGGGTGTTTATTCCCCTTACCATGCTTTAATCAAATCCATAATTTTGAAGTCCTGAATCAACCACAGGTTGATCCACTGTATTAGTTTGTAAGCACATGATCTTTCATAGTAAACACCATCCTTTTTCTATTATTCTACCCAAACCCACCTTGTCCTTTGTGTATGGTGTCTTTATCTATTTCTAGAGAAATAATATCTCCTAATTTCTTATCATCAGCAAGTTTCATTACTGTAATCCTATTTTTCCATTCAATAGTAAAGCTATTTACTAAGACTAATTCTTCAGAAATTAGCTGTCACTACCTTTCACACTAATAGCATAATCTTTCAGCATGACCTCTTCAGTTCCTGACCCGCTAATAGAATTGTTACACTAGAATGTAACACTAGAATGCAGTTTAAGTAATAAATTTCCACTGCTGTATCATATCAAATGCTTTACTTTTAAAAAAAAAATTAGATCTATTTTTTTGTTGTCTGAAAACGAAAAATCAATTAGATAATTAAAGAGCATTATTAACTTAGTCTGACATGATATACCACGATATTGCTTTTTATCCAATTTTCCGCTTAGTTTCAAGTCTACGATTTTTCTTTTCTTCAAGTATTGTTCTAAGTCTTGTATGGCTCTGAAATTGGACAGTAAGGTTTGTCCCGATCATTTTTATCCTTTCTTGAATAGCATTGATGTGTTTGCTATAGTGCAGCAATACACCTGACAGACTCACAGAATGACAGGGATTACCCTACCCTTAAAATACATGTTCTTTCAGCTTTCTAAGATGGAAATTATTGCACCCTCTTATTTGTACAGATAAAGCACTTTAATTCTTGTCTTCATTCTGAATTTGGTTATTTCCCTGCCATCTCCTCTTTTTCAAAGAGCCAGCCACCCCATGACAAATGCAGTCTGAAATTTTGGGATACAAACTGGAAAAAATCACTTGTCTTGACCAGTTTTTTCTGCATGGCAGACCCACTCTTTCTTTGTTTCCATCTTACTTCTAAAGCTAAAGAAATTTTTACTGTCAGGTACTATGCTTCACTCTTGTATTTTCTGAGGTCCAAACATATCGTCTTCTTGATGGTTTTTTCCTGTCCTTTTTAAATATTTCATCTTGCTTCTATTAAATATTTTTGATTCTTCATTTCCTAAATGACAATTGGGAACTACATATAGACAGATCAACCTAAACAGAAATATATTTCACCTATTTCTTTCTAATTCTTTCTTGATCAGAACAATTTGTTAATAAAAATTGTTCTAATTTTTCAGGAGCACAATTCTTTGATGATTTGCAAAGGGTTGGGGTTTTTTCGGTTGAACTAAATAAGTTGCCATTTCCCTGCTTAAAAATAATGTAAGACAGTGATTTTTAATTTTAGTCACAATAGAAGATGATATCCCTCCTAGGGGGGTATGTTCTGTGTATTCCTAATCAGCATGAAAACACTGCAGATGATTACCTTGACTAGATTTTCTCTGTCTGAGTAACAGTAGATTATTAAGGGGCACTACTACATTCCATTTGCAGCACAATCCCCATATGAGAATTTTATACACATGAAGATCTATATTTAACAGCTTTCTATGCCTCATATGGCCAGATAAGGGAAGGGAAAGTCATAGAAAATTCACTGGCCCTCTGGGAAAGCAGGAATTTGCAGTAATATTAAAGGGAAAACTAACAGACGTATTCACGTCAGACAGCACACATACATGGCTCCCCACAAAATCCTTCCAGAAATTCTGCAGTTTTTATCCCACTGACATCAAAGACGTGGTCTGAAGACTTCTGGGCACCATTCAAGAACACTGTCAACAACTGGCAGGGAGAGAAAGAATTAAGGTTCTAAGAAGAAATATTAACCAAAGATTGCTGAGAAGTGTAAACTCTTAATGAATCTAAGCAAATCAACTCCCATTTCAGTGCTCAATGAAAAAACATGCAATAATAAAAGAAAAAAAGCTCTGTTCCAGTATTATTTTTTAAGCAGAAATGCAGTTTAAACAGCCTTTCACACTAATTTTGCAGAAATAAAATAATCGAATACTCATTCTCAAAATACACTGTTCATTGATAGTTAGAATATGCAAAAGTTCTATTGCTCCAAAAGTAATTTCCTTCCTTGCTTTAATATTTATATAATGGTAGCTTTATCAGATGAAGTTTTAAAATTATTAAAATTATAAACTAAAATGTTAATAAATCCAATGATTTTTAACTCCTATAAATGGTATGTTCAATTTTTTCCCTTGATATTCACTCTGACCTATATTTCATAAATCCAGATGAAAACATTTGGCTTGGGAAATGACAAATGCTGTTGTAATACTAGCAGTCTAAGGATTAAAATTATGGTTTTATTAAGCTTTATATCCAAAATCTGTTCCTGAGCTTGCTGCAGCTTTGAAATCATTCCTCAATACATCAGCTACCAATACCTAAAGATAATTTGTAAGAAGTCATGAAAACACTCACCTTGCTGTCTCCCTCCACTCTGCATCCTCTCCTTCACGCCAACAAATTTCATCAAGCTCAGTGAAGAGATCATGAGGAATGTGTTCTTCATCATCATCTTCTGTTCCAAGAATAAACTGCACCCTTTGTGATGGGGTATCTGGAGAAAAATAAAAATATCAAGTCCAAAACACCAATTTTTTTGCCCTGAGCAAACAAATATTTCATTATATTATCCAGATTATTTCACCTATATCACTTATTGCCACACACAAAAAAATTAAAGTTATGCTGTAAGAACATTCATTCATACATGAACACGTTCATATTTAGACCTCTTCATTTACTGTAATTGTCTACTCTGCTATTTAAAAAACTCATCCAATGATAGAATGTGATGTACAGAAGTAGGCTCTATTGGATGCTGGAACAGTATCTCCCAGAAAAAAAAAAAAAAAGGCAGCACAGAGAGGAGCATAGATATAATTATATAACTGATAAAAGTATTTTACTCCAGTGCTAAAAAACTACTTTGCAACTTCATAGGTCTAAATCTACAGATCTATCTCAGCTCACAAAGCTAGTATACTAAATGTAAAATCTTTGTTGTACTTAGTAGGAGAAAAAAAGACAAGCAAAATCTGTCTAATGGGAGTATACAACTGCAAACATGAAAAGGAACACATCACTATACCTACCATCCTATCTCCCTTTGTTAACTGTTTCTACATGGCTAGGCTGCTTGAGATGAACAAGTTGTTAATCTGTCCCAACTTCTGCATTTTCAGTGCAAATCTCAAATGAAGGAACTCTGATGAAACCCAGTCTCTTTAGAAATACATAGTTGCTTTTTCTGTCAGTGTATTTTAAATTTCTGAAAGGAACCCAAAGTCCTTTGTGACAGTGACAGGGGCCAAGTTGCCAGTGAACTGAAAAACTGATTATCCAGTAGAACAGCTCAGCAATTCCTTGAACATTGTCTAAATGAAGTTCTGTTCTATAACCATATTTGTAAGACAACCTCGAGTGTTCTATCTAACAATGAAAAGTATCTCTGCATAGGATCCTCCAGCTCTTTGAATTTGGGAAAAACTGAGATGATAGCACCCATTGAATGCTAATTAAAGAGCATACAGCACTGATCAAAACAAATTAAACGGGCTACTGAGACAGAAAATTAAATTCAGCAATAAAGATCTCTTTTTTGGTTGTTGTACTAAACTTGCTATAGCAATGAAAACACAAATAATACATGACAGTTTTCACCTGAGGTCTATTTGCTTAAACTGAGTGTAAAGGTATAGTACAGTCAAGCCTATTTACTCCTTCACAAAGCAAGGAAATTAAACCCAAGAAGAAAAAAGGCAGAGGAGGGCGAGAGACATGGGCTTGGGCACTACTAAGCTCTAGGGAATGGAACTGCAGGGGGACAGCTAAGGAGACAGAAATTACTTTTGGTGAATCATTAAAGAACAGCAACAAACTCTTCCACTTGACCCCTTCTTTGCTTTTTCCTCTCAGTGTTCAGTCCTCTTTTTTCTTTAAAACCATTCTACCTTTCTTTTTAATGTGAGAAAAGAAGGTACATTCCAGTCAAGAAGCGTGCAACTTTTTAGGACTATTTTCCAAAAGGACAAAATTCAATGAGATACGAACTTACAAAAGCCAAGTGCATGTGACTAATGACAGAACCTGGAAAACAAGCTACTTTGGTAGAGAGCTGGACTGCAGTGATAACCTGAGAATAAGCATTGCCAGGAACATTCTGTACTCTTGATAAAATCAGTACTAGAACTGATTTACAGCAGCTGCTACTGTTAAGTAATAAATGAGCAGTGTTGTACAGCAGAGCTGAAGTTTCATGACAGTTATAATACTCTTGCAAGTACATGCTTTCAGCATGGGAAAGAGAGCAGAGGATCAGAAATCTCATGAAGTCAGGTGAGTAGTAACAAGGAACCACCTTCCTGCAGCAATTTGCTCTTACTGGGTTTTCTGTGTAACAAGCTTCATGACAGACAACAGTGAATCACAGAATCTTTTAGGTTGAAAAGATATCTAAGATCATCGAGTCCAACCACTAAACAAGCATTGCCAAGTCCACCACTAAACCATGCCCCTAAACGCCACATCTATAGAAGTGACACAATATGCATTAAATTACCTTCTTTCTTATTAACAAACCAGTAAAAAAACCCACAAGCTATCTGTCTACATTTCTTTACTGCTGTAATTTCTACTGATGGTTGAAACCTGCAAGTCACAGCTTCATTTTGAGACATCAAGCTGGAAACAAAAAAAAAAAATTTCACTTGCTTTATAGTACAATCATTTTATTTCAAGGACAAAACCCTAAGAGAATTAAACAATATGAAAATAATAACAAAAACAACAGATCTGTTGGTTCTACTTATAAAACTGAGTTAACACGACTACTCTTGAGCAATGCCAGATGGATTTGGCTTCTATTCATAAGAGCAATAAATACCAAATATGTCATTAATATGTTATATAGAAAATTAGTAATATGTGATTCAAAAATAGCATGAAAGGATACTTCAGTTGCTGACTGTCAAACTGTGATAACTTAATCCTCAGTCTAGAAGCATAATATTTGCAAACTAGGACACTCGATGTATTCTGCAGTCTAGGAAAACAGAAATTGGCTTGAATATTATTTTTGCCTATCTCTACTTCAATTAGTACAGCCAGCATTAAAAAAAAAAAAAATCCTTCATAAGATTATTGTTATTCCTAAAAAGTAATGAAAGCAATCTGGATTAATCTTTAAAAAATTAAATGAGCGGGACTAATTTGTTACATTAGTATTTTTATTACTGCAGTTGTTTTATATCAGATATATCAGAAGCAGCGTGAATTTAAAGTTCCACAATAAGCAGCTGATGAGCCTCTCAAGTAACAAGCTCATCACCAGTTCAGGAAACCCTCCAGAACCAGCTGGGACTGGGCAGAAAGTCTAGTGCACAACAGGAGTATATAAACCTATAATTAAGAGTAGGTGAATTCTCTTAACAGCCACACTCCTTACAAATAATTAAATTTACCCCACTAATAGCCC
>JAYRBT010000181.1:17158583-17168691 GCA_036023395.1 Myiotriccus ornatus | reverse complement strand
CCTATAATTAAGAGTAGGTGAATTCTCTTAACAGCCACACTCCTTACAAATAATTAAATTTACCCCACTAATAGCCCTTCAACATTTGAGATTAGGTACCAAATACAGGCAACTGATTCCTTTCAATATACTTTCTTAAAGCCCTTCTACTACCAAGAGAAGTTCCCCTTTGCAATCCACTTTTTGGCTTGCATTACCTTCAGGGAGTCTTTCCTGGACTGTGCACGCAGTCCTCTGTCAGGCTCACCTCCAGGGCTGCTCTTGTGGCCTCTCCACATCCAATATCATGAATTACAAATTTAAGCCTCTTTAAAACTAGGGATTACTAAAGCTAGATTTCTTAAAAGAACAAACTAAACCTTCCACAAGTCCCAGTGGTGCCCAGTTCTACAAGACATATGAGGCTGCAAACTCCAGTCCTCACAGCTATGTTCACTTTAACCCTCAACAAAACCTGTCCTTAAAGACACCCTTTTCTGAGATAAAATCTTCATATTCCACTGCATTTTAAAACAGCAACGTAAATATCTTTAACTCAAGAGTACGAAGGAGCTGTTTCGCTGGTTACAGGCAAACAACAGACATCAAAAGCCACTGGAAACTGCCGCTAAAATCCGCAGGCACACCAAACAAGCACAACTCTACCAGCCAAAGGGAAATCTGCACTAGGTTGCAGTGCCACCACAACCCACAGAGCTGATGGAACCTGTGGCCCTGCAGCTCACAGGCACCATCACCCATCACCCTCCCAGCAAGCAGCACCAAGGAGATACTCCAAGCATAAGCAGCTTTTTTTGACAAATTAGTTTCAATTTGCATCAACTCCCTCATTTAATTCACAGAGCTGCCACAATACTTGCCCTACAAGGAGGGGAGCTTAAAGGTGGCATGAAACTAGGGCCTTAATTACAACAGCAGCATTTCAGCTGGGAACAGTGAACCTCTCCAATAAAGCAAATAGCACTACTGCATTTTTAACTAGAGTGGATAATTTCACTGAATTTCTCCTTCAGAAAAATTAAGCAAGATGGTGAAAATCTAGACCTTGAAATCACTTAGCTTGCAATTTTTACTACCCAAAAAAATGCCTCTACATGAGCAAGCCATGTAATCTGCAAATTGTGCAATTCACAGGCAACTCATCTTGGCAAAACAGAAACACCTTTTAGACCCTCATGTCACCAAAAGACAACAGATAGACAGTGAGAATCAGGTGTAGGGAAAAAAAAAATCCATACCAAAGTAACTGATGTGTGCCCCCAAATGACAGGACTCTTCTTTTATTCCACTAACTATCTATTCTACATTTTATTTGTCTACTCTGGAGTTATCTCTGAATCTACACACTAAGAACATTTGGGTTATTTTTGTACGGATTCTCCAGCCAGGATTTGAAGGAATTACGAGAAAGCTTCCAGCTATTGGCATTACATTGACTACAGGTGTTTTCTAGACATGTTGATACAAAGAAAACAGTTTAAGAAATTATTTTTTACTGGATATGATCCTGGTGGCACCTGTTCACCCTGCATGGGGCCCGTGCAGCCCCACAGCAGATCGTGCACTGTGCAGCTCCCTGAAGCAGTGATAGCAGAGCAAGATCTGCACCTGATGGTACTAAACAGATTAAGTTAAAAATTATACAGTTAAAAACTGTGACAAAAACATAATGCTTTATCCCATTCTTGGTTAATGGAGCAGTCTGGAGCACTTCATGTCTGGATATTTCAGGTCCTTACTTGTTCCAGAATCTTTGTTATTCAGTTGTTGCATCTTTTGCTTTTATTATACTCCTTTCATACTTCAACGCTTCAAAACACTGCTAATTTATTCTCTTGTATCATAAAAATCCTTATGTATTTTTCTGACTTACTTCAAAGCACTGCTTTCTATCAGTTGGTCTCACAGTGCTTATTTTCTGTATCTTTCTTCTTGCACCTGCTCATCAAAACGTTTTTTTTCTTTCCCCTCCTCCCTTTCAGTTCCCCAGCATACAGCCTTCTCCTATTCAGCAGAAATGCATTAAAAGGTGTCTATAGAGAGATGGAGCTAAGCATTTCTGTGTGCTCAATTAAATCCCTAAATTAAGGGACTAGTTAAGATCTACTCTCTCATGTAACACAGTCCCTCATATTGAGTTATGCATCGGGAGGAGGAAGTGCGTGTCTTCCTTCCAACTTCCTTCATCCTCTGGTTACTGTTATAACATTGTGGTCATGGGGAACAATAGCGTTACTGAGGATTCAGATGTAGTGTGGGAAGTATCTTTTGCTCCCTCTGTGCAAATATAGGATAAGAAAATTTTGTTTATATCCTCTATAAAGGCAAAGCTTCTCCCCAGGCAGCACAACAACCTGTCTGAAACTCCCGTAAGGAAAAATCATAGCAAAAGCAAAGATGTGAATATAGACTAAGATTAATCTCTGTATTATTTCGTCTGCCAGCTCTGTATACAACCCCACCATCACTGCAGAATTTTAGGATTAACCTTCATTATGCAAATCCCTTTCACTCGTGCCTATAGAATGCCACGTTTCTTCCTGGATGGACAGACGCCAAGGCTGTCAAAGTCTGGTTCACTGGCCAAACTTCCAGGAGTCAGACAGACTAGGGAAAAACCCCTCAAATTTTACTACTTGGATATTGATTCAGGGTGAAAAGATTGAATAATTCCAGACTCGTAGTTCTGTCTTTGGATTCTTTGAATTATTATCAACCAAGCACTTTAAGAGCATCTTCAGCATTCTGAATCCAGAAAAGACTTGCATGTTTCTAGCCTGTAACTTGTCTGTCAGATGACATAACTTACACACACACTCAATAGTTGGTAATTATAATACCTTTACAAGTGAAAATGTGACTTACAAAAAATGCAGACCTGTAGTTGTTTCATCAAGTTCACCTTAGGACAAGTGCACTGAACACCAAGTTACAAATGCGCTTCAAAACTGTCTTTCTTCATATTACTGATACTGCACTTCACATATCCTTTGAACATAGGCTGATTTACAGTTAACACAGAATAGTGTTGAACACTGCATTGCACAGCTCCCAAAGACTACTAAGGACAGATTCAGATAGTTAATTTCTTTTTTTTTTTTTTTTAACTTTTGACATTAAGAGGGACACAAGCCTAGGTCTCCAGAAGTTGAAAGAACAGAGCTAAATTCTCAGCCAAAATGTGTCACATACTGGCACTTAAATAAAACCAGATGACTCAACAGAAGACAGTGCTTCATAGTTCAAGATATTTCACTTCTTGGCTAATGTAACTTTCAATTGTTTCCTTTTAATCTGACTTTATATGTATATATGCATATTCTTTTTGAAAACTATTTTAATAATTTATGAACTTTGTTGTTTTCCAAGAAAGTGGTTTCAATATAGTATGGGGTCTTTGTAAATTTGAAATCCATTCCAGACAGAACCACCACAGCCAATTTTTTCTTCACTGTTTAGTCTTCAAAGCATAACTCATATCTACTAAGTTTGAAAAAGTATTGACTTTTACTCTCAGTATAATAAATCATTGTGCAAGATTTGAGTATTTCATACTCTAACCATCAGCATTTATACTTGCTTGAAAGCTTTCTACATATGTACTACAAACTTCTGGTTAAAAGAAACTCTTTTAATTACTCTTTTGTAACCTGAAATTACATTGGCACATTTCCCTAATGATTTAAAAACACACTAGCAAACTGTTTTCTATACATGCTTCCACTATATTGTCAACACTTACTACAGCCCTGGACATCTCAGCACATGTGCTTTTTATTTTTGGTCAGCGGATAATATTCTCACGTGTTTCAAGAGAAAGCTTGACTCATTTATTCATGACTACCTTTTTATGTTCTCTGTAATATTTTTTGATTTAAAATTTTGAGAATATTCAGAGTTTAATATTAGGTTTGTTTATTGAAAGGTATTTTTTCCTGTTTGCTCTCAAGTCCTCAGTTAGAAGACACACCTCACAACGGCACATTTACAGTGTCGTGTAAGGAAAAAGACAAAGACAATCTAGATCACAGTTCGAATCTGATAAAATGCTGCAGGCTCAGTAACATCAACATTATTAAAAAACTAATTGCAAAGAATCACAACTCCTCTATGTTATGTTTTAGGGGCAAATATTCCAGAGCCTCCACTGAGGTCAGCTGGTGCCATGAACTGCTTACCCCTTTCAGTGGTGGTGGCCATCTACCTTTCTGAGGACACTTACAGACAGTCTCCTATAGTGTTCCTTTAGTGCTAAAAATTACTGAGATTTCCCATGTATTGATGGCCACCACCTGCTGCCCTTCAGGGGATTTGTTCAAAGGAATGAACGTCAGCAGAGACTGAGAGGCTCTGGTGGATTCCCCAAAACTCCACTGCTAATCATGTCCATCTGGAAACAGGACAGATGCCTAATCATACTGATGTTCATTATTAAAAGACCTATCCAAAAATAAAATCTGTCTTACCAAAAGAAGGAGATTCTCTCCCATCTTCTAATCCTGAATCTCGCTCTCTGTCTCTCTTTCTGTGTTTATGTCCACGGTGCCTATGGCGTCGGTGACTTTTTCTTCCACCCAGTGGCACATGAACTCCAATGAACAATGTTCGATGGCCTGTAAGTAAAAGAAAGGTACCTTTTAAAAAGACACCATGCCAACATAACAACAATATTAATAACTGTAATAGCATTAATGGTATAATAATTATTATAATTCTGTAATTATATCATGCGGGTTATTCTAATATTAATAGTCATAACAATATTGATTACAATAATAATGATTGGGCATCACAGATATACAACCCTCTGACACAGAGCAAAATCTCAGTATCAAAGTTCTTATGATGCAGTGCCAGATTTATATATTTTTCCCTCAAATTTGCATCTCTGTGTGTGAACTTTCATTAAAGCCAGACAGGTGTTCTGTAAAACGTCTTCCAAAACAGTAACATGAAGAGACACATGGATCTCTTCAGATTGAACATTTGGTAAAGTTGCTGTTTGCTTTGTGTGTACAAGATCTTTACCAAACTCATTCCTATTTATGAGCTAAAACCTTGACAGAATTCTTGTGGGAAATCCACTGAAGGGAAAATGGAAAAAAAAAAAAGAGAGAGACACTAAAAAATAATAGAATAAAACATTATGTAAGCTTGACTGCACTTATATATGCAGTTAGACCACACCTGTATAATTTTATGTGCTCAAATAATAAATACATTGCCAGTAGCTTAGGCTGACTACATTTCTTCTATTTTTTTTTTTTTTTTTAATATATAAGGTACACATTGCATGCCTGCTGCCTTCAAGCCTGAGAAATGTTACGTTGCTATCAAGCCCAAAAGATTAAGCTCTCTTAGCTATGTCGGCTAGCAGGATCAGAGCACAGTACAGCATTTAGAAGGGGGAGAGCACAGCACAAATCTGCAGAAAGAACCACAAAATGGAACAAATGGGAAAGGAATCAAGACTCACTACAGACAGGTCTCCTATGTTTACTCAGCAGAAAGACATAGTCCAGATTACTCATCTCAAATAACATTTATGTTCTCCTTGAAATGAACATAATACAGCTCACGGATAATTGCTGCTTTGCTGTAATCATTCAGCAACGTCAATCATCTGAAAAAGCTCAAAACATTAAGCTAAGGTAGCACGTGATCTTTAATCTTACGGAGACTCCAGTGGGAACAGAAAACACAGCAATGCAGCATGTGTCACAAAACATCACAGAAATTCAAGGCTGACAGAGCTCTCTGCAGAGGCAGAGCTAAAAAATCTAGAGAAAAAACTCTGGACACCACACTAGTTACTTCCTCAACTTTGATCCATGTAGAGAAGACTAGAAAGCAGAGGCATCAATTTTTGAGAGACTATTCTTGTAGAGTTGGGAGATTTTTCTAAAGCAACGACGACAAGTTGAAAATTATGTATTTACTTATTTATTAAATACCTCTTTCTCCTTGCTTATTACATTTAACCCAAGAAATTACTTAAAGAGAACTGCAGCCTTTGGTGTATTTCAAATGCATTTCAGTCAGTGGGGCATGAAACAAGAAAAAATGCACTAAGTAGAAAGAATTCATTAAAAAGATATTGAAGGAAAGCAGTAATGCAGTACTTAACACTTCCTTGTCCCATTCCTTCAGGAGAAAAAACCCAAAATAACATTTTTAAAGGAATGGGGTTACCTATCCTAAACTTCAATAACTTCCGAAGGTACAAACAGATTGATTTTTTAATTTAGTAATTTAATAAATTCCTGCTGCTTTGTGATAGAAGTGGGCATGCTTATCCTTGTTTTGTGCCACTTCAGTGATCAGATTGTACCTGCATCAGGAAATGCACAGGAGGAGACTCACATTTCAATTAATTTCCAGGGCTGAAACCAGGACTTTAGTCCAGATTGTTCTTTATTCAGTAAACTGGGAAACGGTGCCAGAACATTTGAGTGTGTGTCTGAATATCATAACTATTTTCACAATCGGTGCACACTGAAAGGAAAATGGGAATCTGGAAACTGAAATGGATTTTACTTTTTCTGTGTGAACCTTCTGAGACCAACAGTCCTACCAAGGCATAGTTTCAATAAATGCAGGGAGGAATCTCAGTCCTTGTAAGAAAGTTCAGTCAAACAAGAGGAAAAGAAACTGATGGGGGAAAAGCAATAGTTTCCTACAAAAAAGTGATAGAGCAAAAAGCAAAATATCTGAGAGATAAGAAGTTCTGGTTCATTAAAGGAGCACAATTGTGGAGCAAAAAAAAGACCTGCTGGGAACAAAATAAACAGTAATGAGTTCTAAATTGCTGACAAAATGACAATGAATGGGGGGGGGAGGGGGAGGGAAAGAGGAAATATAAAAGAAATCCAACGATTGCATTACATTACTTCAAGTAACCTTTTGATGATAGATATTATGAACTAGAGCCCAGAATGTAATGTACACTTTCCTTGTACCAGTTGTCCATGCCATTATTAAATAAGAGTTTACAGCGAGCTCTGTAAACTTCCCAAGACCAGAATGCCAACCACAAGGCTGCCCTGCAGTCTCCAAATCAGAGCAGGACAGATCTCAGTAAAACTGACTAAATTTTCCAAAAAAAGAGAACATCTATAATTGTGTGAAGTCAATATCCACCAGGATATGCACTATCCAGGATATCCTTGTAGTTTATAACTAATTGTATAAGGGTATTTATTTTGTTTATCTTTAAGAACCTTTCTGTGTGTTTTATTTATTTCATCAGGATGCCAACTAAAAATTACTGAATATTGCTTGAATATTGCTTAAATATTGCAACATAATTCTGCTCTGCCATACATTTCCACGGTGCCCAGCTCAATTAGATCATAATTTCTCATTCTTTTGGCAAGGCTATGAAGACACTAAAGTATGGGAAATAGTTACAACTGTAAGTTACATCAGGGTACATACCATTGGCATGATGTACAATCTAACAACCATTCTCACACAGAATTTAGACATGAATTAAGAGGTGAGCATAACAGTGTGTTCTTCCTACCAAAGGGGTGTATTTACTGTGTTAAAATTGTATTTGGAAGAATGGGAGGCACTGGGGCAAAAATATCTGTATTCCTAGCATTCAATTAAAAAGATATTAATTCCACTAAATTAAGGGAAACATTTACAAATACCTTCTCTCCATCTCCATTTTCCCTTGAAATGTCACATCCACTCGAATAATTGTAACAGGATTTCCAGAAGTACCTAAGTCAAGTCATCAAGCACCATCAGCTGTAACGGGGTATATGTTTTCAGAGTTTTAGAGATCCCACTATGTTTCTTTTTCTTTCCATTTATTTAATGCATAAGATATGCAGCTAGGGTAAGCTTCTGCTTATAAAGACCAGAATGTCAGGTTCTAAAAACCATTTGTAGATGCTACCTCTGTCATTTTCAAGGGATATGCAGAAAATGCTTGCTATTCTGAGCCTATGTTTTTAGATGGTTAATTTGCTATTGGGTTCTTAAAACAAATTTAGGTGTAAGGAATGATTTCTGTTTTGGAACACAGCAACCCCAAACAACCCTTCTACTTAGATTTTATTCTGAGAAATGTCTCTGCAAGACGTATTCATATTAATAATGCATATTTCAAATCTGTCTTTTCTAGGGCAATGAATTCATACCTCCACAAACTGAAGATATTTACAGCACAATACACTTTCTCTTCAAAAGTTTAGGGGAGATCCTGATTTTTACATATGGTTATATGTACTTTCATCTGTCTCAAAATGAATTATAATTAACAGGATTCTTTTAAAATATTTTATAATATAATTTGGATTTAATGTAATCCTGTAAAAATTAAAAAGAATGCTTTATAACAACAGTTATTATTTCTTTAATCCTTAAAATACTTTTACTCAAGGAGTGTTTTAATGCTTTGAATGCTTCTCAGAGGTTCTGTTTTTAAAAATTATTTGCTCCTAAATCCTAAGGCTGAAAATATTTATGCATGTGTTTATGTTCAGCTTTCCAAGCAACACATCTGGAATAAATGAACATTTTAGTTCAGAGTGTGTTTTTGCAAGAACAAAGTCATAGTCTTTCTATGATAAAACACTATTGATGCTAATCTAAGGTTAGGTGAAAAAGCTCAGGAAGACCAGATAAATCCTATGGCTCAAGTATCTAAATTAATTCTGATTTTTAAAATAGTAACATAAATTAAACATAATATAAACCATAGAGAGGAGTAAACTTCTCTCAGCATGGAAATTCTTTCAGGCCTCCATATTACACCAGGCATATGGGACTCAAGTGGGTCCTTTAGGATCTCCTTAGTGAACCAGCCAAGTTGGTAGCTACTGTATAAAAAATGACTCAGTGCCTTTAAGCCTCTCTTATGTATTGCCAGCTAGAGCTGAACCAAATGCAATTTTCCATCCTCTCAAAAAAACAGCAGTCCATGTAGAGTTAAAAAAATTGCCTTCTTCCTTATAGAAGAAAAAGTGATTATGGTGAATTGTGTAGGAGTAGAGAGTACATGACTCATGGTTCATTATTGTAGTGCAGCAGGGAGGCAGAGCTGAAGAGAAAGCAGAAAGGAAAAAACAATCCTTCCTAAATCAACAATTTACATTGCTGTTTGCAGTTATGGTTTGCCTAATACACATTTTTCACCTTTTTGCCATGCTAAAATTTGGAGGAACTGAGAAGAAAACCTTCATAATTTTGTTCTAGGGTAGATTACAGCAGAAATTATATAGAAAAAAAATTAAAACAGTATCCCTGGCCCAAGATAGCATCAAGGACATATTGAACATGGAGGATAAGAGCATTTCACTGAATTCATTTAAGTTAAGAATCTTTTAAAAAGCCACAATCAATCACTGCTCTCCCAGCAAATACTGCCTTTTAACAAAAAGATTTTTCCAGGTTGTGGCTGGGCTAAAAAGTCTTTATAACAGCACTTATGTTCACTACCAATTTTCCTACATTTCCCCAGAGGAGTACAGAGATGGTGTGTGTACGGTCTTATAAGGTCTCAGACCTTGCCAGACAAAAGAAAAAAAGTCAGCAGACACAGAATGTAAAAGGACCTGCTCAGACACACAAGCTCTTTCCACTGATGGAAAGTGGAGCTGTGGTTATTGAAGGGAAGAATTTGACCTATATTTCTAAATTAGCAACAAACAAACAAACAAACAAAAAAAAAAAAGCAAACTCAAGTGCATGTTAAAAACTGAATATTTCTGTCTTCTGAGGCTGCAATTTTGCAGCTTTCACCAATAATGGCAAAATGGGTTATGTCAGTTTTATCTATCAGGATTTCACAAGGTGAAATATTTGGAAATATTAGTGCCTACAAATATGGAAAACATTTCCTGTCTGTGAAACTGAGAGCAAAGTCAAACTTCACAAGCACAGCTTATGATCAACAAAAGACTGTGGTGTTCAGCCAACACCGTGATACCTGTTTGCTTTCATTATTTCATTATTCTTCATGCGAACTTTCCAACAGATTTTATGAACGTAACCTTCAAGGTGAACCACCTTCCCACAAACACAGAACCTCTTGGGAAGGGACAAGAGACCCACGCAAAGGGACCAAACCGGGTGACTGCCATGACAAGAGCGC
>JAYRBT010000181.1:17147240-17158483 GCA_036023395.1 Myiotriccus ornatus | reverse complement strand
AAACACAGAACCTCTTGGGAAGGGACAAGAGACCCACGCAAAGGGACCAAACCGGGTGACTGCCATGACAAGAGCGCAAGAACAGTCAAGTTCAGGAGAAAAGTGAGATCTCAAGGAATATTGAACTAAACAGGAAAAAGGAAGCAAAACTAGATGAGAGGCACTACAGAAAGATGTGTTTTAGAAATCACAAATGGCACAAGCTGGAGTATTTAATCCTGGTAGGCAACAAAATGAAAGAATTCTGTACTTGTAAAGCCAGCAGTACAGACACAAACTAAGCTGAATCTCTCTGCAACTCTACTTCCACAGCTTATATTGTACCACTCCAAGCCTAATGCTGCAAGGAGCATGAGATAGGTCAGAATGAATATCAGGATGAAGAGGGCACTCAAGGGAAGCAGAGGCAAGGAATCTTGGAGCAGAGGATCTTCACTGACACAGTAACAAATTATTTGCAAAAGGCTCTGATATCCTGGGAGCCAAAGGGAGGGAAGATCTTGGTCGATGTTCCTGTCTGACCAAGCAGAACTCAAATCTCACTTACTTCTGCGTGGGGACATGGGTGAATCAAGGCTAGCAGGTTAATAAAATTTATGTTCTTTCAGTCCTATGAGCTGCTAAGTCTACTAATTTTCAGATAAATACTGTCAGTGGCAGACAGGTCTACTATGATGTTATTTCTATTAAAAATGTCCGGTCTCTGAGAATAAAAGCCTGCTTACATATCTGCAGCCACTCAGATTTTTACTAAGTAATATATGGAGATTAGAGTTCAATCACAATGAGTTTTTTACATATTAACACTAACTGTATTTATTCAAAATTTCATTAAAATAACTTTCACATTATTGTCACAAGCTAGAACAAATCTAAAAAGAAATAATTACTACTATAACAGCTTTGAAAATACAATCATTAAATACTCTGGAATTTCACTTTTTTTTGATCAGCAGGACATCTACTATCAAAATTAATCTTCATACATGTTGTTAAATACAAAACATCACTACTACATTTAAAATAATTTTTGGTTTATCAAGTTTAAAGCCTCAAATTCTGTACCATATTCTGTGTTGTGCTAGTGATGTTTATATTCTAATTTAGCTTGCAGGTTTTTTTGACTTTCAGTAAGCAATCCATGTAAACTGAATTTTGTCAGAAGTGTCAGAATGCATATTCAGATGTACAGTGATTCATCTACTGGATATAGTGATTTACGTGTCCTGAGAGACATGAAAGACGGCAAACTTGATTTCCCATGAAACAAATTTTTCTCACACCACTTAGACAGATTAAATGTATGAAACATAAAAAGCTTAAGCAAAATCTTGACTGAATCTATGACCATTTTGCAGTTTTCTCCAATAGAGCCACAATTCATCCCTGATTCATGCTCGGATCTCCATCTAACAAATCTCCATGTTGAAGCTGCTTCTCAAACCAGGCCACAGTAATACCCACAGCAGTTCTGAAATCCTGCCACAAAAATCCATGATCTGCAGCTGACCACCTCCACCAAGGACAGCCATGGAACAGTCATTTTCCCTCTCAGCTAATACGGTGGGCATAAGGAAAAGGCCTCAGAGTGCATTTAGTGTCAATCCCTTAGCATATCTACATAGTCCAAAAGTCTCAGCATGTGACCTGACAGAATCTGAGCTCTCCAGACACATACAGAGCAATCCAAATATTTTTTTATCTATGAGATAAAAAGTAGGTATATCCATTTTGACAGAAAACTGCTTTTACTGAACGTACATTGAAGCAATGGCAGAGAGCCAGAGACAACAACACAGAGTAAGCTGAATGCAACTGTTGATATGCACATCTGTTCATGAAAATTTGCCTACCTCCTCACAGTACAGGTACATGCACAACCTGTCCTTTTGCAATTAAGTACTTTAGTATTCAGAATCAGTGCCCAATTCTCATTTAGGAATTCCACTACTGATAAAAATAAGAGCATATTTATTTCACTAGGAGTTTTTTCTTTATACACATTGAAAGATAACATGCAAAATGTGTGATTATAACCCGTATAGATAAGATTCTTGTTTTGCTGTTAGAAATGCTTTCCTGTCCCTCCATTAATGCAACAAACCTATTCAATATTAGTGACTGATCCTGACCTTACAATTCAGGAAAAATTAATTATGTGGAAAAATCATTCATGATGAAAATTTGAATGCCAAAGCTCTGCAAACAATTTACCTCTGAAGCACTACAAAGCTTAAGTGAAAAAAAAAAAATTGCTGTACTTTCTGCAAGTATCATTACTGGCTCTAAGATGAGCACCACATCTCTTCTGTTCCCATAAATTCTGCAGTTCCTGTCTTATCTCCCCAGATTTGTATATACTGCTCAGGGAAGGAAAACACTGATCTAGGGAGACTGAGGCAAAATTCTGTTTTTGTGGCTGTTCTTGTGGCTGTTCTTGCAGACAGCATTAATCACCATATCTTCATGCTTTCAGCAGAAAATGTGCTTGCAATATACTTGCAAAATGGCTGCCCAAAATATGCAAATCCAAATATTTGCTGGGCCAAGAAATGTCAGTAGTATACTTTAAATCAGCATTTCTAATATTTAAATGTTGATAGTGTAAAATTAAAAACCAGCAAAATACTTACAATGTTAAGATTTAATAAGAAGAAATTGAATAGTGGTTTTCAGATTTAAACAACCTTTAGTCCTTCATATAAATTGCAATCTTTTTAATGTTGCTGACATGCTGCTATTGAAACTTAAACCTTGGCAAAACTAGTCTTTCCCAGAATATTCAGTAACTAGGTATTTACATTTTTAGAACATAAACTAAATTAAATGTCTGTCAAAAAGCTAATTACAATTGTACATATTACATATTACAATAATACATGTTAATAGTCTAATTATATGATTTTTCTAAGCTATGCAATTACCACCACCTGATTATTTAATTTAATATTTTATAGTTGTTCTGTCCTTAGGAAAAAGGTAAGTTTTTCATCAGAACCCAAAACAATGTACAGTGATAAAGGCAGATATTTGTGAGTCACATTTGCTCTTTCCAGATGGAGAAGGGCCTAGATGTACTGAGAAACAAATGGACATGCTATTAACAGCAACTGAATATTAAAATTTGCAATCTCTTCCAAACTTTTTATGTCAATTGGTATTTTTTAATGTAGTGATTATATATTTAAAGACCCACCAATCTGAACTTAGAGTGGACACGAAATTTATCTAAGAAAACTAACTGCATTATGAAGGATTGATTCCACACTGAAAAATAGTTTTCTTGGAACACATGAAGCAGTGTGATTTTACTTTTAATAGAAGCAGATTCATTGGCTAACTACAGAATTTTTCAATGTTCTAAACAATTTAAATTGATGTAAAGGTTGTTGGGGGGTCACTGCCATGTTCCACTGTCCATGGGTAACATCCTAGAAGGAGATTTTTGAAATAATATTTTCACTGATATTTCACAGGAGCAATTCTACACAGACAGGATGATGGGAAAAAATAGTTCTTAAATTAGGTTCCATGTAGTCACATGTGGAACACCATAGTAATTCTGACTGCCTTAATGCTTGAGTCTACTCATGTGACTGAGCTTAAAGATTTCATTCCCCAGAAAGCTGTCACTTTCTAAAATGCCACCTTACCATCACCAATAAAATGACTCAGCGAAAGGACATTTTTGTGGGTAGGCTCAAGCAACAAAAAGCTCTGTGCATCAGTTCAAGGAGAAAGGAAGACAGGGAGCCCCCATTCTTTTCTTGGATGTGTCTCTAAGGACACCACATACAATCGTTTCACTTTGTTCAAGGATGTGACTAAGAGACTGAACGCCACAGAAGATTAAATGCGAGATTCAAAAACAGAGGCTGTGTGCCTAAGTCCAAAACTGTCATTGCAAGCCTGAACCCCTGGTAGACATTTAGCCCCGGAGACACCAAAATTCTGAATGCCACCCTGGAAACATCTTACCTGAGATCTATCCTTGCACATGCTCAGACTTTCCCCAGACTGAGTAGAGAGCTACCTACCTCATACATGCTGCACTGCATGACATTTTACATCCTTGGTGGAAGATTACCTCATACAGACATAGCCAGGCACCAGCAGCAACAGAGTTGCTGTGTAATATGTTGGCATTTCCATGAAACCATCAATATGGCCATCGTGCAGCAGAGAACACAAAATTCATACAGATGGAGAGAAAAGGATAAAAAAAAACCGATGATGATGATGACGATGAAGTAATCAAGGGTAGGCATTTAGAAAGTTCAGGTTCATGCACAGATGGAGACACCTCTCTTTAGACCTGAAGCAGGTAACTTTTCAGATGTAGCATGTTCAAATACACCACAGATCTTAGCATTTATTTTTGGCTAAGTCATGTGGATCTGTATGACAAAGACAAGAGCCTCCATGTCCCACTACAAGAAGCCAACACAATCATCAAGTTCCGATCTCAGGAAAGGGGTATCACATGTGCAACAGAAACTGAGTTTCATCCAATAACTACATGCAAATGTAGAAGCCATTATAAGTAGTCCTGCTTTCATCTACATACTTGGAAACTTAAAGGTAAAATGACTTGTCTAAAGTCACACGTGCATATGTACAGGACTTTATTATAGATCACTGAAAACTAGCAAACACCTTCCACCATCATCTGTGTCTGAACAAGACTGTGAGAAGAAAGTAACATTTCTCTTTTTAAAATAAACTATGAGACTGATTAAGAGATTACTCTCATCTCTTTGAACTCCTGCTCAAATCAATAAATGTACACATTCAAATTACATTTCAGTACTTTTGGAAGGAAGAGATAGTGTAAAGCACAGAAAAATCATCTCTCACCTTCTAGATCTTCCTTTTCAAAATGTGTTTTGAGAATGGAGCGAGTTCCACCCCTATCCACAACAGCTTCTTCATCATTTCTCTGCAAAATAGAAAAAAGGACAGGTAAGCTGCTTCTCATTTGGAAATTACTGGCAAGATTGTACAGTACTATAAAACAACGATGCTTTTAATTTTTAATTACTGACTATTCCAACTAAGGAACTAAAAAGTTTTTAAGAATTTAGTTTTCCTTATTAAAGTCTATTTCTTCTGCATCAGATTTTACTGAGGTATGATTATAGCTATCTTTGACATGAAGAACTGTTAAAACCTGCAAGATAATGAGTAAGCACTTTAGTGGGAACTAAAAAAAACATGAGTCAATAGGACAATGAAAGAGATGAGAGATGACGTCTGATCTAGGCAGCTTTATTCTTGTACTCCTGAAGAAAGGGGTTGCACATACATTTTTGTCTTTAGACCAGGACTCTGAGCTACATCCAGAATTTCCAAATTATAGCACTAACACTCCTTTTACTTTGGCAAAGCTAGAGAATAATACTCAGTGAAAATATGGTAAGAAATAAAACTAACACCATGAAAACAACTGGCTTCACTTACTGGTGAATTGCAAAGCCCTTGCCTTTCTTTAAAAACACTAAGCTGAATTTACTATAAAGGTAAGGTAGCACACACTAATAGCAGAAAACATAAAAGCTGTTCTTCCTCAGGAACATCTATTTCATGTTTAATTTTATCCCATAATCATACATACATTCTAACTGTATCCTCTACTGCACTTTAAAGGCACTTATGTGATCAATTAGTGTATTGTGCTCTGTCTAGAAAAGCTATAAAAATTGGTGATTTTGTCACTTCTGACATGAAGAAAAAAAAAAAAGGCAACACATTTCCCTAAGTAGAGAAATCTTTTGGAAGTTCAGCAACAAGACACTAGATGCTGTACTAAAGTATTTGCTTTACTGTGAGTTTGACATCACCACTTGTGAAAAAATCTAGCTGCTAAATACAGCCTGTATTTCACAACACGATTTAGAGTGGTTTCCATTAAATTATTATGAAGAAAAAAAGGATGAATTATACAAAAGTATCAATTAATATATCATGAATATATATTTATTTGTCATTAGTGAAGGGTTTTAGTAAGTGATATCAGAATGGCTTAATTTCAATATATAAAATTGGTATCTTAATGGAAGCATGAAGCAAGGGGATTTGAATACCTCTGCTTGTGATAAATATATATCTTTATATAGAATGCAATAGAATATAACAAGAAATTAAACACTTTGAGCACCTCTCCTTAAAGAGCACATGCCCCAGGCAAAACAATTCACATCTACAGCTGGATATGGTACATTCTGGATGTGAGTTTTTGTTTCAGGCTCCTCTCTTTTTTAAAAAACAGCTGTCATGCTGTAGCTATCTTACACAGAAAAATCCTATGAATGTGTTAGCGTCAAGCATCTGGGCTGCTAAAAAAGAAAGACCAAGCATTGCAATGTCTTTATTAGAGCTTTCCACAGACAATAGTATGTAACTAAAATGTGACAACAAGAGAAGCCCTTCTATTGATACAATTTTGTCTTTTAATAATTTGTAGTTCGTTAATAACCTATTAAGATGTACCACAGCAGTGCAACTCTGCAACAGCCATTTGATCATCTTAGTAAAATGAATTTTAAAGCAGTTAGACATAACTGGGCATGCTTGTCATGCTGGCACAATTCCATGCACCTGGGTAAATGATTAGGCAGGATGTCAAAGGCCAAGTATTACAGCCATATTAGAATTAGCGCTATTCTAGCATAAGACATTTGCATCAGTATTTTACTGATGCTTAAAAGGACTTACAGAAGCAATACTAAGGGAAATTTACAATAGGGGAAAAACTGAATTGCTGGACAGCTTAAAGTCTTTACAGATTATCTAAGAAAACTAAATACAAATTAATTCATTAATATTTATCAAAATATGCTCATACACTTTGACTTCTCCTTTCCCATGTGTTCAATTTTCAGCTTCTGGCAATCGTTCTCTTCCCTGCCTCCTTTTCCTGTAATGTCACAGCAAGTCTCAGCCTTGTCTCATTCTCAGAAGTGGGTTTATTCCATTAATATTACAAGGAAAAACAGCTTAATTGGAAGTATCGTGTTGTTGCCAATTCACTTGTCAAACTCTGAGCAAAGTCCAATTAAACAGGCCTTGCACTGAACACACTGACTTCCCAGGGAGCACTATCAAAGCCACCTTGCATCTACCAGTGCAAGAGTTACACAGCATTTACTCTGGAGGCAATTTCTGTGATTCCTGTACTTCCCCCTTGGAGGAGGGGAGAGGTGAGGGAAAGGTTCACTCGCAGTTTAGCACAATTAGGTCTTAACCTCATTGGAAGATAAGCACTATCGCAATAGCAATAAAACTCTACTTTCCCCTGATGATTAGAGACTGGAAACTTAATTTCAGTTGGTAATGCTTTGCTTTTTGTTAAAATGTCAGGTAAACTATGAACTTACTATTTTTAAGTGCTGCAATAAATGAGAGTTTGACACTGAAAGTATAGGCAAGACTAACCATAAAACAGTTACAGAAGATAGAATTCATGCCAACCAGACTCCATACTAACATCCTCAAAACCATGAATCCACTGCAGTTTTGCCCATCAGTTTCAGCAGGATCAGAATAAGGCATGAAAGCTAAATGCTTCTCACTGCCATGCCACATTTATGTCAGAATTCTACCACTTCCTCCTTTCACCCCATTTGAAGATGATGAAGGTAAGAAGTTTTACACAGGACACAAATCTGCAAGGACTAGAGTATTCAAACCATACTGTCATATTGCAGCAGTCTGCAAACAAATGTGTGAACACACTGACCAGGTACAAGTCCTTGGAACTGTCCATTATTGCAATGAGTTGCTTGCTGAGTCCAGTGAACACTGTGGTCTACTGCTTAAAGCATGGGAGAGGGATCCAGGAAGTCCCCAAGCGCTAATCCTGGATCTGCCACTGACTTGCTGTGTGGCCTTGGGAAAGTCACTTAATCTCTGTGCCTCAGCTTCCCCATCTGTAAAATAGGGATAATAATACTTACTCATCTACCTTCCTCACCGGGCTGTCCTGTGCCATAATTAATATTCACACAGCATTTCAGAACTGTAAAGCACTACAGAAGTGCCAAGTCATCTGATTTAAGAAAGTTTACCCTTGTGAAGAAATAATGATGGGAAACAACAAATTCATAAAAAACATTTAGGCATAATTTTTTTAACATGAAACAAATATATATTAACACCTTCTAAATGTTTCACATTGCACATCTTTGGCAAAGTTTATATTGAGAATAAATATACTGCACTCATTTTCTGTTGGCCTAATTTAAGAGCAATGCTACAGGAGCCACTGGAATTGCATTTCAGTGAAGCTACAATCACAGTGTAATAAACTTGTCATAAACAATCTAACATTTTACCCTCCTTTTCATTATATTTGTTAATATTTTATGGTTCTAAATAGTCATCACACAATACTTATATATAAAATTTAGGCACAAAATTATTTCCCTAAAACAATAAAATACCAGCAAACACACAGTAGAAGAAATAATGTGTCTGGGATAAAAGGGCAAGAAAAAGCCAAAACCACAAGCTTCCTTAGAGACCAGGGCTCAGCAAGTCTACTCAGTTCATGATTTCAACTCTTACATTTTCCAAATGAATGCTGAAATGACGTTCACCATGCAGCAGCATCAGCTGCACATATTTCACAGGAAAAATCTATTTTAATGAAAGACACTTATAAATACAGTTCTATTTTTGTCTCTTCATGCTAGAAGTTTAAACACAGTGGTGAGTACAGAAAAGCAGACAGTAGAATCATCTTCTGCATCCTTCACAGTGCAATCCCATATTTAAATATTTCAGCACTTCACGCTGAAATACATATTTGAAGTTGAACAAAATAAAAAGAAATAAACCACCTTCCAAAACATTTGGCTTCTACTTCTTACTAAGCTGTCCTAAAGGAAGAAGGTCACTCTAAGTCCTGGAGTATGAATTTTCAACCCTTAGATCAACAACCTGCTTATCAGAGTATAAAGTGAGGCTATAGCTGTTGCCAGGAATTTTAAGTGTATTGGTTAGAAGGGGTAAAAAGGCTCACAGCTTAGAAACCAAAAACAGATGCCTTAAGTGCCCTTTACACCAACGTATTGATAAAGCTCACTGCCCGAGATGCTATATAAATGACCTCCTGGAAAGCTTCTCAAAGTGACCCTCTTTAGCCATGACACAGCCATAACTACAACTCAACATGTTGCAGAGAGGTTGATCCTTAACCTGCCACCTCCCAGAACTGTGCACTGCCCTTTCACACCTCAGATCAATTTAAATAATGTGCACTTTTAGAAAAGCTGAGAAGCATTATTTTATAACAGGTGTTTTGGTGTGTTTTTAGTTACAGCTCTTGTAAACTCTCTGTGCTTTCATCACATTGGAGATGGAAAGAGTGGAAAGAAAAAGGAAATTAACTGCTTTCAAAGGTGGATCTATACAAAGGCACATGACACACATTTTTAAATATGTATGTGCTAACATAGACACATACACTTGTAGAACTTCAGTACATTTCCAGATGATGGAATTAGGACATATTTCTCACGCTCTGGATGACAAAAAGGTAGATTAAAGTCCAGATGACAATACATAAATTTGAAGTTATCTGTGCAGTTTTTATATGTATTTACTAAAAGAGGAAAACCAATACTTTATCTTAAAAGACACTGTTCCATATATAATAAAAGCTACCTGAATACTGGACAAACATTTATTGAAGATCATCTGTGCTGATCATGGCAGTAAATGAAATAATAATATAACAATAAATATACATTGGGAAACAGGAAATTGTTAGGACAATGGGAAATTTTTAAATAGTTGCAATGAGTATGTCTCGCTGTCTTTCCCTTGGTAGGTACACTGCTCCACTAGAATGATATCTTTTGATATGTATTTTGAATAGACAAGTCAAAATGGATAACACAGACATTTTCATTTTACATGGAAAATTACAGATTATTTCTTTTCTTGAGCCTTCTTTTTATCTAATTTTCTTCATACTTGGTTTCTTTTATTTACTGTCCTGTATATGTTCAGTGTTTTCAATAAACTGGATGATTGCTTTCCTTTGAAATACAATGCAAAAACCAGCTACAAAGAGTATTAATATTTCAGAAAATTGTTTCACAGGTTTTAAGCCTTTAAATAAAATCCTTTCCCTTTTTAATTACATTCTTAATATACCCACAGCATAAATCATACCAACATAACCAAAAAGAATCTTTTTTCACCATCTTCCTTTCTGTAAAATACATACCAGAGCAGAAGCCATTTTGATTTTTCATGCACTAGAAATTATGCATGACACACCTGCTACCTCATACGGCAAATAATCACGGCATTAATTACTTCTCTGTATAAGCCACTTATTGATGATTAGACAACCTACATAATTCTCAAATGCCATCTGGAACTCAGGAATGGCTGTCAGCATAAAACATTAAATACTGCCTTCCTATAAACAATAGAAAGCTGTAATATTGTGCTGATCTTGGATGGGGTAGAGTTAACTTCCTTCACAGTGTCTGGTATGGGGCTGTGTTTTGGATTTGGGCTGAACACAGGGTGGATAATATAGAGATGTCTTTGTTATTGTTGAGCTTACATAGAGCCAAGGCCTTTTCTGCCTTCTGTACTGCCACGCTGGCAAGGAAATCAGGGGTGCATGGGAGGTGACCCCAACTATCGACGGGGATATTGCAGACCATCTGACATCATGCTCAGTACACAAAGCCGGGGGAGGGAGGAAGGGGGGACGTTTGGAGTGACGGCATTTGTCTTCCCAAGAAACTGCTATCCGTGATGGGGCCCTGCTCTCCTGGAGATGGCTGAGCAGCTGCCTGCCCATGGGAAGCATTGAATTAATTCCTTGTTTTACTTTGCTTGTATGCACAGTTTTTGCTTTCCCTATTAAACTGTCTCCATCCCAACCCACGAGTTTTAAAGCTTTTACCCTTCTGACTCTCTCCCCAGTACCACTGGTGGGGGAATGATCAAGTGGCTGCATGGGGCTTGGTTACTGCCTGAGGTTAAACCACGACAAATGTATAGTTCAGTTATTTTATATTGCCAATAATTACATATACTTAAAAGATGGAACTCTAATATAGTCATTTCATTTTATATGTATTATCTAAAAGTTAGTGGTGAAAACCTTGGGTATTCTCCTTTCAAACGGACTATAATGTAATAATAATAATAATAATGGCCAGACTTCGTGAACGAAGAACCGGGGAAGGTCTTTACACCTTCCAGCCTGCGCATTG
>JAYRBT010000181.1:17104300-17147140 GCA_036023395.1 Myiotriccus ornatus | reverse complement strand
AATGTAATTCTAAACATTTATCCAGACACCACACACAACTGCCTTTTCAGTCTGAAGATATTTCAGCATTACTGCTTTGTGTTGTATTCATTTTACAAACCCATTACAGAATATTTGTATTCTTTGGTCAGGTTCAGCTTGACAATGCATAAAGATGACATTACTAAAGATATAGAAAAGTGAGTTATTTGAACTCAGGAACTGCCAAGTGCATACTGGAAATATCTTGGGAAGACAATTAATCTAAATGGCTAAAAAGCTGTTGTATGTAGATGGATGCCTTCCTGTTGTAGGAGGCAAATCACTGGTGACTGCCATGTTCAGCCTTGTCCTTTAAACTGTCCTTGAGCAGACATGCTCACACAAAACTGATTTAATGCAAAATGTGTATACCCACAATTTAGACACTACAATTCTCTTTTTGAAGAAAAGCACAGGAGTTAAAAAAAAAAAGAAAAAAAAAACCACAACCAAACCTTTGGGATTATTATTCTGCCTAATTGCTTATATTACATATAATCATATTTAGCATCTTCTGAGGTGCAAAATACAGTGAATTTTATCATTCTGATGAAATATAATTGCTTTTCCATTCCACTAGCTACATTATATCATCTTTTTCCCCTCTATCCACCCATCAAAACACATTTATAAGGCAATCATGTCTGTTCTGTAAGGTCTGAAGAACTATTTTTTAAAGTGTCCCTTTAACGACACTGTTTTTGCAGTAATCACTATTAGTTAACATAAAGCATATTCCTTTTGGTCAGCTCTACTCCACATAGTTCAGGCTATGCAACAAAGTAAAAAGCAATTACTTTTCATTCCAGATTTGCATCTTCCCCAGGGCTCCATGTCATATGCATAAAAGCATCCTTCTGTGTCTTCTCTCTTTCTCTTTTCTCTTTTTATAGCAGAAGCCAAGATAATGTTTAGCATGACTCAATAATGAAATACCAAGTTCTGCAATGCTGCTAAAAATTGCATTAATCAGCACTGGCTCCAAAGAACTGCTTTGCTACCAACCTGAGACTGAACACATCTTTAATGTAATAATACAATTTTTTTAACATATAAACATAGATAATCATTGCAAACATTAACTCTAAGCACATACTACTGTGATAAATTTAATGAGACAAAACACAAGAAGAATATACACACATGAATAAAACAAAACAGTTTTACAGAGAACTAAATGCTCGTTAATACTTGTAAATTCCTATGTTTATCTGCATTGAAGCATCCTGTGCTGGTCATATATCATTATCCACAATACAGCAGCTACGAACTGATGCATAAATGAATGCATAATCACCAAAATATTTCCTTAACATCTGATGAGGAATCTTCTATCTTAGAAATGCCACTTTAAGTAGAAACAATACATTCCTTACATTTGCAAGGCAAACATGATAAGCTCTTTATCTATTCTCCATATACCCATCCAACTGAAGAGAACATTTCTATTTAAATAAGGTAAAACAGAATATTAAGGCAAAATACTAACTTAGCATGTTGCAATGGCTAGGTGTCCCACTTTCTTTATCTAACAGGGCGAGTGGGATTGCAGACAATGACACAGGATAGAACATAGACCAAACAACCAACCTTCCCACTTAAAAGGCTTGATAAACCAGTTAGAGCATTGGATTAAATAATTAGAGTAATAATGAAATAATGACCTGTTATATTCTTTCTGGATTCTGGTACCTGTTTTAAGCACCTGCAATTAATTATAACTGAGTTTACCATCTTTTGTATGCCTTTGATTAAAATCATCAGGACTATTAAACGACACGACCACCTTACACTTAAGTTATTGTGATCCTTTGAACATTTTCAGTTTTGTTCAGCCTCATAACTTCTCCCTTTCCTTCTATCCTATCACATCTGCCAAATTTGTAAGCTAATCTTTATTCACTTGCTACTTGCAGCCCGACCTCTGAATAAATAAAATACAGTATTCCTTGCTGCTATGTAGATGTATAAGTAGGGTCATATCTGCATGACTGCGATTTTATTGCCCTTACTTCTTATTTTTTTTACTACAATGTAAAATACTTAGAGGTTATAGAGGTAAGAACAGCAGAGACAGTTATTTTCTCCTCTTTGGTTATTATTTAAAAGTCTTATGTCATCCTATTGCAGTCCCATCAGCTGAAACCCTCTTTTCTCGTTTCGTAGCAATGGCTATGTCAGCTACAAGAGAGAAGTTCAATAGCAAGAAGATGGATGTGAAGACTTCATCCAAAATCCAAATGAGATTTACTTTTAGCTTATCTGGGCTGTCTCTTGGGCCAGTGCCAGGTGAGGATAGATCCAGGATAACAACATTATTTAGGTGTAGTTAGAAGTTAAACATGCAGAGTTTAGCACACTATGCAATAGGATATTACCTGCTGGGCAGCAAATGGAAAAAAGTATGTTAATTGCTAGTTTCTTAATCAGTAGTAAAATACGTTTGGGTTTTAAGCTGGATACACTTCCCATTTCAAAGGATCTGCTTTCAGCCTCAGAAAAAATGACATGTTTTCAGATTTCTTTACCTCAAAATAGGGTCAGGGGGAAGAATCATAGAAGGAAGTCTTCTTGAACAACTACTCATGTGGAAATAGCAAGTGCAAAGAAGAAAAAGCGTCACAATCAAGTTAGTAGAACCTGTTTTAACAACAGCTACAACACTACAGAGAGGACTTTTTCTCTTTTACAACCAGCCACAGAAATGACATAGTTCGGCGACTGCATCTTTTAGATACAAACGTATGCAAACCATAGTTCAAAACAACCCCTTTTTTTGACATTCCAAGCCAATGTGACCACTAATAAATTAAATCCCTCTCTCAGAAACACTTATATAATGTTCGGCAGTTCTTCTGCTTCTCAGACAATTTTCAATTGTGTTTGACAAACACTTTCTACAAGCACAATACAAGGATTAATCAAGGCAGCAGGAAGGATTCTCACGCTAAGCTTCCAAATCAGTTTGCCAACACCAGAAATATTGTTGCTCTTCTAGAAATACAAGGTAGCCTGACTGAACCAAATCTAACTGAAGTGTTAAAAAATAGTATTGCCCTTTAGTCATCCATTTTCAGGAAAAAATAACATCGAATACCATATAACTTTCTGTTACAAGCCCAAAGACTAAATTGGACTCCTTGTGGTCCTTCAGAGTCACCGTCTATATGATCTATTATCCTCCAGAAGAGAAAACAAGATTGAGTTTGGTTTGGTTGGCTTTTTTAAAACTGAAACTTGTAAATAACTTCCTTGAAGACAACTGACAGGAACTTTTTGACCAAAAAATATAAATTCAAATGTAGGGTTTAGTCTGAAGAGTTTCCAAACCATCTATATTTTCAGGGAGTAACTTCAGCAGAAAATCGAGAACTGATGACCCAGTATTTCTCCTCTCCAAAGACTTAGGCTGGTCTATGTGATTTTGTTGTCATGGGTGAATTTTTTATCAACACAATTGTAACTGATGTGACTGAAAACCACATATTTGTATCACCCAGAAATGTTCTGCTGCATGCAAATGAACAGCTGCCATAATGGAAATGAAGAGACCTTTTGCACTGTCTATACTGTCAGAGCATCAGAAAAGAAAAACTCTTCATCTCATAATTAGACAATGACATTCTGATTATCTTTGCTCTCACTCTTCATCTGTCTCAGTTCATCAGCAAACCATGGTGATAAGGGTGAGTAATGCTAGAGAAAACAGTTAGGAGCCACTCTGTTCACAAAGTAGATAAAAAAATAATTAAATCCTCCAAGCCACTTATAATATAACCTACTATCCAAAAGTTCAAGTAGTCTAGTTAATTCACACAGGTGTTAAGAAAAGCAGTAAAAAATGCAGAAGCAGGGGTGGGGTGTGGGGAGGTGAAGGAAAAGCAGGAGAGAAATAAGTGAGATAAAGAAATTGATAATATATTTTGAAAAATAACAGGACAAATAAACAGATTTCAGATGCCAAGTTTGAAGTCACTTGTGCATCACTTCTTCCCAGGCAATGAAACACTGCACTGGAAGGAAAATTTTCGCATTAAGACTCACTAAAAATACATTGGGAAAATGATCATGACAGTGGATTAGATAACAAGAGATTTGTATATCTTAAAACTTTACCCAGCACAAATGGAAGACACATATTCAGGAATCTGTGCTGCCAAAGAATCAAGTATGAATTAAATAGTATTTCAACTGGTCTTCCTACCTCTCAGAGATCTAAGAATTAGACTTGTACAAATTGCTCATCTGCTGTAATTTGGAAGCTTTACAATCATCACTTCCATGACCTTGTTGTTCCAGACTAGTCAAGATACTTGAAAATAAAAACAAGCTAAAAATTAGAAACAACTGATAAGACTTTACTTATTGTGTTTATTATTGAAATTACAGAACATAACTTTTGGAAAGGAAAAGGGACAAGTATTACTACAGACCAGAAAATAAATATGAACGTGGCATTTCATGTTTCATCAGTGGTTCTATTTGAAAGTATTTTATTGTTAGAACAGACTGCTATTATTTTCATTGACAAGTTTCTCGCAATGCCACTAAATTGACAGACCTGTGTGCAAATGTAGAGAACAGCAAGGGAGGACGATGTCCATCAGACACAGCTTTGAAGTATATTAATCTAAATGTTCACAATGTTCAGTGTTTTAGGAAAATACTGGCACATCACAGGTAATGCCATTTTTTAATTAGGTATCATTACTTGTATCTCACTATACTGCTCTAAAGTGAAAACAATTATAAGTACAATGACAAATAATATCCAACAGATGCCCTTCATACACTTCCTTGCCAAGACAACACCATCTCCTTTTATTAAAGAATTGATTTCTTTAAAGAGGAAAATGCTTATAACTTAAATATTTTGCCACAAACTACTTGGATTAGTCTTTCATTTATTACAAGTTTATACCAGGCTTATCATAGAATCATTAAGGTTAGAAAAGATCTCCCAAGTTCATCAATTCCAACCTTCAACTTAATACCACCATGTCCACTAAACTATATCACAAAGTTTTTGAATACTCACTCATTTTTGAACATCCACTCATTTACTGAACACTTCCAAGGATGGTGACTCCACCACTTCCCTGAGAAGTTCGTTTCAGTGCTTAACCACTCTTTCAGGTTTGGTGCAACAGGGTCCTCCTCTTCTGGCACAGTCTCAACGTAGGTACTAAACAAATATTAATAATCTGCTGATCTGTATTTACTCCCACAAGCATCCTTCCTCATGCCAGCAAATTCTGCCTACCTTCCCTTTGACTAGCATTGCTATTAAAGATGTATGTGTACACCCATGTGGAGAAAGAAAAAGTGTTTTGATATAAATGCTGTAAATATATGCACAATGAGCTATTCAAATAAATTATTGATTTATAACTATTTCAATAGTCACACAATTTAAAGGACATACAGTAAATAGCCTTGGGTTAAGAATACCTGGCAACCTAAGTATAATAAGATGAACACAACTAGCACATCTGCCGAGTCATTAACAGGTTAACCTTATTGACTACAGAAAGAGTTTTGTGAAGGAGCTTCAAAGATTGGGCACTGTAACACAAAGTGCCCTAATGACTGGAAGATGAATAGCAATTGGAAAATCAAAACTGATACTGCCAGTAGAACAAACACAAAATTCAACCTAGAATTCTAGCACCATTGTGCTAGAATCTCTCTCTTGGAGGGAAAGAAGGCAAGTTGTAAAGCTTCTAAAAGAAAAACTAGAAGTTTTTGTTTGAGAAAATGAGTAAATAGACCTTAAATAGCAAGTGATGTAGTGAAAATGATATTAACAGCAGTAATCAAGTGAAGCAAAGCTGTAAGTATTAATGTCAGACAGACAGATGAGATCATAACAGTCATGGTGCTGAGGTGAGCAAGACTTCAATCTGATTTATGGCTACAGGAACAAACAGGAACTGTCAGATCCCAGAGCCACACAGAGCAATAAGAATATATCAGGAAAGTAAAGAAAACTCAAGAGCTGTTTCTGACATGATTATATTCAGGAGATCACTAAAGACCGAGCAAATTTTCTGAGCTAGGTAGAGTTTAACTGGAGTGGAGGAAGTGGCACCTTCATAAGGGTCATGCTTATGGCTACATTATCTGAAGAAAGGTGTGGAGGAGGATGTAAAAAGCTGAGGATGGATTCCTGAGAAATCTAAACACACACCTATATACAGAAAGAGGAGGGAAAGAGGAGACCCACCCAGTAAGAAACTGAGTCTGAAAAGAGAAACAATCAACAAGGACAAAATAACAAATGCCTAAGAACAACAAAATGTAGTGAAGACTATAACATAGCATCACAAAGAGATGACAGATGGAGTGGAGGAGAATAAAGGACTAGCCTGGAATGCCTCCAGGAAGAAGTCAAATGGAACATTAGTGAGATAAATTTCAGTGCAAAAGACAGAAACCAGAAGTGAGCAGTTCTAGAAAGGCACTAGAAGACAAGAAATTATGACAAGTGTACAAAGCATACTAATGGGGAGAGGGGCAGGAGATGAAGGAGGTCAAGGGATAGGACCTTAATCTGGTGAATACAAACTTCTGAAGTTAAGGGTTGGCTTGTGTCGTTGGGGTTTCTTTTAATACAAAGAGATTCAGGCATATTTTTGTGTATGAGAAGGAATTCAAGGAGAGAAACAGAAATTAAAAAAAAATTAAAAAATTTAAAAAAAAAAAGATCAGATCAGATTGTGGATAGGGACAGGAAAAAGTTCATTGCAACAGATTCAAAGACTACAAAACAAAAGTCTGTTTCAGTAAATAAGGAGGAAGCTTGAATTTTGTCCTTAGTTGGTCAGTTTTAAGAAGTTCACATGGAGAGAGAGGGGAATAGATAAGCTGAATGGAGGCCTCTATGACTAATGAAAAAACAGAACAGGCAAAACTGCACGCAAAAATACTCATAACAGATGATAGAAATCCCAGAGATTAAGAAATACAGAGAGTCAGCAGAATCAAAAGATTTTCACCAGAGATAGCAGTATCTCCAAGGCATTGCAGATTGCCAACATCCACTTCCCTAAGTGGCATTAGGAACTGAGAAAATGGATACCGGGAGTCAGCCAGGACCATGAATTGTCAGAAGGGTTTGGAACTGCATGAGAAGAACAAAAAATAGCACTTAAAGGGAACTGATAAGCTGATAGAGGAAAGTAGAAAGGAATAAAGGAAGTAAGAGCAGAAAAAGAGTCCGCAAAGTCAACAAAAGAGAAGTTTTACAAAGTCTCATTCCTGGAGAGAGAGAGAATCAAAATGTTTAAAAAGTTCAAATAGTTACCACAGAAAAGGGACTTGGGTAACACAGTGCAGAGAGAGACCAATTCAATTGTGTAGGTGATTTGACACATGATACACAGTTCAAACAAGAAACAGCACCAGAGCAGCTACAGAGTTGGATGGTTATCCACATGGAAACTGAAAGGCGAGAAGTTATGAATGGAAGAAAGTTGCAAGTCAGAGTCAGACAGAGAGATGGGAATAGGTAGAGTTGCATGCATGCAGACTATAACAGCATTAGAAAGACAGGCAGAAGGAAATTCTTTTGATAAATAAATAAATAAATAAATAAATAAATAAATAAATAGGAGCAGGAAGAACACAGAAAAACAGCACAGAAGTACAAAATTCTTTGACCCAAATTCAAAACAGATATTGTTAGAGTCTCCACAGAAAGGACCAGAGATGAGGCAACGTTAACAAACAAGGGAACAAAGCTCTGTGGGCTGGAGGGAACAGCAGAAGGTAAAAAGACAGCTTCTAGGTACTTTGAGACCCATAACAATGCAGAAACATCAAGAAAATAAAAGGAAGACCATATAATGGAGGAGATGATAAGTTTTGCACCTGAAGTAAAATAGCAATGACACAAGCTGAACAAGAGGCAGATGTAATTTAAAAGAAGGAAAGGACATTACACCAAAGTGTAATCCACACATAAGTTGATATAAGAACATGAAAAGCATCAGAAAACAAGAGATAAACAAGCATCAATAAAGCAATCAAAAATCACATGGAATTCATATATCCTGAAAGTTCTGTTATCTGAAGCTTTTAGACATATACTCTATCTGACATATATTGGTTGTTTTAACAAACTACATTGATAAGGATGATTTGGTCTGACATAGTTATACTAGGAAAGATTTAATCCCCTGAAGCTTATACTGCATGCCAAGTCCATATAAGCTGTACTGGTCAAGGTATTTTATACTTGTACACTCTGTAACTATACTAAAAGTTCATGCCAACATACAGTAATAAATCTTCTGTAATGTAGAACTGGACTAATCTGAGTCCTATTCTCTCACGAATTTTCATCATGTTTATGGATTGTTTGCCAGAATAGCATATTGATTGCTTAATTCTTCTCAAGATACAGTACACAAGAGAGTAAATAATATCAGTGGTCAAGTGCATCCTTGGGTATAGAGATGCCTGGGTTCTTGCAGAGGAGTGTTACAGGGTTTTTTAAGGAGCCTGTTTTGTTATTTTAAGCTTACTTATTCTTTTCCAAGCCCAACATCACACATTAGCACATGTGATATTTAATTTTACCAACAATTATTTTCAAGTAGATTTCTGAAGGCACAGGACTGTAAATAGAATGAGGTTAGCTAATGTATTTTAAACTAGACATATCCCTTAACCAATTTACTTTATAGGGTCCCTGCTGCCCAGCTCTGTACAGAAGCAGCTGCCAAAAGTGTCCAAAGCCAGAGTCTGAATCTTGTTTGCTATGACTTGAATAAACAGCATAAGAGATTCATCAGTTCACCTGGAAGAGAAAGGTTGTATTCTTTACATTCCTCTATTAAATTAGAGATCTACAGGTGTGTACAGTGTGGCCAAGCAAAGAGAGGAAAATTAAAAGTAAATTAAACTAGAAATTGATAATGACACTTTTATGAACATAAAAGGAGGCCCATGAGGGAAATAAGTCTAAGCAATTACCAGCGAAATTTGTTTATAGCTGATGATACAAATGTTGCTTAAAACATATATTTAATCCTTGTCTCTGCAATTGCAAATGATACTAAAAAGGAAACACTTTAACAGTTCTAATCTGTTGAAGCAGGCAAGAAAAGGACTCAGAACATGTCTCACTTCCGTGCCAAGGTTGCTGTTACTGTAGATGTTCAGGACACAAGGCAGTGCTGGTAACTACTTTTGACAGCACAAATTACATCTTTCACTGACTTCCACAGCAAATATGCATGTTTGCATTAGAAGTTAGATGGCTGAGAAATTTCAGCACATCTTTACCCTACAAAATAGAAAACCATTCAGGAAAGAGGAGGAGGAGAGCAGAAGGCAGACTGGGCAATAACCAAGCCCAATGAGTCACTGCAAGACTCACTAGCAGCAATGAGAAATTCACTCATGACTACGTGCAGAAGGACTGGTGACAGTACACTGAGATCTAGCAGAGGATCAAGTCTGCCCAAGGCAACAAGGCAACCACACTCCCAGAGAAAGAGGTCTTCACTTCCTTCTGGAAGAAAAGAATAGCAATACAGCTTTTCATTGTCATATGGTTCACATTTCATGTTAGGTAAACTTTACTGGCAATATCCAGCCACTGCCACTAAATCCTGTGCCCTGGTAATCTAAGGTGTGGTATTTTTGCCATATATTAGCACAACTACCATGATGGATATTCTGAAGACATGATCAAGTCACAAGTACTCAAAGCTAGGCCTATACTTGTCATGTGGAATCTAAGCACGTAGGAATAATCTTCAGCAACACACACAACACAGTAAAAAATTACTGTATTATTGTCACTGTTATTAAACTATAATTTTGTATTTTTCATATGTACTAGATGTTTCTATTGATCATTCAATGTACTCCATTAAAAATGTTATATGACAGGCAACATTGAGGTAACAGTAACCAACCTCAACTTTCTTATATATCAGCAATTGTCTAAAATTTCAGGTTGTGTTGTGCACAATCACTGTTTAAGGCAGGCATACATGCGTGAAGTCTAGAATTCTATATTTACCAAAATTTATTCCTGAAATAGGACTAGAAAAGTTAGAGAAACAATGGCAAGGAAAAACAGAAAAGAGAAGTCTGATTGTTCTTTTGCAAGTTTAAAGTATTTCAGATAACCTTAGCAGGAAAACAGGAAATAAACACTTAAATATCTTTTAAAAATTAACTAAAGTGGTTACATATCAGCTGGTATAACTGACCTGCATGGCTAACTCTCAAACAGAAATCCCCTCAGAGTCTAACTCATCCCCTCACATTATAAGCTTGACATCAAGTCTCCACCATGCCAATTCCTATCTCCAAACAGACTCCACACATGAATGGACTTGCTCAATTGCAGCTCCCCTTACTAATGCAAGGACAAGGTATTTCTGAACTGTTCCACTTGCAGGATTCAGACAAATGTGACACTGCCTTTCCTGGAAAATTTTAATCATAGGATTGGAACATAAAACTGATACTGCTTTTGTTAGAATACTTTTAATTGCTTTAAATGTGGTTACAAACCATATGGGTATGATTTCTTGCGCATATTTTAATGACTCTGTGTGCCTGCATAAAATCTTTAATAAAGAGAATTTAAACTAGTGAACTCATTATGCCATCAGGAGAGAAACGGATGCATTTTAAATCACTGAAGGCTCCTATATATTTTTTTGTTTCATTTAAGCAGCCTGGGAGAAAAGAGGGAAGCTATTGTAAAAATGAGCAAATTTTTACAATACCTCAACACTCCCTCATGTCACTTAATGCCTGTTTTACATTTTCAATTTAATGCACCAAGCTGAATATTTTTTATCACTTGATCATTGCTGCATTACTTGAGAACATTTGAGAGTTCTGAGCATGCTCTAAATTTCCATTAGAAATTAACAAATCACTTTTTCACAAGTTGACTAAAAACACCTTGAATCCCTAGAGTTCTTGTTCCGTTTAGTTTACTCTTTTTTCAATTATTTCTACCATATCAGATGATTTCCTTTTATTCAGTTACTTTAAAATTTGCTTAACTCAAAATATTAGTCTAACCTTTCCCTTTAGGATTTATTCTCTGCTTATATCAATTGGTATTGGAGGATGTATATTCCATATAAGACATTCCAAAACAACACGAGGTTTCATCACTAAAACAACTGCTATGAATTAAGCAAAGCTGTTTTCAAAGCTTTTCTTCTCTGTAAGATTACCAACAAACATTAGTATGTATCATTTTCTATACATTCAGTCCTTATTTTTCAAGGATTTCTGTCCAAATTTTTCCATAAATAACTGACTAGTTAACAGACAATCCAAATTTCCTCACCAGATAATGTGATTCTGTCCCCCTACTCAGACCTGTTGTAACGTAACTGGAGACCTGTGTCCAGTTCTGGATTCCCTTCTTACATGAGTGACACTGGGACACCAGAGTAAGCCCAATAAAGGGCCACAAAGGTCACAGACGGAGAGGCTGAGAGCACTGGGACTGTTCTAGCCTGGAAAACAGAAGCCTCAGAAGTGCCTTAACATAGAACTACTTCATGGGGGACAATGTAGAGGAAGCTTAGCCAGACTCTTCTTAGTGGTCCCCAGTGACAGGGCAAGACCAAATTAGGCACAAATTAAAATAAGAGAAGTATCACTTAAATGTAAGAAAAAACTCGGTCCCCTTAATAATAAGGGAATAGCTGTAGTTCCCCACCTTATCATCAGTCACATCTTGTGATCTCTTGCTGGTATATACACTGCTTAAATGATTCAGGGAAGTGGTCTTAGGGCCACACTGAAATCAGTATGGCACAATGGAAAGCAGGACGTAGTTTACTCTGTGGTTTATATTGATTCTACTAATGAAGTAATCTATTGAAATTTACCAGAATTATGGTTCAGCTTCTACTTAAAGATATTCTAAAGACAGCAAAGCCACTGACCACAACAGTGTAACAGCACTCACGTTAATGGGGTTTTTTAATTAATAATATTTATTGAAAAGTTAAGTAAAGCAAAATAAATATGACTTGCAAGGAAACAAGAAACAACATGAACAAGTCATATTATTTATATTATTATGAGGCTCATTACAGGCTGGGGGGTGAAAAGAGAATGATGTGGGGGGAGAGGCAGAGAATGAACCACAGCTGAGATTGTTTCTTCTCTCAAAAAGGGCACTCTAAGTAATACATAATAATTCTCTTTTACTGCATTAATACCATCAACTTCCCTACTACTTCCTCTTTGGTGGTTCCACCTCTACAGCAATTGATTGGGACTAATTATGACGCTATTCCAAATTTTTTTAACAGATTACTGTGGCATTATTGTTGGGATTTGTTCATATTTTCATACTGCATCTCAGCAAAACTCTTTGAAATAATCTTCATTCAGAATGACTGCATGGTGATATTCTTGGAACACCAAATAGAGTGGAACACTCTTGGAATTATGTATTTTGTGACCATGCAGTTAGCTCTTACATATTTATGCTGTTACTTTACGTTTTGAACCTTTCTGACATGTTTATACTAAGTCTTCCCTAATTCTGGTCATTAGGCACTCTGATTTGGTTATGAATGAAAGTGCTAAACAAGGAGAATTTGGCCAAAGAGGCTCATCTCTTAGGAAGGAGACTAATGTAGGACAAAAAGTCTTGAATTCCTTTCACTCACTCTGAAAGTACTTTTCTTCCAGTGTTGTTTTGCCATTTGCTAATGTTTGGTCACAATCTCCCATTTGTCCTGGTGTTGCCATTTCCTTAAAAACGGGCACTATACCTGGCACTATAACCTACCAGAAAAGGTCAGTAGTGTGGAATCAGAATGGCAATCAGTAACAAGTAAAAGCACTACCCAACTGTGTATGTGCATGAGTGTGAGCATTCATGTTTAGAATTGGTAAATGACACAAGTATTTGGCTTCTTGCCCAACTTGCTAGCACTCTTTCTAAAACAGTGTTTCTTTATAAGATCTTTATCATAGAGTCCTGTAAATAGCAATGTTTAAAGATAGGGAAACACGTACTCATGGATGTGTATTTGTTATGCTCAGTCAAGGAAAAAGAATTCTTTAGTTAGAGATCCTTCCTTACACAGCATCCTTTAAATACTGACAGTAGCAATCAACTTGAAGAGGGATGATACAGTTTTAAAGAAGGCACAAAAAAGTCTTCCTGTTAAGTTGATACTAACGCACTGCCACTGCATTCAATGGCTCCGAACTTGTGCAGTATGTCCAAGGATCTGTGAGTATATTTTAAACCTGTCTTTTTTGGGGGGTGGGAGTGAGAGTTAAACAAGCAAAATGGTTTGTAGTTTTACGTTTTCGGGTCACTTCGGTCCAATTCCCTGCTCTCATGTGTCTATCTTGCTGCAATCTCTTTTCTTACAAAAGAACTTCACTCCCTTAATACATTCTTTTGGGGTATTACTCTCTAGTCCATCCAAAAGAACAAGGGCTGATAATGAGTCTACGTTCTTCGAATGAAAAAACACATTCAAAATCACTTGCAACAGTCAGTAACAGTATTGTTTCAAAATGGAATGACCTAAAGACAAACCTCCTCAAGCAAGCATTTGTCACCAACTCGTTTTCCTTGGTAGATACAGTTTCTATCATCAACAGGCTGCAACGGATGTCTACTACACTACTGGAGATTATTATCAATGACACATTCAAAGCCATCTACAGAATGCAGTTTGCAGAACTAAAATAAATTATGAAACAGAGTCCAGGATAAGCACAACCTACTGCTGTAGTTTTCTGATACAAAATTCCACAGAGATCTAATTATTTTAAATGAAGAAAGAGGGAACAACTTCAAAATACAGCTAGGTCAAGATTTTAAATGGAATAAGGAAAACAAATATGCTGGGGGGAGGGTTGGTCCTACTAAAAGGTCCAGAAATACCCTGCAAAGCACCAAAATACCATGAAACCAATACTTTTAGGAATTTAATTCCAATGCCAAGAAACAGAATGTACTCGCTGTGACTAATACATAAAAACACCGAAAATAAATTCTAACAGATTAAAAGGATCTTGTAGCAAGTGAAAGATACAGTTAAATCATTCCTAACTTAATCAAGCTTAAGAGCAGGGCAGTCTTTACCCATTATTAATAAGAATGTAAGATGGATAAAGTAGACTGGGAAACCATAAATTATGGCCAGTACAAGTAATACAACATTTTTTACAAATGTTTTCAATTAAAATTAAAAGCTATTTTTACTGAAGAAATTTGCTGCACATTCTTGATTTTAATCTTCTGTGGTCTCCACACTCATATGGTTCCAGCAAAATGTTATTAAATGGGGGTAAAACCGGAATTTAGTTCTAAATGCAAAATCAAATCCATGATTACATGTTTATATTTCTAGATGGATATATGAAAATATTTTCAAATCTTGATCTCTAATCCTATGCTTCGGGGTTAGAAAATATAGCTCACCCCTGCCAATCGGCTGTCCAGTTACATGTGAAAATTGTTGTTCCATACGGGTAAAGCAAGTGACAGAAAAATTGCACACTACTTTCAGGCTTCAGCTGAGCTTTTAAAACACATGGCCAAACATGTTGCCATGGAAATGTTCTGCAAATACATGTAGAATTTCTTAAGATGGAGCTGAATATCTTTTTTTAAAATAAATTCTCCTACAATTTCAAATAGAATTGTTCTATGATGTATTCAAGGGAATACATCGGCCATTATCTAATGTTTATAACACCTAAAGTGGTAACAGTATCTCCAGATCCATTTTGTGTTCTATATATGAAATTAGGCCACTACCTTCCTATGTAAAATACCCATATACGTGTTTTCTTTCATGTACTCTGACTTTCCTATCCATCACCACAATACATTAGCAGATCCACAAGTATTAGCCTTGCAGTAAAGTTGGCAACAGTTAAAAACAAAAAGGATGAGACATGCTTCAGTAAAATGAATTCAGGTTTAAACAACATACTAAATTTTTAAGCTATTAATCTTCCCTTTTACAGCCCATTAGTATTAGTATGCGTCACTGAGTGTAATAATTAAAAAGAGGAGAGTTATCTTGCCAAAGTTTCACTGTTATGTTCAGTGAGCTATTTTTAAAACTGATTTGAAATGAAGCAAAAAGAAAAAAATCTGCTGCTGCAAAATGAAGCAAGATCTGTGCCTGCAGAATAGCTCAGTCCTGTTACACAATGTGATACGTTGTTTTAAATAACCTGATACTGTAGGTAAACACTTGCCTTATACTGCATTTCATACAACAAACAAACACATTCATAATAGCTTTTGTGTGCCATGTAAAGATAAAGCAAAATCAAAATGGAATACAATCTTGTCATTTTACTTTACAGCAAAGGTATAACCTTTTAACATGAATCAGTTAAAAGAAAACATATTCAGAATAAAAACAGGCTGAAAATATATATGGTATAAATTTACATTGTTCAAATAGGAATTAACAACACATCAGAATTCCAAGATATACATTGCTCTGCTTATGTAAACAGCCTACCCTATAAATCCTGTAGCAAATCCAACATGAAGCAATTACACAGACAAAGAGATTGCAAATGACCTAAAACCGTAAAACAAACCCTGTGTTAGAAATATTAGTATAAACTATGAGGTCATACCTGATGACTTAGGGACTGTAACGTCTCACCGGTTCCAAGCTGCATGACCTTTCTATTTCCAGAGACCCCCAAAAATTGCATTTCCTGTCTTACAAAAGTACATCACAAACCCATCTATCTTTCAAAATCTTCAGGGCTAGTGAAGAAAACATTAACAGCCATTCTGTCCATCAGTAAGTGCTGGAGTCATTACCCTCAAGATATCAGATCTTAAATATAGTTTCCTCCGTGCGATTACAGACATCCAGTAGTCAAGGAGGCTGACACAGCTATATCACTGATGCTGCTAATGCCATCTGAAAACAGTAAGCTTACTGCTTAAAGCAATCCTGCATCATCCAAACAGAACAAGCCACATCCTTCAACTCCTCACTTGCGTTTTTTATAAAACCTAGCACTGCCATTATAGATTTTGTTTCCGTCTGTGGTCAGCTAAAGGAGAAATTAGATATTATGCAACCAGCTTTGCATTAACAAAAGAAAAACGGCAGATGAAGTGACATATCGAGGTTATCAAATTTTGCTTGCATGACCACTCCTCAGCAAGCACTGTCACCACTCAGAAGAAGCATCACAATCTGATTCAAAGGAAAATCAACAGAAATAAATTATAAACAATTCACAGGCAGCAAGGTATTTTAATACCTCTGCAATACTGAAACAGCTATTTTATGCAGCCTTATGAATACTAGTCCTTATTAAATTAAAAACATTGCTCACCTAAGTATTTTTAGTGTTTATTTTCAATAAATTCTATGATCACTGCATTGTTTCCATTACTCCCTGCTAGCAGCCAGAAAACAGCATGACTTGAAAATGTGCCAGTATTATGACAGCAAAAATGTGGTTTGATATCAAACAAAACAATCATGCATGGATTTTTTCTGATATGAGAGACCTTTCAAGCTAACAAATGTACAGTATATTCAATAATATTTAAATTATTAAGATAAAAAACCTGAAATTTTTATTAAAACATATATATTACAAAACTGAAAAACTGTATTATAAATCATTGCTTATATTTACTGTTGCTAGTATTATGGCAACAAAGTTATGCAAACAAAACAATCACTTCACAGAACTAAAATGAAACAGTGCCACCAAACCGGTAAAAGTCATCATTTAGTAATTCCTCCAAAATCCAGATCCACAGAAAAATTACTTGTGTTCCCATAGTGAAAAAGTAATGTTGAAATCCATATCCTTAAACACAGGAACTTTCCCTCAACAGATATTGAAATACCTTGCTACCAATCGAATTTTACTGATAGGTAAAACCTGGAGGAAAAAGCTCTTCCCTAATTTAACTTCATCTTGCTCTAAATGTTATTCAAATGAATTTGGATATCCTTCTTTACTTCAAAATATACACAGAAGATGAAAACGGAAGGAAATTATTCTAAATTAATTCACCCAGATCCTATCCTGCTAGTTTAACATTATTATTATTACACAGTTGTAGTAACTGCCCCTTTGTGTAACTGAAGAGTTAATCAAATTTAGCTTATAGTCATTCACATTACGGCACTGGCAAAAGCAAACTGGTCTCATCCATGAACACCACATATTTCGGCAAAAGCAAACTGGTCTCATCCATGAATACCACATATTTCCCTTTAGAAGGAGACACTACCTGCTCCTAGTTTTTAACTGAGTTCACTTTATACAATGTGCAGCTGCCTCAACATAAGGATGATACATCTACAGGGAAAGGGAACTGGCAGCCACACACTGGCACAGGGTCTCCAGCAAACGTCCAGCAGCAGAGCTGGCCAGTGAAGTCTATGAGGCTTTTAAGTGCAACAGAGAACTAGATCAGTCCTGACTTGATGCTGCTTTTTTATGTTCTCCAAGAGATTTAATCCCGATGTCCAACAATCTGACACTGTCTTTTTACTGCTGCTGACAATGGCAGTCAGGGAGCCACTTCTGAACATTTTGAATGTTCTTGAAAGCTGCCACTTTTGAACTCATTATTTCACTTTCAACCTAGAAACTATAACTAAATCTATGTGCACAAATATAAATACATATGCACAAGGAGGCAAAAGGCCTTTCAAAAATCAAAGAGCAATGCAGCAGTAAACGAAGGAGAAAATAATATTCCCCACATCAGTATGGAATACAAGTGTCTCCAAAGGTAATATTTTTATTTCCAAAGGTAATTTACAAAAGTAATAATAATACAGTAGGACTAAATACTAAGTTACTCACTCCTATGCAAATACTCAGTTTTGCAATACATTGTCATCAGTAGCTACTTACAAGGGAAGTAAGGGAATACAACCTTGCATCTCTAAGCTGCTGGCAACCACTTCCAAGTCCCCCAAAGCCACCAAATTAGGATATGAAGGCCAGTAAGATGGTAAGAAGTGATATCAAAAATGTGTGTTGCCAAGCCACCTTTCATAAGTACCATGTGGGCTCTCCCTGTGCAAATCTTATGCTGCATGATGATCTCAAAGAGTGGAAAACACAAAGCTAGAACCTATAAGCACAGCTGTCAGAAACATCACTTAAGAGTTTCTGCTCACAAAGAGTACCTCTTCTCTCCTCCAGCTGGACATTTGATGAATTCAAGAACTAGCAAAACACAAGGCAGAAGACTATTGACCTCAGTTAGGTTAAGATCTCAGTAAAAATTGTAAATGCACTCAGAAATACACAATTATTTCTCTGTGCATATTATCCCAGCTAGGAATACTTTCACTGAAGAGAGAGGGTATAAATACAGTACCATTTTTATAAAGCATAGATATTTATTCCGAGATGTTAAAGGAAAAATCTGGTAGCCCGTTCCCTTTACAGCATCAACAAGTATCACTTCATGCCATACAAAAGCTTTACTCACTACAGTTTGCTTTTATTTAATTTTTCTTCACAGGAAAAAAAGGAAGAATGAAAAAAGATAAAAGCAAATTCAGAGTTCCTGTGAATTATGCAAGATGAAATCATGGTCACTTTGAACCTATCACAAATCAGCTTCATATCAAATAGAACTGATCCAAGCAGCGATGGAGCAAACACCTGAAGCTCTGTCACTCAGCTTTTTAAATTAAAGTCATGTTTGCTGGTACTAATGATCAGGAAAGAGAACATTTGAGATTAGTGCAAGGTATTACGGACTGTAAAAGTAACTGAGATTATGCAGTGCTGTACCAAAAGAGATGGAAGAATACTAATGCATATTCCTCAGCAGCATCTTGGGAGATCAGTTTTACCATATATTTGTTTATAAATGACCAGAGCATAAGTAGTATAAATTATACCCAAAAAATCAGTCTGGGTTTGTTCAAAAATTTCTGATATTGGAAAGTACTGCTAATATATGAGGAACATTACCAGGAAGACATGGATTACCTCTAGGACCACAAAAATAAAACTGAGGTAAAATTTAAGAGTGCAAAATGCAAATACGTGAACCCATAGATTATTACGTTTCTTTTGAAAATTGAGAGGTCAGCAGTGAAAATTACAGTGAATGAAACTGGGGACAAAGATGATCACAAAGTAATTATGAGCTACCAACCCGATGTCCCTATGGAAACGAAATGAAATTTTAAAATTATCAGGTAATATATTCCTAGTACGTAGACATCAACATTAATGCAATAATAAACTCTATTAAAATCATATTGTTCTTGATTCTGATCATCTATTGTCTAAAAAAGGAACTGAAACTGGAAGAGAAGAAATCTTCTACAATGGACAGGGAAATTCTGAGAAGAAACTGAAAACATTACCTTTCTTAAGCTTAATAAACAAAAGACTAAGGGAGATCTGTGTAGGTGTGTCAAGAAAGAGGTGCCAAGGAAAAAGAAAAAACACCCAAGTACAAATTTGGAACAAGCACAAATCCATACTAAGTTATCACTAATTTGTGGGGGATTAACTATCAGGGGTTGAAGGCCTGCAAGAGCAGAAAATCAAAATCAAAACCCAGAAGTGTATCTTGCACTCCCCTGTTTCTACAAGACATGAAAACAGGGACAAATGAAGAAAAATGCAAATTGGTATCAAGAATAGGACCTAAGGAAAATCAGCAGATTGCCATGTGGCTCAACAATTATTGGAAATTAGTTTAGAAACCTTATTTAAAAAAAAAAAAGTAAACAAAAGAAGACTTGATAAAAATTGTTTTTTTCTTTATTGAAGACACCCAGCTTTCATCTTGAGACATAGAATGATACTGACAATATAAAAAGCCCAGCAATTTCTCTTAACCAAAATAACTCAATAATTCTAAGTTTTAGCTGATTGCTCAACACAGATTAAAAAATATCTTTGTACTTGAGTGGAGTAAGCGGAAAAGTAATTAATGGTAGCTCATTCTCCTTTAATCCTGATGACTGGACTCTATCTATTACCTTTCCTTAGTCAACACATGTATCTCTTATTTAATTCTCCATTATATTACAGTTTTGTTTGGGTTTTGGGTTTGGGGTTTTTTTGTTGTTGTTGTCATTAAAAACTGTAAATATCCTTTAGGCTGAAAGTCATTAGGAAACTGAAGTTAAAATTTATTAAATCGGTTAAAACTTGTTATATTTTATGGACCTACTGTGTTCTCTCAGACGAGATACTGTTCTCCTGGGATTATTTCAGCAGGCATTATGTAAGTCTAATCAGTTCATCTGTGGATAACCATGACTGTGGTTAAAGGAAACTCAAAACATTTGTAAATCAAAACAGGAAGTAAGCAGAGGTAGACCTGAAAGACAGATGCATAGTCAAAATTTGCAAATTAACTGTTCGGTTCCAATTCTGCCTAGCAGATAATGCAGCTGCATCAAAACCTGCCTTTCCAAACACCCCATTGGTAGTGTTGCTATATCCTAACTTTAAAATTCAAATTTGTATCTCAGGCCAGACCCTGAGATCTGATCTGATGATCCAGATCACTGCACTAAATATTACTGACAAATTAGAATAACTTTATAATAAACAGTTAGAAAACAAGATTTCTCTGCAGTATTTTACCTTCAAAAACTATTTTGAAATGTCTGGTATTCCATTTCCCAGAATATAATGTATGAGACAGTTGACATCTCCTTTCTCTCAGACTGCTGAGGAGCAATCCTATACTTACAATGTATATAACAGATGGTTGCTTACACTTGTTCTTGGAAAAATGCAGAAAATAAAGAGTATAAAAGCTCCTCAAAGCTTGCAATCATGCATTTACTTTCTTAGCAAAATTATATTTACATAAATCATGTGTACCAGAAAAATATTTGTAAAATCACATTGAAATGGTAAATTTTAAATGTGCATCTATAAAGTGAATGGGTTCTATTTAAAATAACCATGCCTTCCTTTTCTGACTTAAAAGAAAGCAAAGCTTTCCACCTTTTTTAAGCATCTCAACAGTGCAGTAACTTGTGGGTGGCCTGGGAAAACCCTTCTACTTTTATTAACAGACTAAGGACATGGCTGACTAAGGGCTTAACTTTCAGTCACTGGGGATGCTAGAACTGATTACAAGAAAACACTTTCCCCTCCTCAAAAAGGTGATGATGGAATTTGAACTCAATGTTGTATAGCGCAACAGAAATTTATTTACCTGGTAACAAAGAAATAATTTAATCAAAAAGGCTGGAACCCATTAGGAAAGCAAATTCTAAGAGCCTTTCCACAGAAGGAGCATCAGGACAGGGGATGTTGCTCTGGGTGTCTCCAAAATATTACTGAAGCTGCAGCCAAGTTATATATTGCACAGCTTATACCTTCCTTTCTTTGATCCTTTTTCATCTCCCCCTTGTCCCTGAAGAGGAAATAAAACCCCTTTTTCTTAAGAAAAATTTGTCAGTTCACTAATCCTAGCTTCTTATATGCCTCAGAATAGATCTGACTTTATTCTAAATATTTTGCATTAAAAAAGTTCTTTCAAAGGAGAGAAATGTTAAATTTTGACATATAATTACCATTATCCTCTCTGCTAGCAGAAAATGATGGCAAAACGCCAACTTGCTTGTCTGCTACAGATAAGACATTTCCAAGCTTCCATCCTTCCCTTCAGAGAAAACAGAAGGGGAAGACCAGCCAGGAGAAAGCCTACCCTGTCAGCTGATCCTCTAAGAAATAAAATTAATATTCTCCTAGCAGAAATCATTTTCCTCTAAGCCTGAGGTAAATGATATGCCTTACCATATGTTATGATGGTCCTTTCAAGAATGACAAATTTGATGAATTTTTCCTGGATGGTCTTTCTCTCATCCAATCTCTTCTCATCACCTCCAGCTTCTGCTGCAGGCAAACTCTCAAGAGGCATAAATCAGCATAGCATCACCAAATTATATAACTTCTATCCACTGGGGATTTAGCCCCTTCTATTTCAGCCTTAGCACAAAAATGTCTGTGCATTTTTCAATAATCTTCTTGATCTGTGTAGAGCTTTGGAGAATTACCCTGACACACTGCTGAGCTCTGACACCCATACACCCATTGTGAGCAGAGAACCCAGACATTTTTCTTAAAGGAAGAACTCTATAAAGGTTTTGTCCAATTACAACATATTCAGAACTAGCTCTAAATCAGAAAAAACTCTGATTCAGTTTAAACAGGGAAAAAAGGCACAAGACAGGTTCAGGCAAGTTTCCTCACTGTATGCAAAAATAGTGGCATACTTTGAATACAAACTCAGCTATGAACTCCTCATTAGTTCACCTATTCTAGGCAATCACACTGTCTGAATACCTTTGCAAAACCCCAGATACCAGAGTATTTTTACATCATTTGTACATCATGGTCCCTTGAAAGTTTTACTTTTATCAATAAAATACAGATACAAATACAGATTTTTAAAAATCTATCTACCAACACACACACTTCAAATTTTCTCGTCTGCTAGAAAATATGCTGATTCTAAACAAGAATGACAATAAATAAAGGTCAATTCTAGACAATATTTGTCAGTCAAAGCTCATCCAAAGAGGAAACTGCTGGACACATCAGTTGCCCCAAAATTTTCCAGGCAGTTTTAACTGTTTATTTCAGCCATGTAAAACAGGAGAATTTGTAAGCTTAAAATATTAGAGCACAAACATATTTTGCTCCTATGCAAAATACCCTTTAGAGTCTTAGAAGACAGTAATGTGGGATGAGAATTGCAAAGGCTGGGAGGCAAAGTCACTGCTTTGAAAAGAGGCAATGGAAGAAAAGAACTGTTACTAGAGTATAATTCAGGATTAGGTTAGTCTTGACAGAAAACATATGACAGGAAGAACGCAAGACAGTAAGAAGTGCTTTATAAATGTAATTTATCACATCAATATGTTATATATCAGACAGATTACTACCTAATTTTATCACCTCTACAGCTTCAAAAATAAATAATAAATACAATTATTGAATAGTTTATTCCAAAATCAGTTACAAAATGTGAGCTCTGAAACAAACATTTGCTTTCTTTCAAAGTTAACACAACAGTGCACATGGAAAGCAAACAGGCTAAGATTAACTGCACCAGCTCTATCTTGCCATCTTTTCTCTGTGAGTGGACACAGAAAAGTTTTTCAAGCAGCACACACTTAACTATTAGCTAAACTTCTTATTTATGACTGTTCAAGGTCAAGCACTCATAGCCTAAACAAGCCCTGGATTGGGGGCAGCCCTCCTCTGGCTTATGCAGGAAGAATAAAGGGAGAAGAAAGAAAAGCCCCCCCAAACCAGGAGCAGGCCGCAAAGCTGATGTTGGGATATTCTGGATGAAATCATAAAATCAGAGATATAAACTAGACAATTTCATAGATATTTATGGATGAAAGTGGGGGAAAAGGTATGATTTCCTAGGATAATCCAAAATGCTTTGAAAATTTAAAGGGCCGCATATTTTTTTAAATATTTAAAACAGAATGTTCCACTCAATAATGCAAGGACATAGATAAAAATGTTAAGATCTCAAGAAAGAAATAGCCAGTGATTCCTTCAAAGACAGAAAACTGGGACAAAATGCTCATTGGAACATACAGAGTCTCCCACAGGAGCTTGAAAAGTCAGACACCGCCTGCTTTTCTATTTAAACTGCCTTTTAGCTACCTACTTCAGTAGAAGCCACTGGTGAAAGAGTAAAGGTATAAAGGACAATGAAAGATAAAAAAACACTGACATGAAGAAAATTTAATACTTAGACACATTCCAGTCATGGGGACTTTCCCAGTTTTGAAGGTGTTGGTGTTGACGGTTTTAAACATGCTTGTCCTATAATGATAAACAAAATTAAAACAAAACAAAAACATTCACTCTCGTGAATACTACTTTTATTAAACACTGTTTCCCACTTTAAATAAAGCAAACATTGAAAACACCAGAGTGAAATTACAATATGTGGAGTGCAATAGCAGGTCTTCTGGAATAGCCCCATTGTAAAGACTCTTTACCCTTAAACAAAAATATTAACTGTTGTGTTGTGTAACTGTTAAGTTGGGGGTTGGGGCCTTTTTCCCCCCTAAAGTGCAGAGATCTTTATTTCCCTGATTCTTCATAGGCATTTGCTCTTAGGTGAACTTACATACACCACATATATAGATGTGAGGAAAGTGTATCATTCGTCATCCTAAACTATTGCCTGAATTTGGATTGCCTAACAGACCTTTTTGTGCATTACACACAGAAGAGAACTATCATCTGACAGTCCAAAACCCAAATGATCAGATCAGCTAAATATACCCAGGCTAACAAACCTCTTCATTTGTACTAATAGTCAGCAGCAGCCAATTTCATCTTTTTCCTCTCCATCTAACAGTGAGAAAAACAGTGCTGGGAACACCTCTCCAGAGAGTAACAATGGCAGACACCAGATTCCCGAATTTGACAATTTCTTCCCTGCTCTCATCTCCCTCCAGTGACCGTCAGTGGAACCACCACACATCCTCCGCCAGCTCAGGCCTTTTTCAGGCCTTCCTGCTCTCTTGAAGACTTACTGTTTTCAAAGTTGGTGAGAAAAAAAACAAGATGAGTATGGAAGCAAATCCAACACAATCTTCTCTGCTCAAAATCCTTTTTTAAAATTCCTCTTAGCTATTTCCACACAAATTTCAGAGAAAAGGGTAACTATAAAGCAAGGGCATTCTCATCACAAAACATTGTTTAGCAGTCTCATAATACTCCTCAGAGGGATATGGCTTCAGCCTGTGCTACCTCCAATGTTTTGAAAGACATCACCATACGTTCTTGAACTAAAACCTGATTATTGGATTCTCAGATCAGACTCAGGAACTAAATGAAGGTCTGTGGAAACAATGAAGTTGTATTGATAAAAAGAAATTACATCAATCTCTCAGAGAAATTCATTAATCACTGAATGCTCTCACTACTCAGAAAAATGTTTCCAAATTTGATACAAAAATGTTACGCTACTTTCTCTTTGTTAGAAGAAAAAATTACAATTTAATACCATAACATTCACAAAAGTACATGGTTAAAAACTGAATGTGAACTATGTCACCAGTATAACAGTCTTATATGAGACACAGTGCTACCTTTACTATCTGGCCATTTCAAAACTCGGATAAAATGCTGTAAATCTCCTGCACAAAGTAATTTTTTATTATCAGTGCCCTAAAAAAAAAATCTACTTAGTGTCACACTTCGTCTTCTTTAGCTGTACCATGTCATACACTGAAGTCTCAAATACCAGGTAACTTAATACCTCATATGAATACGAGATCACATCCTTCAAACTCAGCATATTCCATTAACACCACCAACTCAATAACTATTAAAGTTATTTTGCTACTTGGATTGGCTTAAGGTGAAAAGTCTTTTGGGTAAAAATAATATTTCATTTACTATGAAAAAACTTTCAGCAAACTAATGCAAATTGTAACTGCCGGCTGTTTGCAATTTTGTAATGAGAGAACGCCATGAAGACATTAGTCACAGTAGCACTGAATATTGTAATCATCAAGCTTGATATTTGACTTCTAACAGATGGTCTCCAAGTTTTGGATTCACTTCTACTTTTATTATGTAAAAACAAAAGGTAATGAAATGTTAAAGAACACATTCATTAATGTGAAGAATTTTCAGATATATTACTAAAAATTAGGGTTTTCAGAAGTGAAGCAGAAGAAAAAAAACCATGAAGACTTGAGCTAGTTTTAAATAACTGAAATTCTAACTTCACTAAGTCCAGGTAAGAAATATTTTTATATTTTTATTAGTTCCCGCAAAATCTATTTTTCAGTAAGTTCGACTGCCTTTCAAAACGTATTACACCACAAATTCCACTTCAGATATAATCCAAGAACACCTGTGTTGTTTCACTAGTCTGATTATTCTCAAATTTGTACACAGCACTCTTTATAGTACTAGCATTATACATAGTGATTCTTCATTGAGTCACCAACTCAATTTTTGTCTTTAAGGATGAGTTCTACATTTCAACATGTTGTGTTGGGTGCACACTCAAAGGAGAATAGTATGCAAAGGGAGCTCCAGACACACACTACTAATAAAAGTTTTGAGTATTTCAACTATCTACTTTTTCTAATTGTTGCACAGAGACAACGTAAATCTCAAATTCAGCCTTCTGCCTATCCTAAAAAAAAAAAATAAACTTACTTTGAAAATAAAGATACAGCAGTCAGCACCCACTTGGTAGCAAGGTGACCAGAGACTTCTATCTATTATTTCATACATATTTTTTATTTATAAATAATCTTCCCACTATTAAAGTTGTCATTCATACAACTCATACAAAAGCCAGTTTACCATAAATCATTTTAAATATCACAGCTGTAATATGAATCCCTATATAAAACTCATTCAATAAATTAATTAGCAACAAAATATTATGAAATTCACTTTATAGTAAGAGAAATATTTAAAATAAATGCAATAGAAATAATTTATACTCATGTAAAAGATAGTACTGAGTATTATAAGCCAGGAAAAGCAGTTCAGACCACATAATAAAAAGAAAATTCTCATAAATTTTTCATTTCTTTTAAATTACTTTCTTACCTCACCTAGCCTCCAGCAGTCAATAGACCATAGGCTTATAGATAGTCTATTCTGACTTCAGAAACCACTTGCTCACTTGCCAAGGAAGAGAGAAAGGTGACTAGGGAAACCAAATCAGAGCTTGAACTTAAGATAGTATTGTGTCTGGGCCTGTTGCCTCTTTTTCACCTTGAAAACCAAAAAAAAAATGCCTCCCACTATCAGGTAAAATAGAATTACTCTAACTCAAAGAAATGAATTCTCTATTCAAACAGATGCTCCATATACTCACTTTATTACTTCTCTCAAGAACACAATGCCGAAAAATACACCGTAAATAAAAATCTGAATCTCTAATTCCCAGCACCTTCATAATCCACTTCAAGAAAAATGCATTGCTCTCCCTCCCTCATGCTCTCGAGCCCCTCTACCAACATGACATTCCTAAGTCTAAGCCTATTTTCCAGGTCATCAGCATGACCTTGTGCAAAGCCTTACAGCCAGTGGGGTTTATAGCTAGATGGCAATATACCCACATGGAAACTTATACTTTCTATCATTTTTATTCTAGTGAGGTAAGCAAATACTTTGGGTCTTCTAAAAGGAAGCTTTTGGCAATTTCAACCTTATCTTCATGTGTCTTAATGATACAGGATAGTTTGGAGCACTGGGCACTCCCAGGTGGTGCACATGGCAATGCCAAAGGCTGACCACTAGCCCCTCAGATGTTCAAGAAGCTAAAAATTCTCAGATGCTACTGGCCATGCCAGTCACAGAAAACACTTTGACATTACAAGAGAAAGACTTATTTCCACTCAGCTCAAACGCTTCAGAGTTTCAAAATTTTTCTGGTACACAATTTAATTTGTCATAACCCAAGACATACTGAAGTTAGGGCAGCTATCACAAGTATTAAAATAGCAGGTTATTTGTAAAATTAAGTTTTCAAGTCGTTTAAAAAATTAGTACTTAACAGTTATCTTACATTTTAATAGCTCAAGGGCAAGGTTTTTCTTAAGAAATACGTGTACTGGACTTTATACTAATTATCATCATCAACATTAGCAGTAGTAGTAAAGTTAAGCCCTTCTGATTCGAACCGGTGCTACCAGCAAAGCAATGAAAGGAGGTGAAAGGCACAAAAAACAGAAGTCAGAGCCAAGGATTTCTTTTGTTTTGTTCTTTTAGGGAACCCTGGACAGGCTCAGGGACACCTGGCATCAGCAAAATTCTGATTTCTGTTCAGGTTCATCCTTTTTTTTTATCCCCAGGCAGAGCCCTCATAGGAGGGCTCCTCCTGCTCCTTCCCCAGCAGACTGCTCCTGACCCCTCCTATTCAGCACCATCCCTCTACCCAGTCTGTCAAGCTAGTCCATACACTAAAATAATAAATACAGACTGTATTAATTATTCATACAGTCCAATTTGACATGTTAGATTGAATGTCACGGTTATCCCGAAGGTAGAAAATGTTGTTTTACATAGTATTCATTAAATGTAGTGAACTAATTAAAGTATGTTAATTGGGTAATAGACAAAAAGAACTTAGTATTTGGTAGAGACTGGTCACTGTTAATACAGTGTGCATTGTATTGCGTTAATACCTTGGCTGTAATTTTATGCTTAATGAGCAAAAGAAAAAGCTGATTATTCAGAAAGCAGAAAAAAAAAATCACGTGTGTTACGTGTTGGAAAAATAGCCTCAGGTGACAGAGGAAATACATACCAAAGGAACCTGCACTCTAACAAAGAAAGCACCATTTCTAAACCCTTAAACAACATGCTGTCACTGAAAATTTTATATATTCAGATTCTAGGAAGCAATATTTAATTGTTGATGTCAATTAAATGGCAAAAAATCTGATTTTATTTGCACAAGTTATCTGTTCTCCCTATACTATGTAAACATTTTTCCTGGGTTTTTCACATTTCCATTTACTTTATGGCAATTCAGATTAAAGCTTCCATATCAAATAATTTAATTAGGAAAAAAAAATACAAGTAAGAATTTATTAATTAAACTCCTACTCACACCAGGCAAATGTTGGTGGGAAATACATGTGCATATGTCTGGCACTGGAAATAAAGCCCATGTACTGCTCTACATGCAATTAAAACATACTCTGGCCTTATGTTAAAACAGTTTTTTTCTCATTCCATATCTTATCTCCTCACTTTCCACCTGATTTGAAAAGGCTCAACCAAAACTAAGAAGCATTTTGATGTATGCTATCAGAAAGAAAAAAAAAATCCAGTTAGCACTCTCAGTAAAACAAAGGCCTTTACTGTCTTCAGAAGACAACTGGAATAATGACAATACCAAAGAGAACAGATGACAATCACAAACTACTCGGGATAAAAGCAAAATACTTAATTTCTTTCTTAAGCTCATCAGCATACATTTTGGATATCATTACTCAGTCATTAAAAAGTGAATCCTAGTATAAAAGACTAAGCAAGACAAATTAAGAAAAGGAACCTCGTACTCACAGTGAAATTTGGATAGAATTTAGATAAATTCAAAGCAAGTCTTAAGCTTAAACAAAAAACACACCACACACAAACTTACAAACAAAAGCAAACCCTCCAGAAAGATTAGCAGCCACCTGGCCTAGGGGCTGCTCTGTTTGGGTTTTTTTATTAATATTAAAGTTTCATTGAGGGTTAAAACTCTGCTGTGAGACACCTCAGTCTCCAGAGCCAAGGAACTCAATGCCTCCCCAGCACCTAATGCCAGTCAGGGCCTGAGCTCGGGTGCTGCTCTCACCCCACGTCTGTCCACTCAGCTTTCCCTGTTGCTCTCTGAAAAACACACCCAACACCACCCAAAACACAGAGATGGCCACTGCTTTGTTTTCTAGCAATAGTGTAACCCCATACACCCTTGTTTGTTCCACTATAATATGGTAGATAAAGGTCTGCTCCTCCTCTCCACCTGAAAGAATTCAGGTACTTTCTTCCCACACCTCTCGAAAATGGCCCTGTTGGGAAGGCAGGCGAGAGCTGCTTCACAGTTACGACACTCTTCAGGGACAACAGAAACAGGGGGTTATTCTTTTAAAAAAGCAAGAGGAGTTGAATCTGTGTCTCATGTCCAGCATAATTACATCAACCACTGAACCGCTGACACACTGGGCACCATTAGCCCAGAGAGGAAGTCAGGGAGCTGTGGTAGCAGTCAACACCCAGACATCTTGTTGAGGCACCTAACCCAGAACCTCATACTGAGCACCAAGTTCAGGAGCCTCCACTTGAAAATGAGAACAAATGAAAATAAGGCCAAACCCTTCATAAATGCCCAGGAAACTTGGAAGCTTTAGTCCTGTTAAATGTCAGACACCTGGGTGATTTCAGGTGAGCTGGTGCAAATGGCACAACACAGCATCAGCTGCCAGCTCAGAAGCAGGATGTGTGTCCTGGACAGATGTAGCCAGCAGAGGCACAGTGCCATGCTCTCGTGGCAAAGCTGCCTCCATTTCTGGATTTATTTTATCAAAACATGGTCAAAAACATGTGAACTAAATTTGCAAATTTTGCCATAGTGCAGACATTTTTTCCACATCAAGATGGCAGCCGTGCTTCAGGACAGGCCTTAAGGGAACTGCTGGAACCAGCTCAAACTCACAGTGAGCCACAAGATTCACAAACATCATTATCCCTAATGCTCACCGCTTAACTCTAAGCTTATTAACAACAACTCCTGAGCATTCAGTTGCAAGGTCTTTCACCTCTACCTACTTATGACCCCTGTGAGAAAATTTGGTCTCAAGTAAAGTTCCTTCAGGAACAAACAATGCTACTGCCCAGCACTAACAAATACCTATTTAGAGGGGATAATACACTAAGTATCCAGGGCAGACCATATTACCACAAGTTACACCCAAATTCACAAGAACCACAATCGTTGTGTAAAGTTTCTTACCCTAAAAATTAACTGAGGTGTCTAAAGAAACAGCTTTTTTTATATATATGGTTTGTCCTCCAGAAGAATTCAAGCACTGAAACCACAGAGCTTTTGTCAGGAGAAAGTTGCAACATTTCCTGCAACAGATGAATGGCATCAAATGCAATTAACTGCTCTAGCAAGAGTTCATGTATCTCTACTAGTTGAGTATTTCCCTTGGCACATGCACCATTTCCAGTCCTTTTTTCTCTGTGCTTCACATAGTTACCTGCAAAGGATTTATTATAAGTGAGTCTAATTATGCACATAATTATTTCTAAACACGAGTGTTGATTTAATGAAGCCCTGTAAATTTACAAAAAGCACAACTTGAACTAATTCCATAGGATGTACTTCCCTGGTGCATTTTCCATGACATATAAACTAAAACACAATTTGACTGCTCAGCAGTGCAAAATAACTGCAAAAGATTTTTGTTTTAATTTTCAAAATCACCTTAAACAACAAGAACCCAGGAAATCCAGGAAGTCTCTCATCATCACGTCACATAGCGTTCTTTCTGGAATAAGTTAAATAGATGAAAGAAGAATGCTGGTCCTGCTTTTGAGAGACATAACATCACCCTTGCTAGGGTTAGCTCAGGCACTTAGACAATAAGCATCACAATGTCTTAAAAAATTAAAACTGTAGCAAACAATCTTTCAGGGAAAGGACAAATCATTCCCACTTTCATTTCTATTCATGTTTTACCAATACCTGTGCTTTGACAGCTGTTTTCTAACTGTTCTAAGAGCATTTTACAAAACTGAATCATTAAGTTGTACACAAGGATTTAATTTCTTAAAATGCATCTTTTGAGTGTGAGTTGAAGAGCCTAACCAGGTAAAGAGAGGTGTATTCAAATGCTCCCAAAAACTTTATCAAATCCATACAATGAGGTGGTCAACAAATTTGTTCATTTAAAAAAGAAGAGACGAAGAACATAAAGTTTAAATGATTTAAGAAGACAACAAGGTACCATTTAAACTGAGGGTTAAGGAGAATGATTTAAGATGGTTTAGGCACACAGAACTCAAAAGAACATGAATAAGTTTTCCCCTGTAAAATTCAAGTTAAATTTCAGCAAGACCTTTCAAACAACAGGATTATTAAAGCCTATAGAACTCAACAATTTAAATGAAATTAAAACCCCAACTTTCCAGACACCCAGAAGTGCTAGACTGAAAAAAATACAAGGTAAGAGCTGACTCTTTCCCAGTACAATTGCTAGAAACAATGAAGAAATTCTTTGCACTGTCACAACGTAAATATCCTTACTAATCTTCTCCATTTCTCAGATAATGGCTCACAGCTGAATTAGCTTTTAATTGTAAAGGATAAGAACATTTCTGGCCTTGAGGAATCAGGTACAGAGACCTAATCAAATAATCAAGCAGACAGTTCTTTGTTCATTCCTTAGAAGGAGATTAGCACATAAGGAGAGAAAAATCTTCTTGATGGATGACATAACTTAGAAAACCAACCTAATCTTGTCAGCAAAACAAGAAAATGAAAATTGTAAAGAATTGTTGCAAGGATTTATATAAGGCTTTACAACTTCAGGAAGAAAATTAAATTTGGAAGTATTTATGAAAGAACATAGATAACATTTAAAAACAAAGGGATAAAGTTACATATTCAAGAGATTTTCAGATGGCAATAAAACCCAGTGAGCATCAAAATTACTTGGGTAACATTAGAGAAACCTCCATCTTCATTTTTAATCATCTAAATTTTATACTGGGGTGCTGGCAAATATGCCCAAAGCTGTTACTAGTGTATCAGAACTATTATTGATGTGATTCTTCGACCAAAAAATTATTACAACTGTGATATTTATAACACGGAGACTAAATATAAGTAAGCCTCCAAGCAAAAATACATTATTCAGATGATAAATGACTTTCACTACATTTTTTGTCATTTATTCTAATAACAGTTGCCCTATTTTCAGAAACTTTATATCATTCACCCTTAACAAGTCTTTTCCAGAGGAAGAAAAAGACTATTAAATCCATTTTTCAATCATAACTAGTTGGAGAAAATTCTATCTCCTTAAGTGAACATAATCATGTTCAGTACGTGAAGATTTTTTCTTCAAAGTCTTGGTATTTCTGCTAGGAAAATGATCATATTTTCCCTATGTAAATGATAATGTTTAATTCCTACTTTGAAACAGCAGTCGATAAACTGGTATCAAATTATGAACAAGAAAAAAAACAGTTAAAAAGATAAACTTATGAACACATTAATCACAGGAAAAGTGTATACTGATAACTTGGAAATTCTGCCCCTTCCTTCCATTTCAAAATTTGACTAGAGTCAAAGTATTACATTTCCTCCATCTAGGTAGGCTACTGTAATTTAATGCAATTGGTGATGCATGGGTGCGACACCCCTTTTTTGCCAGCCATCTCTGGTTATCCTCACTGAGCCATCCTGAGCATCCCCAGCCCATGATCAAGTTCTTCAAAATATTTACAGTCCACTCTAACTGACGACTGTGACCCTTACCAAATCAGAATGGTTGTCTATGAACAGTGTGAAGGCTTCACTATGCTCTCCTAATGCAGGGTAAAGTATTTGAGAAAGGATGTAAAAATGTAAAAATAATTGTGGCTAGAGAGAAATCTAGAGTAGAATGAAGCCTACAGTAGATCAGCCAAATCATGCACCATTATGAAATTCTGCAGAGTGCTCTTGTTTAACTAGACTCTCTACTCAAAAAGTATAGTTATAACACCACATACCCTCATGTAGTAAAAACCTGCCAACAAGAAAATGCCAAAAAAATACTAAAAAACTTTGAAACAAAAAGGAAAAAACCCACAACATGTAACAAACCTTACAGATTGATATATATATATATATCTAAAAAACACTCAATTATGCTGAAAGACTTCAGTGAAAGAAGGTTCCATCAAATACATCATAGGAACTGGATGACATTCCATTAATTAAAAAGAAACTAATAAGTAAATTAACAAGAAAATAATTTCAACCTTCATGCAATCTATTCATGTAATCTGGAGGTTGTAGCCAGGTGAGGGTTGGTCTCTTCTCCCAGGCAACTATCAGTAAGACAAGAGGGCATTGTCTCAAGCTCTGCCGGGGAGATTTAGGTTGGATATTAGGAAGAAATTCTTTACAGAGAGGGTAATCAGACATTGGAATGGGCTGCCCAGGGAGGTGGGGGATTCTCCATCCCTGGACGTATTTAAGAAGAGACTGGATGTGGCACTTAGTGCCAGAGTCTAGTAACTGTGGTGGTAGTGGATCAAGGGTTGGACTTGATCTCAGAGATCCTTTGCAACCCATCTGATTCTATGATTCTATTATGCAACTTTTTCAATCCATTATGCAACAGCATGAAACATTTGCACTGCAACAGTAATCCCCGTCTTCTGCATGGTACTTGATACGTCCACTAGGAGGTCCAGCTGCAATTCACTGGGGTGGATCAGTCATTCACCTTGGAATTGGGAGATTCTTTAAGGGAATGATGTGATATATTAAAAAAAAAAAAAAAAAAAAAAAAAAAAAAAAAAAAAGAGTCCCTTTGCTTTTTTTCCTGTTTTTTTTATAATTCCCCAAAATAAGACATTTTGGAAACTAGTACAAATTATAGCAGCAATTCAGATATTATATTTCAGCATATGACCTGAAAATTCCATACACTCCGTAAAGAATCAGAATTATGAAATACAGATGCTAATTACCTAGAATTTAAAGTGTATCATATTAGTCTATCCATGCTATAGTGATCCAGAAGATGTTCTCAAGCCATAAATGGACTATTGAGAGTGCAATCCTATTTTAGTCTACGTTCATCTTTAAGATACAAAGAAGTAAATGAGGGAGCAATCTTTTTTTTTCTCCTCCAAAAAAACCCAGTATCAGAAAGTATCCCATTAGAGGGATCACAAAGAAAATAGAGTTTGAGAACAGACTCATCGTTGCTGAAGGGGATGAAAGCTAAAAGGTACCCAGAGAAACAAACAACTTTAAGCATTTGACTAACGAAATGTACAGCAGACTTTGCCCCCAGCATCTCGCCTGTGTAGTTCTCTCAATCCCAGTTCTGCCCTTTTGTACCATGCCCTAAGCAATGCAGATCAATTTTTTTAAAAAAATTATACAAACATTATTTAAATGAGCTTGTAGGTCATTTTTATTAAACAGTTTATTTTAATCTTGGTTTATAGTTAGATTTTTTTTAAAAGAGATCTATTGTCTTTTGTTAGTATAACACTGCAAGTATACTGAAGTGGAAAACAAGATATATTACATCTGGTGACTGTACATTCACTAACATACTGATCAGTGTCAATTTTGCATTATTTTGTTGAAAATTACAGCATTTAATTGCTAGTTGGGGGTATTTAGTTGTTTTGGTTTTGTGGGTTGTTTAGTAAGATAAGTTGTCCAAGAGTCTAGTTCAGTGAAAATACTACACCAAACCTAGTTACACGTCTTGCTTGAAACTCAGTAGGAACTTCCATGTATTTCTCTTGTTAAAATTTCTTTGAAATTTTGTACATATCCTTTAAATTTCAAGAGTTAGATCCCACCTTCTCCCGTATATTCCACATACTATGTGGAAGAAAGGCTTTCTTACTTTTTCAACTCCCAGCTGGGTTCTCAACTTTGAACGACTCCTGAACTGACCCATCCATCTGCACTACCACACTTACACATCTGCAAGTAATGCAAACTTAGTTTAGCTGGCTGAAAGCGCAGACAGCTGAAGCAGCACAAAACCCAATGATTAGGATCCTGAGTCTCTAAGTTAATTTCAGGTTGCCGCCACTCTCAGCTGTCAGGATTAGAAAACCAGTATTATAATCTACTCCTCATGGTGGGGCACAATGGACAAAGAGAGAACCAAAGAAATGGAGAAAAACAGAAAACAAAAGGAAAAGGATGAAAACAAGATGCTAATATATGTTTCTGTAGACTGTAAAACTACTACAGAAACACCCTGAGAGAGAAATCCCATTTTTAGCTTTTAATATTAATCTCAAGCAACTCCATTAGTTTCAATCAAGTTACAATGTGTTGCACCTTCCTAAAAAAAAATACTAAAGAATCAAAACTAGAGGGGACCTTCAAAAAAAACCAAATTTTCTAATGCCTGTAAATGCTACAATGTTGGTTTCACATCTCAACAGCCACATGCTGTTGCCATGCAGGCAATGTGCTCTCTTCATTTGCCAAAGCAAAGAACACAATGAAGATGCAAGGAAAGTGCACAGGGCAGCAGCACAGACAAACTAGACACCATCTAGGACCCATCAGATGAATTACACACAGCTGGCCACAGCTAAACCCCGTGTCATAGTCTGTCATTAATACAATTAAAGTGAAAGCTCTTGGCATCCACCTTCAATCAGTCTTCCTGACTCAGTGTCAGGCTTGTGCCATCCTTTGAAGATCAGAATTGAATCTGTAAAAGAATACACAATTATCTGACCATTGTAAAAAGCAAGTATTTGGCATGTCCTGCCATAGCTGTAGCCTATAAATTGAAGTGGACTCACAATACTCATCGAACCTTCTTGAACGTTCTATGTTAGAACAAAGCACTTATTAACTCAAAAATCTATGAAAAAAAATTAGATCTGTGATGACAACCAGAGCTATCACTTTAACAAAACTCCCAAAGTTCAGCAAAGGGAGGTGCTTGAGGAAGGACAACAGCTCACAAGCTGGTGAAGACATCTACAATCAGGTGGTTCATTTGCTTATATGAAAAAGAAAATGTATGAGCAGAGCAGAACAATGTTCCTTTTCCTTTGTTACTGAATTCAGCAAGAACATAGTCTGACAGACCTCTCCCAGGCCACTCTTGCCCACTGCTCAAACAGCAAACATTTGACAGGTGCTGCATCTTCCTAGGTTTGGGACCTCTCAATCAGGAACACCTTTCTCCTGAAATATCCAATCCAAGAAAAAATGTAACTGATCAGAAAGAAAGTGAATTCTTTGGCACAAGATCATTTTAGATGACTTGCTATTTTTAAATTATCTCATCTACAGGTGAACAAGTCCTTGGTTAGACCAAAGAGACTTATTTTTCTTTCCAGAGCCATCTAAGGGTTAACCCATCCCTGCAAAGTTAACAACGACAAATCCTACTTCATGGACCCTAGGAAGGAAAGCAAAAGCAGAACTGCAGAAATCTGTGAAACTCAGTGTCTCAAGTTGCCCCATTATTTGGTTCTGATAGAACAAGACAAAAAGGGAAGCAGCAAATGGTCTTTCCTCTGGTATTTAGTCCCACTTTCTGGTGATCAGCAGTTTAAAGTTCTCCTAAGCTGCTGATTCCATCTGTTGAATTAGGATCACTGTACTTAATAACCTAATTCCTTTTTAACCTATTTACACTTATGGCCTCCACAATACCCCACATCACTGTAATTTTTGCACTTGAACTCTATACTCTGTGGGAGAAGTAACTCAGTAATTAATAATTTTATTGCAATTCACTATTTCTGCTATAATGAAATAGTTGGAATTTATAACGTATTCATTTTTTCTTTATTTTTCACAGTATCACACCCTCTGTCTCCTGAATTGCCTCATTTCCAGAACAGTTCCTAACCTTAACATACCTTCAATTTGAACAGAATCTATTTCCCCACTAGTCAGTAAATCCTGAATGATGTCACATTAAGATATGATCCAAGCTTTACAGTCCTGAAACTGAAAGCTCAGGGAAAGCCCAGTCTCAGGTTGCCAGCCCTCAGGTCTGCATCAATGACATTATCTGAGACCATGCCAGATGGTGACTGTCACTACCCCACGAAAACTGTGGACAGGTCAGATAACATTCAGTATTCCCCATTTATTTTTTTCTTGAAGAAATAAAAAAAATAATGTGCTGTAGGCACACAGAATAGAGGCATTTTCTTAGTGTTGAAGCTACAAGACTGCAAGATTATAGCAGAAACATAAAAATTAACAATAATTATTTGATACATTTTCCTTATAATTTCTTGCTCTTGTCATTATACTCACAATTCATATGGATGTCTTGGACTGCTCATGTTCGTAACACATATGTGATTTAGCACTCCTAAATGACAGAAACTTTCCTATCACTGTTTTCATATCACTACCAATCAAGATATCCAAAATTAAACACTTGAAAATTGAGACTTTGTAAAGGAATCACGCTGCTGACTATGGATTGAGACACTTCCCTGTTCCAAATAACGGAAAAAGACATCCTTTTTTTCTTTTTTTTTTTCTTCTTCACACTACAACCATTTCAAATACTTGTTGGAAGCTGCTTTAAGGCTTAGAATATTGTAATAAATCTCAATACGATTATAGTGCCTTGAAGAAGTTTGGTCAATAGGAAATGTTGAGCACTTGTTAACTCAAAACAAAGCCTGGGTTTAGATAATTCCATGATTCCATGTGAGGAACTGGAACAGGTTGCCCAGAGAAGCTGTGGATGCCCCAATTCCCGGCAGGGCCAGGTTGGATGGGGCTTTGAGCAACCTGGTCTAGTGGCAGGTGTCCCAGCACAAGGGAGGGGGATTGGAACAAGATGATCTTTAAGGTTCCTTCCAACCCAAACCATTTTACGATTCCATGAAATGGAGTAAAACCAGGACTAAAATACAGTACTAATAACAAGGTTTTAGGAAAATTTACTTAGTTTTGTATTTCTTGAAAGCTGAAACCAGTAAACTGAATTGCGTATTTTCCATGGGGAAGAATTCTACTGCCATTAGAATTAAATGTATTTTCATACTTGCATATGCAGACACAGAAAACACACCCTTTCTAAATACACAAGAATAGCCTGTTGGAGTAATATTAAATACTAGCAGGAAAATAAACAATTTATTATGGACTGTAAAAAAAAGCAATCTAAAAAAAAAAAAAAAAAGCATAAATCAGTCATAACAACTCTAAACTGACATTACTTTCCTATATAAAATATATCAGCAGCAGAACTAAACCCACTCTTAGGAATGAGTTATTAAAACCTGTACTAAAACAATACCATATTACAGCTTGCACAGACCATTTATCAATTCATTTGTTTTTGCTCAAGACAATCTTCCCAGACTTATTTTAATTACTTTTTTACTTTTTAATAAATATTCATAATGGAAGTACTATATAAACAGTTATTTCTGCAATCACTGTGAAATGAAAAATTTGAGACTCAAAGATAAAAGTATAGCAGATAGTAGAATAAAAGTCTCTGGGTTACAGTATTTGAACAAGATAAATCACAATCCTCTAGAATTTTTAAATTTCATATCCATAAAAAAAGCACTTTTCCTAATCCATAAAATTTGCTATTTGTTGTGTCATGAAAATTAGAAGTTTTCTTATTCTAAAAAAAAAAAAAAAAGTACAAACTGAGAGGTATTTTTAATTCTGTCCATTCGCAATTTATAACTATCACTATTTGCACTCTTACAGCATTTTATGTGACTACAGTCAAAAGGGTTATGCTGCAATAGTTCAGTAATTTTCATGAGCAGTCACGAGAATAACTAAGAGAAAATAAGTAGATTTCTGCATTCTCAAAAATCTATTGTTTACAATCATGCTAATAAACAGGCTTATTACTCATATGTGTACTGTCCTTCCTCCTGAATAGGTCAGTCATGGACCAAGATCACTGTGTGACAGACCCTGCATCCACCCAGAACGAAATCACAGTCCTCATCCCAAAACGTTCACACAATTTTTTCCCTAAATAAATACCCAGAAAATACAACCCCCTAAACTTGATGGCTCATTTACAGCATCTTAGCCACGCTTTAATATTCTTTATTCTTACTGTGTTTATTCCTATATGATGCCAAGCATGAAGCACATTAGCTCAGTTTTATCAAGGGTAAACCTACCTTGCATTTATGCAAGGTCAGTGCACGCAACTAAGGTATTTGAAGAGAAAGCTCTGATTCTGTCTGCCTTGACTACCCTGCAGCAGTTTTTTTGTATAGCCATCCTTTGTATGTAATCCAAGGGAGAACAGATAGACACAAAGAAACATGAAATAACTCATGACTTCTGATGAGTGTCATAGTTAGCAATTTTAGTAGCCTAAGAGTCACAAAGAACTGGTTTTGCAGAGATTTCCTATTTCTAACACTGTCATTGAAACACTACTCATAATTTTTATATGATGAGCTGGTCTAAATATCAGACCACTTCTGGAAAGTTTTCAATACTTTAGGATCAAAAAAAATTGTTTCAGAGCAAGAACACTACTTTCCCAGCAGACTTTCTCAAATCCTAACTTGGGTGCTTCATCAAAACCTATATTCTTTGTGTTGAACTACCTAAGACATGTAAGCGACATGAATGTGCACAAGACTGGATTGTGTAAGTCTGAGTCACAGAAGAATAAACAAAAAACTTTAGTCAAGTTTTACACATTTGCACTTTTGCATGTTTTAATAATACCTTTCATTAGATGTCTTCAATAATTCCGTATTTTTCTTTGAAATACTCTTTGGTGAAGTTCCATTTGCTCCCTCTAGCTTAACTTTTTTCATAGACATACGTACTTTAACAAGTTTTATATTTATGGAGAAATTTGGGGGAAGAAAGAATGGTAAGGTAGCTTTGGGATTTGGGGTTGTTTGGCTGTAATTTGTGAGCTATAATCCTGTTACTATGCACAGTCTCATCGTATCTGCTAATGGGAATACAGTTCCTGGGGCAGTACCCTCACCGTGGGTACAGTGGTACAGTGGAGATGCCCAGTTCTCCAAAACAATTCCTTTTCTCCACGATCCTGTTTCTGTCAGCAGCACACCAATGCATGCTCAGTCTTCAGTGACTTGATATTTTTCAAGGCAAAAATGTTTCTGTTGCTTCTATTATTTTTGCCCAAATTTGGCCAATGTAGAAACACTGGACAGAAAAGTGGGGGAAAAAAATCATGAATCATAAATATTGGGCTTCTCAAATTGATCTTCAAATCACAAATTGGTCTTCTCCACTCCAGAGGTAATTGAAGTTCCTTTTCCCTGGGCAATACTGCCTAATGTTTAGAAACCTCTTGCCTACCCATAGGTATGGCTGGGCAAATAGGAAAAAATTTCAAGCATTTGCTGGCCAAAGTAAATCAATTCAGATACAGCGGACACAGAGCCGTGAACTTTAAGGCAAGACAAAGTGAAATGAACACAATCAAACTAAACAAACTAAAGACCCCTGAAAAACATCTCATCCTCTCTAAAACTGAATGTGGCATTTTCTTTAAAATCTTTAACGTTTTCCTCTTTTGTCTTTTTTTGATAGAAGTATCTGAATGATTCCAGATTAGGTGAACATGCAGCTACAAAAAAACCTCCTTTTCATGAAATTGGTGAGGATAAGCACAAAGGCTTCTGCACTGCTTAATGGTATTTTTGAAAGCATGTTCCCCTTCTCTCAAAAAAAGACATAAAATTCACTTTTTATTAGAATTTTCACACGAGAAGATTCTCAGATGAGTATGAAACACAGCTTTATGAGTGCTTTTACAGCTCATTGCCACATTTAATTTCAAAAGCTATTATAAGGCTGCTGTAAAAACAGGTGGACGTAGTTAAATATTTCACTATCATACAATCATTAAAAGAAAAAACATAATAAAGTGGAAGCTTTCTAAAAGATAATTATATAGTCAGTCAAGTCTTATGTTTGAGCATTTCTATCTTCTCTTCAAATAAAGGGAAAGGATAACAGTAACTGAAGGATATGCATAATATGGGTTACAATCTAAGTTATAAAATTTTCTGAAAAAAGTAAGGTATGTTAAGGTCTCAGAAGACAGTAGACTTGCAGACATGGCACGAACATTTGTATTGGTGATGATACTTTTGAAACATATGAGTCTCAAACAAGGTAGCAGTAGTCTCAAAAGAACTGGAAGCTAAGACGTTTCCGAGGAACAGCATTAAGATGGCTGGCAGCAGCTGCTGCACAGATTTGGGAGTGAGGGGGTTGAAGGGAACACTAATTTTATTCTATGAATTCTTTTAAAACACTAACATGTATAATATGCCTTCTGCTAGAATGATAATGTACTGTTCTGGGACACTCGTTCTATTTTGGTACCTACTTAAATAGGCCACAAAAATGATTAAAAGAAACTCTTAAAGTATTTTTCTGAAAGTGGATACAGGTTATTCCCATTTTCACCAATTCAAAGGTAGACAAATGCCACAGACTATTCCACAGGCAATAGGAAATTTTAATTTTTATAATATTCTTCATGCTATAGAGTATACCAGGAGAATATATCCTCTTCCTTCTGAATTTTCAGTTCATAAACTTGCAGTCTTTTCAATTTTGCATTAATATAACTGAGATGCTGGTAGCACAATTTCTGCATTCTTAGTAGGTGATATCAAACTTTATCCATTATCCCATTGGGCAGAAGAGGTGAGAAATTTTTTTATTAATAAGGACTACAGTGGTTCAACCACTTCTGCATGGCTATTTAGCAGTCCTTGAGAACAGTGTATCTACAAGTTCAACCTTGAATCCTAAGGTAAAGGATAAATCTCCAGAGCAAAGGAGTGATTAATACATGCCATTCCAATTCTCATCATTACCACCACTTAGCTGCAGTCCAAATGAAAAATATCAACTTCCTACATTTAGCAGAACATGTAAGTTTTTGATTTAGCTAAAAGCTCAAGGTTCATTTTCATTTTACAGTTGTTGTAACAGGTTTTGTCTTATGAGAAAAGCAGACTAAATAACTAAACAAGAGTGAGAATGATGTCTTCAAGTCTATAGAGTTGGGCTTTGAAAAAAGATTCACATTTCTAGATCTGCCATTAGATTTTATTGATTGTCACACAGGAATTTTGGCAACTTACTTGAGCAGATTTTAGACATCATTATGCTGCTTAATTCCAAATAGAAAACTCTCATACTTTTCTGCCTGTTTTCAGTCTACATTTCCAAATTTAAAAAAAAAAAAAAAAATCCACATCTTACTTTGTAAGGAAGTTTGACACAACTGATAGGGTTGCTGTTTGGCTCCAAAGATATGGATAAATAGATGGATGGACGGATAGATGTTGAAAGCAAAATCCTCTTTTTAAAAATACAGTCTAGCTCAAATTTACTAATTGCATCGTTGGTCCCATCAGATTTAGGAGACCTTGTCTGGGAATTACATTTTGTTTTCTGCTTCATTTTACAGCAGAAATATAGCTTTACAGAATTAAACAGTTTCACTTTGTGTCGTGGTTTTGCCCACCAGCCCGTCCCTGGGGCTGTGAATGGTTTTGTCCAAGTAGATTTCCGGACAAAAC
>JAYRBT010000181.1:16931783-17096557 GCA_036023395.1 Myiotriccus ornatus | reverse complement strand
CGCCCCCGCCGCCCGCGGCGCTCCCGGGGCGCTGCGGGAGCCGCTGGGCTGCGCCGGGCTCCTCGCTCCGGCCGCGCTCCCGCCGCTGATCGGGATCAGGATCGGGATCGGGCGGCGCGGAGGCAGGAAGCGCGCGCCAGTCACATGGCCGCGCGCACCGCCGGCCCCAGCGGGGGGGCAGCAGCCGGATCCACCTGCGGGATGCGGGGAGCCGGGATGCGGGGAGCCGGGATGCGGGGAGCCGGGATGCGGCCCCCGGCGGGGCTTTGAAGCCGAGCGGGCCTCGCCCCTTCACACAGGCGCCTGAGCGCGCCGGTGCCGTGAGCTCCTCCACGGGCTCCTTGTCCACAGAGGAAGGAGAGAGTAGCGGAGGGACCGGGCCCCACTGAACCCCCGGTGACACTATCGCAAACATCGAGACACGGCTCGAAAGTTTACTGCTTTACACCAGGCTTTGACCACAGGCTCTCCAAGACTGCTGCTTCAGTGCAGTCTTGGGCCAAGATTCATTTGGTGTAGCCAGCACCAGAAGAGCACTGGAAAACAATGACACTTCACACAGTCCTGCCCGACTTTGACCCTTAGCTACAGACAACACCTTCAAAATAGAGGTCTGTCCCACTCTCCACTAAGATAACTCCACCATCTTCTTTGACCTGGAAATTACAAAAAATCAGATTACCATATTCTTCTGTATACAATTAATAGGAGTCTTATTCACTCTCTTATTCACCCAGTTTTATCATTCAAGCCTGATACACATTTAGCTTCTCCTAGTCTATCTGGCTCTGCAACTCCGTGGTTACATTCAGCTGTACAAAAACCCCAAGAGGCTACACAAATGATTGTCGAAGCCTAAATTTGCTATCCAAGTGAGAATAAGAAGCTGAGTCCCCTCAGCACTTGTATTGCTAAGAACACAAGTGCAGGGCTGCCTACCATGACAGCTGAGCTAGAGAAATTCTCATTTTCATTACTTTCCAGTGCATTTCCCCAAAGAAACATGCCTATCCAAACCTGTGTGCCTAAGAATCAATATGGACAGGGACCTGGCCAGGAAAAATAAGCTAGCAAATAAGCCTCTATCTCCCTGTTATCACTGACTTCCTTGCTAAAGCAGCAGGCCATGCCCTACATTTTGGATATCATTTGCAGTCTAAAAATAGATCAAAAATAGCTTCACTAATTCTGATTTAATTTCCTCTGCCATGGGACATGTTCTTCAAGTCTACCAGAGGTCTTCCAGGTTGGATTATTTGTACAGCAGCCAAGGGAGACACACAGCTGGGGAAGCAGTATAAAGGAAAGGGAAGTTAAAGTGTGTTCTTACAAAAGAAGGGGGTTATTTTTCTGAGTCAAAACTGAGAATTTGGTCATTGTACAAAGTGACACATACATGTAACCCTGTACAGAAAGACAGACAACACTATGGTCCAGATTCCGGGACAAAAGCCAGATGTGTATTTTCATAACACGATTACAGATCTACAGTAATTAACATTGGAGGGCATTTGGGTCACTAGAGGTAAGGCTGTGTCAGCATTTGCACAGTAAAACCCTATTTGTAGGAGCTTATAATTAAGCTGTAAAAGTCATGATGAAGCTGGGAAAGAATGTTTTTAAAAGTGATTCTCCTTCTTTAAAGAAAAGAGATTTAAAATGAAAATACCACTTGTGAAACCAGGAAAATGAAAAACTATTTCAGTCTGCAAGCAGTTATTTCAATGAATATTAGTATAAGTGCCTTGGTCTTCTCTGCCTAAGTATCTCAAGCTTGTCCAAGAGTGTTTGGTTTTTTTTTAGTAGATACTGCAATTCTTCAAGCTCAATGGCATTGACACATCTTTCACTCCCCAGTATATTCTCTCAAAACGCCCTCATCCACACAGACACATCTAATAAAAGTAAAGCCCACAAACAACTCAGATGCTGTGTATATGGGACTATTTCCCCACATTTCACAGTGAGAAACAGGATCAAGACCGTAAGCACCATGCACAGGAGCTACAAGTGAATTACTGAATGGGTCATCAAAAGAGAGTTGGGACCAGCTATGTAATTGTTTTTGCAAAGGTTCTTTGTTACAGTGCTTTATACTCAGGAGTTCACCGTTACGGAATAGTAGATGAAATATGGGAAAACCCTGTTAAACAACAAACCTCCCCAAATCATTCTGTATTGTCCTGCTCCACACACACAAAAATAGCACAGACCTCCATAGCTACAAAGCCACAGACTGATAGCCAAAGTCAAAGTGCAAGTCATGGTTTCAACAGCTGTGACAAAGATGCTTCAATACGAAGATCTGAAACATTGAATCCGAAAGCTCCAAAGTCAAGGGCTTTGCACATACAAAAGTGAAAGAAGACAAATGACCTAGCTGGAAGTTCTATTTTTCATGAAACCTAACTAAGTTGTTTGGTTTGGTTTTTGTTGTTTGTTTTTTTTTTTTTCTGGTAGCATTCTAGCACACCAAAAAGATAATTGAAAGTAATATTTATTCTTTAATTATTTTATAATTGATTTTTAATTCTGTTTTCCCTTCCTCAAGTTGGCTTCTTTCAGTGTTGCATCTGATGTAAGCCATACTTCCAGGCACATCCAGCAATTTTGTCATTATTACTCAGTTACAATAATAATGCCACTTCTCATTGCAAAAGAATTAGCTTTAAAATCATGAGATAGAGCAAGCTTTAAGATCACGTTTAAATTTCTAGTACACAACTAGGTGTTATTTTCAAGCTTTTTTACATTAAGGGTATAAAAAAAGTAAGAAGGGGTTCTCAAATGAGCAGTAATTTGAGAAATGTCATCACAAGAAGAGCAGGTGTTGTGAAATCACAACATGCAGATACACTTAAGTTTTAAGATATTAAGAATACCTAGGATATGCTGTGGAAATAAATACTTTTGGGACATATTTATGTCAGACTAATTTTTTCAATTATATATATGACTAGTGCACTACATAAATGAAATAGTGAGAATCTCTGCATTTACTTTTACAGTGATAAAGCTCCTAAAGCAAACATCAATGGGAAAAAAGGGGAAATATTTTTCTTGTTCAGTAACATTCTGAATTTATGTCAGGAACTGACCTGATCCTTGCCTGGTGTCATCTTTCACAAGAAATTGAAGACAGCAAAAGTTGACTTTTATTTTTCTCCTTCCTAGAACTGTCTTTTACCCCTTTGAACCAAAGCGAACCAGTAACTCAGATACTCTCTTCAGTCACAGTCAATGTGTTAAACCCCACTGAACAGAGGTTTCGTTCCTCAAAATCTGTTCACAAGAAGTATGTTTTATATATAAGCTGAATTACATTCAAAAGGCTCAGATCATGCTCATAGCACATTAGAAGCATATAACAGAGATTTTGGAGGCGCATGGCATATACCTGTCTGTCTGGGTTTGACATAAAAATGGCCAGGGGTGTAAATAATTCCCGCTGTCTTGATCACTGACATAGCTCTGTATATACAAAAATAGATATATGATAAGAAGCAGCTCCAAAATTAAGACCTAGAAATCAGAGTTCAAGCTCATGAGAAGTCTTGCAATACTTCTTTTTTTTTAAGTCTTTGTAATAAAAATACTGGTTTTCTACCTAGGGAGGACTCCCTAATTATCTAGAGTGACAGATACTTCCTCCACCTAAGTCCCAAGTAGGTATTCTGATATAATAAGTGATGCTATATGTATATTTTTATATATGCATAAAAGCTGTCACAGAGTCCTAGTATCACTGGCCCAGTACCATTCACATTTTAACTGTCATACCTTTCTGTCAGTTTTCATTTTGTGATCAATATATAGCTATAATTTAAAAGAAATGTTTTATTTAAACCATTTCTCTGAGTACAATTCCTGTTCTAGGAAGACATCCTAGAATTATTGGCTCACCTCCCAGTTTAGCCATAAAATATGTCACTCTACCAGGATGGAGGGGGGTGGGAATTGCTACTAAGCAAGAGTGAACACCCCATAGCTGTTAGTTACAAAACTGAACATGAGAACTATTTACTTAAATATGTCCACATAGTAAAAATATGCTTGAGACCTAATTCACTCATTTACATCTGTGTCCAATACTCTCACCATGTTCTTAATTCCAGAAAGAACCTGCACTCTGTCAGACCTAACATGGTTGCCAGTAGATTTTAGCAACATAATGAACAATTTCACACAATATTCAAAATCAGAAAGGACTAGGGGTTAGATCAGTTTACCCTCTCTTGATTCCTGCCTAAGCTCAAGCCTCAAATACATTGGTAAATAAAATGCATACACAATACACATTAGTTTGAATGCTCATACTGTGTGTTTTTATCATAAACATATTTCTATAATGAAGGGAAACATTTTTTAAAATTGCTGATTATTTTCAACTTGTTACACATTATTTCTATTTCAACTGAAACAGCAAATTAATTTTTATCTTCAGAGGGAAAAGAAATCACTATCATGCAGCCAAAATCCTTTTCATTCTATTTTGGTCTTATTGATCATAGAACGTGAAATAGTAATGGTTGGACCTCTCAAATTGCATTTCATGCTAATAAAAAAAGAAGTGAACTACCTTTACATATCAAAAGGAACATCCCATCAGTATAACCTATTCCTAAGAAATTTTTTTCCTTGTAATTAGAGAAAATATTCTGACAAGAGGTAAAAAGGGGGAGGAGAAAAACAAATTCTGGCAGCAGTGTCTCCTCTCTCCATTCTTCCTCCCTATCTGAAGATAAATAACCATCTGGATCATTGTACTGCCTTTGTGACAGGTGGTACTCAGTTATGTTTCTCATTTGATTGGAAAGTGGTAATGGCTCTTTAACAGCTCTTTCTTTGCTAATATAGTCTGCCTGAAATTATCTGACTCTAAGTTAATTTATTTGAAATATGATCCAAAAAGGTTCGATGCTGATTGGAACATACTCTTCAACTGCAACATAATCTCTTTCTTCCTATTGGCATCAGAACTGTAAAAAAAGTATTCTCATAATTGTCTCACTAATATAACTTCTCACATCATTCAGCCAAAAAAAGTAATGCCAATGAAATATGTCTGTGTCCACAGCCCAATCCTACAACTCCTGTGACACAGTAAGACAATCTGTGTTGGTGAAGAGCACCATGTATTTGCTACTTCCTTAATTTTCCCCAAAATGTATCCTCTACCAAAGGTCATGAATTCTATGGTATTCTGATTCTGAGCTGAATCTTTGATTCCTACTATAAAGTCAATGTTAGAGAATACTATTTTAAAATCTAAAATAAAATTAAGTGGTGTTAAAGACCCTTAAAATAATACATAATAATAAACAATACATTAGTTTGCTAATTATTAAGACAGTCACTCTTTCTAGGCTTATTTTTCTGGTGAAAGAAATTCCTCAGACATATCATCCATTTAATCCTATTTTGTAAATAAAATGTGTTGAATCAGGCCCTGATTAGTCACTGACCTAAATAATCCTTCTGAAAGATTAGGCAATCTTAATTTAAAACCTGCAAGGGAGGGATAATATAATGTTTCTTGTGCAGTTATTTTAACAGCAAACTGTAACTTCACATGTATCTTACAGATGTAAGACAACATTTATCTAAATGGGGCTTTGGATCTCGCAACGTGTCTTGTTCCTAGGCCAAGAAGTCCTCTACCATCAGGAATGTTTTCTTTATATAGGTGGGTACTGCGTTAATACTTCCCTTCCTTTATAGTGCTTCTAATTCTTCTCTGCAAGAGAAGACTTTGCACTGTTATTATGGCTCGTTTGAAATATTCCAATTTGCACGGGAACACCGCAGTATTCCAAAACTTGGCTTAACAAGGTAGCATTAGAAAGGCAGACTATATACCTCTGACCTCTGGATCATCCCCTGTTTTCCACATCATGAAACATGATTGTTCCCTTAAGCATTGCACAAGGAAAGTTCCTAACCAGGGCATCTACAGGGTCAGATGATGTTTATTGGGAGAGATGGATGAGTCTGGCTGTGATTTTATTGGTTTGCAATATTTGAAATTTGCAAATACATACTAAAGTAAATATTATGAAGCGCATGTACCTACTTTCATCTTTTAAATCCTAGTCATATTCTTTGTCTGTCACTTGCCTCAGACTATAATCACTTCAACAGGGGGTGTATCAACCTCTATAACAGACCGCACTGATCACATGGCCTGCAACTGAGCAAGAGGCACAAAACTTCAGAGAGAAGCTTTTCTATACGTGTTCATGTCACTATAAAAATAACTGTTCTTTGAGATGTGTACAATTTATGAATAGTAATATTTTGCACATGCACCTAAGACACCAACGCTATCTTCATTAATCCCAGAAACAGAAGCGCTAAGCTGTGAAAACTAGAGGAATCTGCACACAAGCCCCATGGGTCCTTGCAGCAGTGCAGAGTTTGCGTGGTGCCATACCTGAGATGTTTAATTTCAACAGGGAATTTATACAGATATTTGGCTTTGTCTCACTCAGGTAGGAAGTTAAGATTACATATGAAAGGAATACCAAAACACGATTTGGTTCATGTGGTGTCATAGTCATCACCCCTTCAGGAAATCTCACGGATGGACTCTTCTCATCCTTTCTAGCACATACACCTATGGGATGATTTGCATAGCCCCAGGCCAGGGTCTCCACTATTTGCTCCAATACCAGATTAGCATGGAGTTAACAATGATATTCACAACAAAGACACAGTTTACAGCTTCTGCACACAGAAGTATATTCTAGTTTCCCACACAGTTTCAGCAAAAAAGGTACCCAAATTAACTCTTGTTCTTGAGATCCAATTCTCAGAAATTCATCAGACGTTCGAAGCTAAACTTTCTCAGTACAAAACTGCATCTAAAAAACTGCTTACATATTTTAAAGTGTGCCCACAGCAAAAATGTTTAAAGTTTACCTAATTCAGTCATTTATATGTCTCTGATACCCTCTCCACCTTCATAATTCAAAAAGGTTGCCAGCATATTTTATCAGCAATGTGAACAACTTCACACAATATTCAAAACTAGACAACGAGAAGACTAGGACTAGAACAAATTTATCAGAAAAATATTCCTTTAATAAAGAAAAATCTTTAAGAGATGGTTAATTTGCAACCATGATTTTGTATTTGGAGTAAAACCTCAAATTCATTTCCAAGCTTCAGAAACAAGAAAATGAAGGAAGAAAATATTTCTGTAAAGTGCACGTCTGTTTATGTAAACCCAGAGGAGCCTAACAATACCAAACAAATGGTGAAGTTTGTAAAATTTATAAGTTTGTAATGATTACATATTTCCTGTTACATTAAAAATACAGTATGACATGTGCTTTGGTTCAGAAAACAAGTAAAACTTGAATAAATTCTTGTTCCTTTGCAATACAAAAAACTAACAACAAAGGGATGCTGGCAGGAAGTTTCTGTAGCCTGGTCATATATCAAGGAAGGTACTTTTTCACTCAGGTGTAAAAGATGAGACTGAAACTCAGGAAACTTGTGTTTTATCCCTGATTATGTCACTGATGAGATTAGAACCTCTTGTACTAATATGGTATTTCCCCAAATCATTAATAACTTCCTAATATATTCCCCCTGTCAGATATTGTACAGTCCCCCCTAGAGGCAGGGAAATGCTGTACCCGTTTTCCTCATTACAACTTGGGTAAGATGCATTTTCCCAACTTCTGGGATTTTCAACCATGCCTCGAAGTGCAGGCAACTGAAGGCCTTGTTTGCAACACTACTTAGGCTAAATCAATTACTTCTGGCAGAAAAAGCACCCACCAACTCCTCAGGTTTTCAGAATACAAAGTTGATTCAACGAGGTCAAATCTCAAAAGAGAAAAAGAGAGGAAAAAAAACTTCACAAAAATAGTTTCTTAATTATAATTTTGAAAACTAAGCTACAAAAATTACAAATATTTCAACAAAAATCCCTCCCTAGATTGCACATAACACTGAAGTTTCTCAGTAAGTCAAACCAGAGCTACAGCTAACTTATGGAGCTGGCAATCTAGCTCCCTCTCTACCCATCACCTTTGATAGGAAATCAACCCTAGAATCATGGAGTGCACTTAGCAGGTAAGACTATTTTCTCCTCCTCTGGGAGAGCCTCTGAAATATTAAATAAAAGTGAATGAACACTAACTCTTACTGTACTTTCTAATCACATATTTCTTACTGTCTAAGGAGCCTTCTTGCCATACACAAGATTTTTTTAACACGTTAGAAATTATATCACAACAAATGTTCATTGTAAACATGTTTTACTACTCTCATAATTTGCAGCTCTCTACTAGATTTTCACAAAAACTATATCCACATGTAGTACATTACTGATAAAGATGACAGTGTTGGCTTTAAAAACGTTTCTCTTGTTTCAAAATACCACCTTTGTCAGTTTTGCTGCTCTAACCACTACATACATACAGTAAAAGCATTTGCTGCGTTAATACTGACCTACTAGGGAAATAGAAATACATATCCCTTTCATTTCTCCACATGCTAAATTTCCAGAAAAAAAATCTTACCTGAAATCCAGAAACCAGGATCTTGACTGGCTTGCAATTTCGTAAGACCAGCAGCTGGCATAAACCAGCAGAGCTCCAATAGAGTCAAAAAGGGTTTATCACATGAAAGTGCATTCCTTACTGAAGCAGCCAACTCAAATCACAAATAGGTACTTGAAAAAGGACTATTTGAAAGAAACAATTACAAACAAGTAACTATTCTCTTTAAAGAAAAATACTTTACAGTTGAGCTTTTGAATTCCGCTTAGAGAAAAAATTCATCCATGTTCTCCAATAGGAAGGTAATTAGGGCACAGCAAGTGAAATCTTCATTGAATTACTAGCCTCACTAATAACAATTCCTTTGTTTTGTAAGAATTTCACCTGATTGGGAAGACACTTTTGGCCCAAATGCTAGTGATCAGTGGTTCCATACCTAACTGCAGACAGCTGTAAGTGGTGCTCATCACCAGTCAGTCAATTCTGGGACTGATCCTGTGTAATGCTTCAAGTGTTTAACCCTGATGACCCACATGATGAAACAGAACAAGCCCTCCTGAGGCTCATGGAGAGACACCCAGCTGGGGCAATCAGCTGATACACCAGGCAGCCATTCATGACAATCTCAGTAAACTGGGGGAGTGGGCTAACAGAAACCTTGTGAGGTTTAGCAAGGAGTGCAGAGTCCTACACCTGAGATGAATTAACAAGATCACAGCCAGCAGGTACGGGAATGTGATTATTCCCCTTGGCACTCACAAAGCCACATCTGAAATAACACGGCTCTGTGTTTGGGGCCCCAGTATACAGAGGAAGATCAACAAACTGGAGTCTGTTCAACTTATATACTTACAGCATGGACAGCCTAAATTTCTGTGAGCAATCTAGACTCATTTATATTTTATATAGAGAAAAAGGCATTTCTCAACTATAATTCACATTACCCTAAGGTAAACATTTAAGGTGAATCAAGGTCTAGGAGTATTTGTTCCTCTCCAATGACTTCAATAGGATTTCATACACATTTCTCAGATACAAATAGCCTCATTTAACTCATCTAACACTGTCACCACCAAGGTGTCTTGCATTACACCTGAAAAGAGAGCTTATTTACAAGGTAAATAACAGCATAATGTCTGAACTCCACTTGTTATCCAGTTTTGAACAAAGGTAAACATAGCAACCACAGAGCTGATCTCAAAACTTATGCTTGGGATAAGAAGCAAATGTTAAGCTCAAGTACAACTGTACTTTTCTCCTTGAGATGAAAAAACATATTAATATTCATTATAAGGAGAAAACTAAGGAGTGCTAATGCGGCAATATTCCAGAATTATTTTTGTAACATTAAATACCCAGATAAAATTATTTGTATGAACTCTTACCATGGCAGTAAAGAACTCTAATAAGTGTTCTGAAAAATCTTATCTGCATGTCTATGGATTTCTAAGACACTGAGTGTAGAGTTTCTGTATCTCATCTATTTATAGGGTTTTTAAGACCATTAAGAGATTTTTTTTAAAAAAAGACACACAAGTCATTTAGTGCACGTAATCTCTTTACCGTTCCTCCAAATACCACATTATTTGCAGATTTGTAACTGTAAGGACACAGCTGCAAATCCTCTCCCTCGCCATTGCATTACACCCAGCAATGCCAGTACTAGTGCTCAAATCTGAGGAATCATTGCCTCTTCTTAAAAATCATGTCCAACGCTTTGACACAGGTAAAACCTGTTACCACCTGCCAGCAGGACCAGAAGTTGCCAAAGCTTTCAGAATTCCTCTGTTACTCCCACTGCACACGTGAAAACACATTAGAGTGAAAGTGTGAGGTTGTCAGGATCACCTGAAGCATCAAACATAAATATCACACTGACTGAACTGCACTGCTGAAAACATTTGACCTTGGCATCAGGTTGCATGTCCTGAAAACAAGGATGGACCAATTAAAACTTTGACCAAAACTATGTCATAGACTGTGCTCGACATCTCAGAGATTTAATATCTGAACTGGCTAAAGGAACAAAGAGAGTTTATAATATTCCAAAATTCCCACTCTGACGTATCCATATCAAAACAAGACCATTGTACCATTTCTCCCCTAGTGTCCTGGTTCATATGAAGAGGAAACTGTCATGGGGAAGCTGTAGTGCACCACAGGCAAGAGAACAGGGACACCAAGAGTGCAGGACTCGTGCCAGGTATCTCAAGAAGTACTCAAAACAGACAGATGGGAAAGTGCGTAGAGGCCAAGAGTCTTCTCAGGAGAACAAATTATTCTGCCCTACCCCAAGAACCAGCAGTCACCACAATAATCCTGCAGGTCTCAGCTACAAGACAGTCACATCTCAAGTGTCTGGTATCTTACCTGGACCACTTGTGTGAAACCTACATTTTGCTTAAAGTTTGCTGCCTTTTGCTATACCTAGTGCAAAGACTACAAGTTCAGCAGCATAGCCATTTTTACGTACCATATGGAGGTGCTTTCCATCCATACAGACATCAGTTTCTTTCACATCTTCAAACCAAGCTACAACTACACAAGTGGGATACATTAAGTAACTTAAATCATATTCAGACCTGGCAGAAGGTTAACCAGTTTCGGAGAAGAGCACCTTTTTTACATGCCAATGCTCCCATTGGACATAATTTATATTTTACTATATTTCTTCGTGTTATTTCATAGAATGCAACTACATTGTTGCTACCATCAGTCCGAAAAGAATATAATTTAATACCTAGAGGTAGTAAGAAACAATCTAATGGAGGACATTTTTCTTTTCCTTGTGAAAAATAAATTGCCCATTCTGGGCAGAACTATTCATGAATGACAATGTATCACCAGCCTTGCTTCTATATAAGAAAACTTTTCACACTGTGGAATAGTAAATACCTGTTTGGGAATATTAAATCAAATTTTCTAACTACTAGTGAGTTTGCAGCCAGGAAAGAAAGAATCCAGTATCTAAATTTTGTCTGTACAAAGAGCATGAAGAACCTCCAAGACACAAGGGGTACAGCCACCAACATCTTTGGCTGTGTATCACAATCGTGATTGCATCACAAGTACAGCTTGTCATGATTTGCAAAATGTATTTTGCACAGCTTTTGGTAACTGTGCAAAGCCACAAGCTTTAGAGCAAAGAGCCTTAGAGTCATGTCAAAAGGCAATTCCACATTTCTCTGGAACTCCATATACTGGTGAATTATCTGAAATATGTGAGCTACAAGCATATGTTGGTTGTGTAACCACAGATGGAGGCCTGACGAGTTCAGAACACTTGACAAAGGGGTCCTTGCAGTAACTCTCATCTGCCATTGCATACAGTGAAGATTATTTTAATAGCTATTTAAATAGATCTGTATATATAAACATGCAGTTTTCTCTTTCATCCCTGCAAAATGCAACAAAAACATACAATCTTTGCAGTGTACAAATGCAAGGCATCAAATTATTAACTGCTCTTCTTCTATGGCATTGTTATGGGATGCTTTCAACAGAAAACTTTGGCCACTAGTTGTGCTTATGATATTTGCTAGTTAGTGGTCAGACACCACGAAGGAGGCAGTCAGTTTGCAGCAGGCGCATTCCGTACTGCTGAAGAAGGTGCAGAATTCTGAAGGCTCACCTTCCCATACCTCAGAGAAAGAGCCAGTGAAAAATTAAATGCAAACCACAGAGTTGAAAGACCCTTCAGTAGACTGATGATTTACTCTTCCCTGATAAAAATCAACCCAAGACACAGCAGCCTTTTATAATTACAATTTCACCTCAAACTGTGCTTAGACATGAAGTTAAGGTTTTTTCCTTTTAAGTGTAGGTAGATCATCAGGAAACTGTTAACTTTTCCAGATGATGCCAAACCTTGTCCAGCTGGCTTAGTTTCTCTTAACTGGAAGAAGTCCTTACCTGTCTCAAAGTGGTGTGAAGAAGCAAGGTGGCACAACAGTGCACAGATGAAAGTGGCAAAATGCATGCCACTAACCACTTCCCCCCCACACTCCCTTAAAATCCTTCTGTACCTAACAACCATCTGCCAGCTGTGAAAAGAAAATAGGTACTAGTCCAATTAGTAATACACAGTCTGATTTGTGACTAAATAATTAGGGTATGGCACTTGTATACACAAAGCAGTGATAGAATTTTGATCAAGTAAGAAAAACAGTAAGATACGGATATTACCATGTGTCCTGTCACTCTTGAGACAGGATTAAAAGCCTAAGCCAGTTCCATGGGAAACTCAGAAATTGATTTAGTATACTAAGATTAAATAAGTTTAAATGGTTGCAGTGTCATAGGGAAAGATGGAAAATAAGGAAAAAGAGGAACAGAAGCAATTTCTATAGTTAGCTTCATTTGCCTCACATGCTTGCTGCATCTAAGTCACACCTTGAAACAAGACCACTACTCTATGCCTAAAATTGATGCCTTTCCCCAGAGTTTCACTTTCAAGCACATACTACTGCTACACCTCCAGCATTTCAGGTCAGAGTTGGAAGTAGGGTCTTGCCCTCAGCACAGCGACTGAGAGCAATGTGCCAAATCTGGCCCTGATTTGAATTCCAGTAAAAATTGTCAGAGTTCAGCTGGCTAAGGACATGTCCCAGGTGTTTTGTTTAAGTAAAGCATGGATAATCTTGACCTCTCAAGAAAACTAAATGTAACATTCATATCATGGGCTAGTCACAAAAACGGTGTTCCTACAAAAAAAGTAGTAGCTGGGTTTTTTGGAGGAAGCCTTTGATCAAACTGTACCTATTGAGTAGGGTGGAGTTTGGTCTCAGATAACATTAAATTGTACAAAATTTCCCCAGAACCATGGGGTATTCCAAACTATGAATTTTTAACCACAAATAACTTTTAGAAATGACATCACAGTTGTTAAATTGGATATTGGGCATTTCTCCACATTTTCTCTGAGCTAAACAAACCAAGAAATTTTTTTGAATGTCACATTGAGGTAGGACTTCTAGAAAAATGGATTGTTTCTAATATATTGAACCTGCTTGAAGCTATGAATTAAGGTCAACCAATTTAAGAAAAAAAAAAATTAAAAAGTCAGTATCGTGGTCAGAAAAATTCTTCAACAGTTTGAGAACGATCCCTTTAGCAAAACTTCAGATGAATTTCTCCTCAAAAATAACTGGAGAGGCAACATATCTAAGAAAAGTAATGCCTGTTGCAGGTTTACATCTATAAAAGCTCTCTTTTTAGCCATACAAAAAAACCCTCTTATACGTTACCTAGTTGTTTGTATCCTCCTGAGTTAAAGACCTGTTTTGGAATACCTTGTGTTGCCAGTGACATGGGCTTTAGTGCCACTCAGTGTTCAAATGACACAACTGCAGGGAGCTGCTGTACCAGGGCACCCAGTAGCGTGATGTGCGATGGAATGCTACTTTACTAATTCGTGGAAAATAGCTGAATTTTGGAAGAGAGGCTGATGTTGATCCTTCATTTGATCTCATCTTCAACCTCAATACTTCTGTTTTTAAAAAGTATAAAAGCCACCGTGGGGTTTTCAGGGGAACTGGATGTTCAGCATGAAGTGACAGATGAACTGTCAGGTAAACTGTCGTGGCCATAAAAAGTAAAGAAATCACCAGTTTTCAGGACATAGGAGATGAGACTGATAAAGCAATAAGAGACATTCAGCAAACATATGCAAGCGAGAGGACAAAGCAAACACAAAGAGAACGGGACAGTGAAGGGAGCTATTAGGAGCAGTCAGGCAGGCTATCACTGCCTTGTGGCTCACCTGGGCAAAAACTCATCTTCACCAAAATACAAATCCTGAATTCAGCCTAAGGGATAAGAAGCAATCCTATATACTACATTATTTTATTCTGCCTCTTTCTCCTTCCTGATTCACATTAATTATTTTTGTTATTTGGGGATGGGTCTTTTTTTTTTTTTTTAACCCAAAAAACCCCTCAGAGAATACATTTTTGAAACACCTTGCCAAAATAAGGGTTCTGCTATCAAGGTCCTTTCTAAGTGAAAGGTAAACAAACTAATTGCAGAGGACAATAACACATTATCAGTTCTATCGACAGTGATTTCTACAAAGAGAGGTATCTTACAAGAACTTTCCATAACCTAAATAGAAGGTATAATCAGAGAAAGCAAGACATCCTCCCAGGCCAATAAATATCATAAAATTGAAACCATAAACACAAACTAAATTTGAGTAGGAGATACTAGTTATTGTGAAGGAAAAACACTGTTTGTTCAGACAGAATATGATGAAGCTAAGAAATTTACTGAGAATCAAGCAAGCCAAGATGACCATCAAATACCAGAAACAGAAACACATTTTGCATAGGGATGGTAAGAGTGTCCACTGTGGGACACTGCCACACCATGTCCTGCCAGCCTCACCTGACCTACACAAACACTAATGCTGATGAGTGGTGAAACATCCAAGGGCTGTATTACGAAAACTGTAATTCATAACACATGAAGACAGCGTTGTCACACACAACAACTAGCATGCAGCATCACAATAAAGACAATTCCTTTAGCAGATTAAGCCCTCAAAAAATTACCGATCTCAGAAATACAGAAGAGCACAGAGTCCCCCTCGGCTGGCCTGAGGACAACACATGTCTACCAGAGGAGATGGGTTGTTGCAGTATGGCATCACAAAAGGGTGATGAAGGAACACAAACTGTTTGAGGCTTGTATTCTCTTTTCTGCTTGAATTTATGTAAAATCTCTAATGAATAGAAGTTAATTAGCTACACTTAAGACTGATATACAACTACAGCCATAGGGAATAAACAGGTTCACCAGCTGCTATATTACTTCAACTACACTGTAAATTGCTGCATGCTATTAACATGCTCTCCTGGCTTCAATAAAGAAAATCTTATTGAAATCAGTAGCACACATTTCCTATTTCAGTGAGACATTGCAAAATTAAAATGATATGTAGTAAAAACAATATGTGTGAGCCACCTGCTTACTGTATGATAGAATAGATTGGCATAGAATGACAGCTGCTGCACAGCCAACATTTCAGATACTGTACTACCTTGCCAACTGGACTTAAATTCACACACGATTTCCTTGACTAGCACTGAATGAATTTTTGCTGCTATAAATATGCATTGGCAATTGTGATGAATCATCCTGGATACTAAGGGTCACTGTTAATTCAAATACATCACGAACTGTATCCAGTGCAAAAAGCCACCAGAACAAATATTGATGAGCCTGAACTGTTTTGATGACCTACATGTAAAGAACACGTCTTGACCCACAGTAAAGGATTGCCAGTAATGAAGATAGCTCTTGCCGAGCTTGGTGGATACTCATAGCACAAAATGCTCAGTGTTAAAAGAACTAATAATCAATCTTCACACTAGCCTGGAGTCCATAAGAGTTACCATGATCAAGACCTTACAGCCTTGTTTAGGCACCCAGATCCACATTCAGATAGCCTAAACTTCTTAAGTTCTTACCTATCCTAGGGCTGTTCTACATCTGCATTTTGGTTTTAGCAGACTTGAGGCAGGTATCAGCCTTACCCCAGAGCTGGGCTTTCTGAATCCCTTTTCAGGCTCATGTTGTTCCCAGCATTGCTCATTGCTCAGACACAGGAGCTTAGTGAAAGGCAGGCTCCTTGATATTGCTTCTAATTCCCATTGATTTCAATTAGAGCCATGTGTCTAATTATGTTTGCAGATCTGTTTTTGCTGGTTTTATATTAAGGGGATGCCTAGAAACAGTAAATGTTTCTTTTAATCTAACTTTCTGTGCTGGCAGCTATGTCTGAAGTCAGTGCTGACAGGAGCTCTAACAAGAAACCACTGCTTTAGATTTCCCTGATAATAAAATCTTCTTTGCATATATAATAATAAATACTCTGTGTTGGAAAGGGAATTAATTTTATAAGGATTAATATGATTTGCAGGTCTTCAAAAACAACAATACTGTAGTATTCATAAAAGGCCAGGTTTTGGGGGGTAAAATCAGTTATCTATTTTAACCAATTCAAATGCCAATATCCCATCTGCTAAGTCTCTTTATTTTATATCAGTCTGCCATTTTCTCTTAGTGGTAGCATCAATAAACATTGTTGGTAATCATCTGCTTGTGCTCTAATGTGGCATATTCAGTTTCATTGAACAAAGCCAGGCTGAAGATCCCCGAAGGAAAACAAAAGTGAGTTGTTTAGTTGTGACTCAGACCCACGTCTCTGATTTAAGAATGACTCAAGTTGCATCATCACCAAACCTGAACACAAATAATTTTTATCATATACAAAGCTAAATGCTAATAGCAGCTATGTTTTATTTATTCCAAAGAATTTTTCAATTACATGGGGCTTTTTCCTCATTTTGCCAAGTGCAGTGGAACATTTCAAAAAAGCCATCAATCTGAGGAGTTCACTAAAAACAGTATTTGTATCTGACGATGTGTAACAGGATTCCAGCTGGAGAATAACACTTTGATTTAAGAAAGGGTTTGTTTTGCTTTCTCTACTTTCAGATAGATTTGGAATGCACAGAGATGAAAGGCTGGATAACTAAGCTTAGATTCAGGCTTCTCTTAGCCAGTATTTGGCAAAAAATTCCCAAGTACATCTAGCACATTCACGGTCTGGAGACAGAGATAACCTAAAACACTGTTAAAAAGGCAGGTTCTGCTTCTCTGGTATTGGAAAATCACAGTAACAATAATGTAATTAATCACAGCCATTCATAGGTAAAATGTCTCTGATAATCAGTGGTGAAGGGAAGAAACTCGGAGATTATATACCCTGGCTTCCACAGTAACTTCAAAGCCTCACAGTTGCTGAGTTTCCATCAGGATTCATGGGTTTCTAACAGGAACAAGTCAACAAGAAGCTTGTGTCCTTCAGCCTTAAGAGGGTTATCAGTAAGGGAGTTATGAGATCAACCTGACACACAGGTTAGCATAAAGGTGAAAGCTGGAATATAAGCCTAGAAATGAACCCTATGGGAATCGGCTACGTTTCTTGACATTTCTTGCTTCTTCCAACAAACTACCTCCATTAGAAAAACAATTTCAAAAAAATCTGCATTCTCTAATATGAAAATGTTCCATTACAGATTACTGTCAGGACAGGCAGCTTTTCTCACAGGTCTCCTGAACAGCCCCATCCTCCTGGAGATCCACTACAGGCAGTGGTGGAGGACACAGAACTCAGCACCGAGGACCAGGAGTGCCAGGGCAGCTGGAGCAGGGCTATAAACCTGCCTGCAGAGAGTCAGTTAGGCTGACTCTGACTCCGTCCTGCCATCAGGACAGACTCTGTAAAAGATAAGATTCTCATTCCTGTCTGCTAATATTGTACCCTGCTCTGGCATTGTAATGGAAACGGCTGTGCTTTCTGAAGACATCATCTTCGACATGAGACATAAAACCACACATGTTTGTCATTTCTATATTTAACATGCCGATGTTGAGTTTGGGGAGGAAACAGTAGCTTCTGCTAACATAGATCAGAAATGTCTTTTTGGAGGTGGCATGTAAAACCATATCCTAAGAAAAGATGTTTGGGTATTAGTGAAAACTCGGATGTTAGCACGGCTCTCCCAAGTGACTAGAACTCACTTTTCAAAGAAAGACTACTAAAGTACAATTATACTAAGTTTACAAATTATATTCTTGTACATTTGTATCATCACAGATGATAAAAAAACCTACGACTTCAGCAGAGAACTGCTGGTAAGGTATTAAAATCACCTAAGCAACCAAAAAATATAAATATAAGAATAAATATAATTTATTCTTCAAATAATATTATTTACTATAACATTTATATTGTGAATTATGCTTATATGTTAAAGCATCTTGTTGTCTAAGATGCTTAGAATTCTATGCACATAAAAGATCAAAAAATACCAATCACTGGAAAAAAGGAAATTTACTTGTAATTTTGTGATTAAAATGTTCAAATATTGTTCATATTATGTAATTAATTCTGTAGGCATGGTTTGATCAAATACAACATAACAGATTATTTGGAGAACAGGCACTGGCAAACCTGCTGCAGTCCCAGCTGGCCTTCTGCCTGAGCTATACACTTTTTGTGCAAGAAATAAATTCTGATTTAAAATGTTACGTGAGTCTGAGATTACTATTTGGCAGTGTCACCTACACTGGTGTCCACACGCAGTGACACAGCTGTAGGAAACACGGAAGCAGGAAGGGCCAGCTCTGGCAGCAATCCCCACTGTAGGGACTGCTACCACCCAGGGAGGCTCCAGGAGCCACTGGAGGGAATGGCAGTTCATGCCAGGAAAACAGCAGTAACACCTTCTCCCCATCCCCTCCCTGGTGAAATGAGTAGACCATTAGAAGCCAGAAGAGAAATCTATATTAAGACGCTGCTAATGTTCTAACGAAGTGACACAAACAAGTTACACCTCTAACAACTCACCTTCTTCCTGCTCTAGGTATTTATAGCAATCTCTAGAATTTTACAGATATACCACGGTCTATTATTTGTGTTGTCCCCCCTGACACTCCCCTCAGAAAAAAAGCAGGATAAACAAGGGACAAAGTGAAATCTTTAAAATAGAATTTCCTCACCTCGGTTTATTTAAGTTAGATATTTAGGACTGAGCTTATCAAGCCAACTGGTGGGCATCCTGCACATGGCATAGCACCTAGCACCATCTCCCTGCGTGTGCTGAATCATGGCGACTGATTTTACAGGAGCCGGTGGTACATTCAAATATCAGAGAGCAGAAACAAGCCTTTCATTATGACAGCCTCTTAAATAGGAAGTTGTTAATAAGTAAAAAAACGGTTGACCGATTATTAAATGACCTTAGAATTAAATTTGCTGTTACTACACTTGAGATAGAACAGCACAAGTAAATATCTCTAAAAGAAAAAGCAAAGTCTTCTATGACAGAAACCAATTTGATATGGAAATGGGTCAACAGTTGCTTAAGATGTAGCACAGTTTTGATTTGATCTGCTATATTTGGACTCTGTAAGAGGCGCTTCCAGTAACATCGGTATTGCTTATACATGAGACTTTTGCATAATCACTGTATGAAGCATTAGAATTCTTCAAACCGAGAATGATTTTCAAAATGACTATACATATCTATGTTAATAATATGGATACAACAGTATTTGCTGAAGAAAAAGAACAACTGTTTTCTAAAACAATTAGGATTCATGATGTATTGCTTGGCAGACTATTGTTCAAAAGCCCACACAGTCGTTACTGAAAAGAAGCCCAAACGCAGCCATGGGCACCAAGTTATGCTTAACGCTGAGCTCAGAATACACACTGGTCAAACAAGGAGAAATGTAAAAATAGTTGAGCATACATTTGTTTTACAAATTAAATCCTGTAGTTGTTTTGTATTGCTGCTTTTCAGACATGATCACAGTTTGAAGGAAACAATCAGATTCCATTTTAAGATTTTTCTTTCAAGGATATTCTATAACATTTTTTATGTCCACATACCTCAGCTGCCAGCTTTCCAGTCCACCTTGCTATTTCTATGGAGTCCCTAGTAATCTTCGTACCACCACAGAGATTAATCTGATTTCACTCCTGAAAACTACAAAAGATCATTTCACCATGCTTACCACCATGTTAGGGAACCTGCCCCAGACGGCAGGGAGTGCTTCTTCTCTTTTCTTGCTTGGCCTCCATCACACATGCTACAGATACAATCGTGTTGGTTCTTCTTTACCTTTGCATTCTGGTGTCTGACCTTGGGAAGAACACACATATGTAATATCTTCCTTTAAACAAGTAATAATAATGATTATAAGCATTCACATTCTGAAAGCCAAGTACAGGCATTAAAGATCATCTATTGCCTCCTACAGAGTGATCGTACAAAGGAATTTGACCATGGTCATGGATGAAGTCCAGGTAGCCCTCATAGCACAGAGCCATGATTAGCTGCTGGGCATGAGCAACCTTAAAAACTGAAAATTATAGTGGCCAGTTTCAATTGACCTCTGTGTGTTGTTTGACACTGAAAAAGGACACATTCAGGTAGTATTATAATAAATCATAACATTAGCATGCTACCTCTGCAGAGACACAAGCAAGAATTAGATATTATCTCTGCTAAGACACGAATTATTGTAGCCACTGTAAGCCAGAGGTTTGCTGAAATCTAGGGAAGGGGGAATGCTGGGTCTTCACATGGAAAAAAAATTAGACAAAAATGCACTGGGATATTTTTGATTAATAATAATGTCTCCAAAACCAATATTAATTATAATTACATGGGTTAGTGACCTTTACAGAGTCCACACAATTATTCATTGGATTCCTCTGTCTGTTCTATGCTTTATGTGACAATAAAGGTGATATTCTGAGAAAAAAAAGTCTCTACAATACCTTTACCAGGGTACAGCCCACTCCATTGAAGCATTTTTTAATCTAATAATTCCTATAGCATATTGCAATTATTAGACTAACTGCTATTAATGAAAACCCAATATTCAGTCCTATATCTGGCTCTGTAACAGATGTCATACATATTGTTTAACAAGTAGTTCATGTCTCTTGACACTATTTTACTACTTGTAAAGTAAGAATGCTATTGAGATCATTGAATGGTAGACATTATAGAAGTAGAAAGCATTGACTATTATTTGTTGTATTATTATTATTTAATGTAACATATGGATGCAAAATTCTGGCTTGTTTGACCAAGAAGACAGCCTTATATGTTTAAAATTAAATTAGCATAGAAAAAAAAATTAGCAAACAGACTATCTCAAACAGGAAATGAAATAAACAGTATGGAGCTCTTTAAATACATAACAAGTAATCAGCAAAAGGGCTGTGAAAGGAACCTGAGTGGGAAGCTTGTGACCAGTGAGGCTGATACTGCTGGAAGCCTGAATGAAAGTTAAAAGGCACCATGACTAGGCCAGACTATACAGGCAATTAGAAGTGCTGAATGTTGCCAAGGCATCAGGCCAACAAGAATTACAACTCAACAAACTGAATGAAGGAGAGTGGGGGGAGAAAAAAAAAAAAGAAAAAGGAAAAAAAAGAAAAGGCTTTAATTAAATATTTGAGATCTCAGAAAGGATGGGGAAAGTGCCAGGTAACTGGAAGATGGTTAACTAAACAGAGGGGGTCTGTTCACTCATTAATGCGTGGGGGAATTTACAAATGTAACTTGTACTGCCATTAACTGGAGCTACAGTAAAAGAGTGATGCCAGTGTATACTAGTGGGGAAAGGCCCTTGTTACCTAATCTGGTCTTACCTCATAGGAGTTCATTGAAGAGTTATGGGGTGATTTATTGATTTGAATGAAAAAGGTCACAAAGATGGAACTTCTTGAAATAAAAATTTGTACTACTTTAAGTGCAGGATGATTCCAGAATAATACAGCATTTTCCTCAGAACTTTTCTTAGCAGCATCTTAGAACTGTGCAAAAATTTATTCTGCCCTGCACCTCAGAAATCCCAAAATAACCCTGTGGGACATGTGTCAGATTCAAAGTGGATAAAATAACCTCATTTCTGCAGTTCCTTGACAGGAGGGTCACCAGTTGGGGTGATTTGATTGTGCCTGTGCTGGAATGAAAGAGAGAAATGAAACCAACAGGTCACTCACCTGCAAAGAAACAGCAGGAAAGAGGAGAATAAGAGTACTTATGAAAGGACCCAGCACTGGCAAGGGTAGGCTAAGAACTGTAAGAGTACTATGTCACTGGACCCAGTTAGAAACTCTATAGATGCAATTACTTCAGATAACCTCATATACATTTTTACGCAGCTCCAAATTCCATGGTTTTCCCAACATATATCACATGTCAAATTTAAATGTGTTTTAGTTGTAATACACCATTTCATTATCCACTGTCCCTTAATTAAATGTGAAGTTTGTTCAAAACAAAATTTTAAGTTTCATTGTTCCTATAATATGAAATGAAGGCAGAAATTGCCCATAGGATAAAAAGAGGTTTTTATTTTTTTCAACCACAATCAGAGGAATTTTGGAATATGCAAAATATACAGTATTTTCAGAACCCATGAGCGAAAAGCAGAAATAATTTTAGTAATTCTTTCAAGTACATAAAATGGAGAAATAAGGACCAGGAATCTTGTGTCAGGGTCCTGTGTTTGTTATTTTATCACTGTTTTTAAGTGAAGAGGAGAAACCATCAGAGTTTCAGAGCATGGCATTTAAAAAAGGGCAGAATTCAGCATCAGTTCACCACGTGATGATGTAATGTGGGATGGTTTAGAATAAGAAATCTATTAAAAAAAAAAACCCAAACCAGAAACCAAAGAAAAAAGCCTTCACAGTCTTGAGGTCCCATAAAATCTTTAAAACTCAAACTACTCTCAGATTAAGTCACCAGTAAAATATGTCTATACAAGCACATTTAAAAAGAATTAGTATTCTCAACTTTTACTAATGCTTTACCATAAAAGTGGTCAGGTGGCCACCTCAATAAGACAAATATTACTTAAACTTGGATTCCTATTTCATCATAGGAATAATACAGTGTATCTTAAAGGGCATTAGAACAATAAACTAAAATTATAACTACAACTAATAGTAAATGAGAGAGATAGCCATTAAAGTATTTACAGTTCCTGAAGACAAATTTTCTGTCACCTTCACAGTATTGCCTTATAAAGAGTAGCTGCCAAGAACTATTCGCTTTTTTCTCTTGCCTACTCTCATGGAAATATGGACATCTATAAGGACAGAGAGTTTATTTCAAAAGTACATCCTTTATGGCCATAACAGAATTAAATACTGTATGACAATCAATTCAGTTATTATTTTTATATAGAACTTAAATGCTCACACAAGAGCCAGTCAATGTTACTAGCCAAGTCTGTTAAATTTCTCAAGATCTGTTAAATTTCTCAAGATTAAAATGGGGAAAAAATGGAAAATCTTCACATTGAGGTGGTGGGCTATATTGTAGCTTAATTTATAATTTCCAGGCGTATAAGGCAAGCATAGACAGACCATATGTCTTTTCTTGGCCTTTAAATGCTCCTATTTTCCACTAGACTTGCCTTTTTCTCCATCTATTGGCAACCATACCATTTGCTATTCAGGTGATTGGCTGTAATGAGCCAACTCCTGTTTCCATATGAATAACCACTTTTTTCCCCAATTACTTAAGCTGCCAGCAAGTCACTGGTGTCATGTTCTTTGATGCAAATCTGACTGTCAATAGAGAACAAGACTACATAAAGGGAGAATTTATGATGATACACTTAGCTTAATATTTTTTGTAAATGCTATTCAGTTTAGCTTCCAAGGAACATGGGGAAGGCAGCAATGGTCCACAGTAAGAAGTAAGAATATCTTTAATTGGCTTTGTGCTCCACATGCCCTTGTAATCAGCCTTCCCATATGGTAGTCTGAAATAAATTTATCAATCTCAATTTATGGATTTATGTCACTTTAAAAGGTCCATTTTAGTCAATATCAAAATCTATTAAATGTCACATTTAATTTTAAGTTTATAATTAAAAAAGTTATAACACTGAATACATAGTTTGATATTTGCAGTTTTTGGAAACAAGCAGGTACACAGAATGGCATGGGAGGGGGGATTTTCTGAGGCAAACACCAGTTACTAACAATACAAGCACTAAATATATAATTTTAACTCACTTTTTTAAAAGGTCATTTCTTAATCTTTCTTAAGTGGGCTTGGATATTTTTCACTTAAAAGGAAACAGCTTACATTTTGCAAGCCAAGAGACCTTATTCTTAAAATGCACCATGATAAGTGTGATAATGGGATAAGGGGCAGATTCCTTGCTGGTATTGGCACTCCTGATTGCAAGCACCATGTTTGACAGTAAATAGCTACAGAGTAAACTCCTTTCCATTTGTAAAATTGCTATATTAAATTTCTAATGCAAAACAATAAAAGCAATGCTATCAGTATTCAAGGCTTTTTCTATTTACTGCATACCTTCAAATCTGTATCATTTCAGGATGCCTTTCCAGGTCTCTATCAAGTAGATTTTCCAAGTATTGCCCAATTTTTCCAGGTGACTCCATTTAAACACCATTTTAAGCCTCTGAGTGATGTTGTAAACATCGGCTTCTGCAGTATAGACACCAGCAGCCAGTCTAAAGGGAAGGACAAATTCATATTGTACATATTTAAAACTGCTGTTGGTCTCACAACACTCGGATCCAGTTCTGCATGTTCCCAGGTGCTCTCAGAAAGGACTTTACCTGTGAACTAATTAGGTCCTGAAGGAAGATCTTTTGGAACAGCAGGTGTCCTCAACAACCACTGCTCTTTTGCTGAAAGAGTTTCCGGGTCTGTTTTTTTGTTGTTGAAAACACAACAATAAATTATTGTTTACATAAGGTTGACAGCACTTTTCACAGAGCTGAGACAAAACAAGAAGCCAGCAAAAGGAAGACAGGTGAAAAGTGAAAATATTTCTTTAACAATCTGCTAAGAATTATATTATCTTTGATTGTACTCATTTACAAATAGGAAAGGTCCTGTCTAATCGCTGTAACCAGAAAGAGAAAATAACTGCTAAACCTGTAATTCATTAGTTAAATATATTTAATACCACATGAAACAAAACAGTAATGTTAAATTCAGTGGGATTAATTAACCTGCAAAAATACGAATCTTTTTAAGGTTAAAGTTGCTGTTTAATGATAGTCTGGGTTTGTTATTATTATTGGGCTAAAAACTGATATTAGAAGTACACACAAAATCAAAGCTGCTCAAAGGTTTCTCTGATTACTTAAGATCAGGACTGGATTTGACTCTGTACTAATCAGGGTTTTCTCCCCACATGCTGCAGTAGCACATAAATAAAGAGAAATGAATGTTGTAATCCATTAAGTTTGGTAGAGAAATTAATTAGAATTTGTACAAATAATCCTCTACAGTTTTTTTCAACAATGCATTTTCAAAAGTGTTTGAAGACTATTGCCCATTATAAGGTATACAGTCAAGCAGAGCTGGCAACCACAAATTCTAAAGGAGCATTGCTGATCAGGTACCAGGTCAAGGGCATTTAGACCCTGGAAGAAACAACCCCTGACGGGATTTCCAAAAGTTAAGGTACCTGCCTGCTCTCTAGTTGCCTAAATGCTTTCAAATCTCTTAAATACTAATGGACTAATGCAAGGCACAGACTAGCTGGTGCCTACATTTGAAATCTGCTCTCAAATCTCATTTGCAGATTGGCCAGATGGTCATTAGTGTGGAGGTGTTCTCCAGGCAGACTTGCTTTCAGGGCAGGTTTTTTTTAAGTTTTTGGGGGGTTGGGGAAGGAGAAAATGAAGTATTTTTTGGTTGTAGAATTTTAGTGGGGTTTTATGGTGCTGCAGGGGGGGGGTTATTGGTTGTGGTTTGGGATTTTTTTCAGTTAAGATTAGTAACAGCTAGGAAAGGGTGAATAAAAGCTGAGCTACAAGAGAATATTCTCTAGTTTGGTGTATTTAAGAAAGTGCTTGCAATTTAATCCAGAGAGACCAATAAACAGAAGACTAAAATAAAAAGGCAGAAGGCTGCAGTGTCAAAGTGCTGTTAAAGTACATGAGAAAAGCAATCCTCTTGGGGTTCACTGTAACACTTCTAATAATGAGCTTCCCATATTTAGACACAAGAGATAGCAAATTCAAACCCCCTGGAAAGGATACAATACAGTTATACAACAACATAGCAAACTGTATTTGTTTTGTTATTACTACCTATGCACCCTATGGTTTCTTTAGGGGAGATGATATGATATCTTTATACTGTAGTGTGTAAAATAGTCTGAAATCTCATTTTTACACCAGTAATGCACCAAAATCCTTCCTAAATATTGAAAGACCTCCAATGTGATGCTAAGCTTGATCTTACTCATCACTAAAAAAAAAATAAAATGTTTTGTTACTGCATTTCTCTCTGAGAGGTTTTCAAAATCCTTCCAGTCAGTACATGAGATAGGATACATATTGTCGGGGATAAGTTGTTAAAGTGAATTTGAAATGTGCTTCTCAAAATATCGTTTACACATTTACCAGATGGTAAAATAAACATGTAAATTGTTATCGAGTATACACCAACTTTATACTACAATTTTACCCACTGTAGAAATGGTGTAAAAATGTTGAATATAGTGTTACTTGTTCATTTAATAGTTTATTAACATTTTAAATACATTTGGAGAATAGGTTTACTTTCAAAAGGAAAAAAATACTAACAAAAGCAGCATTTTAAGCCATTAATTGGGCCAAATTAACATACTGACTTCTACATTTATCGTTCACCATATCAATAATATGATTAGCATAATTATAGTTGGTTTCTAAGTATTTGCATATGTATAGATGTTACCCATGTTTAATGATATGGGTTTTAAAAGACAAATTTAAGCTGAAAAAGTGCTAAAAAAGTAATTTTAAGAAATATAGTTACCAACATCTTAGTTAAATGCTGTGATTTTCGGGGTTGTCCAGGATTTGTGGGTCCCCTCCAACTGAGGATATTCTATGATTCTGTGATTCTAAAGTAGCTGCTGTTAGACCAACAGCTCAGTTTGCCACTGGAATTTATTCTTTCAAGAGCCACCGTACACTTTCAGAAATATGAAGATGTGAATAATCTACGTATGACAAAGTAGCAGGTGTGTGATGACCCTTGTATCCAAAGAAAAAAGTAATGCGTGAGCTACTTAGCAATATGCAGGAATTAAAATCTTCCAGCTCAAGGAACAACCCTTGTTCTTCCTTAAAATAAAAGATCCCATGTTTGTAATTACTTGTTAATGATCCTAGTAGAAGGCCACAGATGAAGGATTTTGATGGAAGACTGTTGCTTGTACTACCTATGATTCATCTCTCCTTTTGTAATTGTTTCTACCAACCAAGCACATCAATTACACTGTGCTATAGGATTTCCTTTCTCACCTTTCAGACTGTGCCAGCTCCTTTTCTAAAAAAAAAAAAACCTTTATTATTTTGCTGTCTTAGATTTAGGAACTTTCCTCATCTATGAGGATGTATATTGACTCAGCATATTTTCAGTCTGAGGTCCCCAGCAGACTCTGAACTGTTTTGTCCTTAGGTATGAGCATATCAACTAGTCTTTAAGTTATCTAAGGATTTCTTTGGTAAATGCACACAATAGGGGCTTGGCTTCTCACACAGGTTTTATCTGAATTATTTTTTTCGGAGGCTTCAGAGTATCTAAATTCAGTCTGTCACCAGCCATGAAGTTTCTGTTTACTATTACATTGTGGCTTTTACTATCATATGCCCTCAGCACTAAGGTCTTCTCACATAAATACAAAAAATACATGATTCTCAAGGCCATTAGCACAGAACTATCTTAAAAGATAAGTTAACCTTATTAATGAATTCTGGAGGAGCTTACATATCCAACAAATATACTCTACTAGTAGGTGCCACAACATAAAAAAACCTCTTAACCAAAATTATCCTTAAATAATACCGTCCCTATACAGGGAAACAGCAGAAAAGCAACAGATAATAAGCTTTAACAAACCTGTCTGATTTCTCTGACTCAGACTATCAAAGTCTGTGATTTAAGATTCAGAAGTGCTGCTGAAAAACAAAGTGTCAAAAGTTACTCCACACTGGGTGCTTGATCAGGGCTCCAGCAGGATCTTCTAGGGAAAGATGAAAAACAAACCAATTGCATGTGAGCACTTATAAAATACCACTTGGAATTTGCTACTTTACAGAATCACAGAATTCTGCGATTGGAATCATGAAACCTTCAAGATTGTCTGCTCCAACCATCCGCGCAGCATCACCATAATAACCCTCAACAATATCCCAAAGTATCACATCCAGACTCCTCTTGGACATTTCCAGAAACAGTTCCACCAACTCCCTGGGCAACTTATTCCAATGCCTAACCACTCTTTCAGTGATTTTTTTTTTTTTTAATATCTAATCTGAACCTCCCCCAGCACAACTTAAGGCCATTTCCTCTCATCCTTTCACTTGGGACGTGGCATAATGGACTGACCCCAACCTTCCTACTACAACCTCCTTTCATGTCCTTGTAGAGAGCAATCTACCTTCTGGATTACACTCTTCATCAGAAGTATATTGCAAAAATACACAGAAATACTTGATAGTATTGAAGAGATTGACAGTAATAAGGGTTTCATATGAGAATAAATGATAATGTAATTTAATTAAATAATCAGAAATCTCTGGAAAGGTCTGGTTTGGAAACTATTAGGCAGAAATATAATTTTAAACTTGAAGAAATAGCCTAAGTGGGATATGTGGAAAAATGACTTATGTACACAGATAGGAGGTGTTAAATTGCATACATAAAATTGCATCTGTTATGAATCAAAAAAAAAAAAAAAAAAAAAAGAGAGAGAGGAAGCTTGAAAGTCTGACTACCAAAATCCCTCATGCATTCAAGGCATGTGTTACCTTTGGTGTACACGCAGGTACTATAGACTGAAACACTAAACGTGAGAGGGAGCTGCTGAAGAAATGTCTTCAAAGCCTGAGCCATGGAGCACCAAACACCTCTGCCAACTAACTTCGAAGCAGAGCCTGAGCCAACACTTCTGTAAAGACAGGGTGAGCACTGGAAACTTGTAGCATATGTTGCTATTTACATAACTAATTGTAGCATGCACAGTCAAAAAACAGCCTCTAGCTTTAGCATATACATGCAAAATAATTGATTTTATTATGTACAGAAAATTAGAAGCTGTCAGAAACAAAGCCACCACTAACAGGCGCGAGGAAGAATTTTGAAGATTCATCGCCTAGATTGCAGAGGCTAGTCTTCACACAGTTGTGAGGTTTACAGCTAGAATATAAATCTAGACAAGATTCAGTGACAGCTGATACCCTATCCAAGCTTTCGGTAAAACTGACATACACACACCATAGACTGATGGTGGAGACGCTCAAGAAAAATATTCCCAGTCTCAGACTAGCTGTGGTTTGTCGTTGCAGGCATTGTAATACAAGATGAAACATTGCAAAGGATATTGCAAATATACTAATGATCTCATCTCACACAAAATAAAAAGGAAGAAAAATGTGATGGCATAGATTAAAAGCACTAGCCGAGTTGCTCCTAAATCTCTGATGAAAAATAGAAGGACACAAAATGTGGAAAAATACAGAAGATAAAAGCTGCATTATGCTGGCTACTTTTCCATGGGGAAAAAAAAATAATGAAAGAAAAAATAGCATAAAACTCAGTATTTCTCATACAAAACAATGAGTATATGTAACACAGAAAATATGCACATTAGTTCTAGAACGTTCTCCTATTATTCAGAAATAATATTCTTTGAGACAATATTTAATCCTATAGATTAAATCTGTACCGGCTAGACATGACACACGTGTTCTTGCAATTACAGAATGGAATAGAATTTTTATAAAATAATAAATTTTAAGTGGTTTATTTTAATCTGGCCCTTAATCTTTTTGAAAATTATGTTAGAATTGTAATTTTTTTTATTTGAAAAGCTATAAAGAATCAAAGTTAGATCAGCAGAGGCTCTGTAAATTATGATGCAACACCCATAAATCCAAGAGTTCACCTTTTACATGCTGCTGAAGAAAAACCTCAGAAATAGACACCCTGGTTATACAAATCCAAATGCTAAAAATATTTGCGTTGTAGATTCGTATAAAATGTGCCCTATTAAATGTTTTATATGAGTTAAACCCTTTATAATCACAAGAAACTTTAAGTAAATGTAGATTTAAAAGTCTGTGTATAAAAGGAAGCACCCTTCCATGGATCTCATCCTTTTCACTAATACTGAGCAAGGTTTTCCCTGTTTAGCATCCTCCACAGAAGGAGTTAAAGGAGAAAACACTTGTCTACGTGTTCAAGCTCTAAACAGAACAAGCTATGGAAGAACCAGTGAAGTGCCCCTCAGTAAGGAAAAAGATGGTGGAGAGAAAGGCAGGGGCTGGAACTCCTGGGAAGCTTTGGAGATCTACCAGGGGGGAGGAGACCAGAGGACTACTGGTGTATGTTCATCAGATTAGAGCTTTGCTGCTTTATCACCCAGGAATTCAGCAATTGCATGCATGATCCTAAACACTTGGAGGGCAGGTTTTGAGTTGTAGATAAGCCCATCTCATACCTGTCTGTGAAAGAGATCACCAGTTGCTTGCTGTCCTGCCCTTACACCCACCAGCCTGGCAGCCTTTCCCATGCAATAGCACCATCGCCATCCAAGTGATGGATCCAAAAGCTGAACTGACAGGAAAACAACCCTCGTGAAAAGGGTCGAGTACACAGAACTACACTTGAAGTTTCCTAGATCCTTATCCTGAGGCAACTGTAAATATAAAAACAAAGTCAAAATTAAATATAGTTACTGTTTAGCACATTGTGTGTTTAGCACAAGCATTGCCCTTTTCCCTCTATAACTGGAAAACGTGACTGCAGTGACACAACTGCGTTTTAATTACCGAGGGGAAAAAAACCACCCCAAAATCCACAAATGAAAGCTCTGCTAAAGTGATCTTGCAGTGACTTACATGCACATATATGCTAAAGATTACACTGTTACAGGACAGTTATTTGTGTTGTTTCTTCAGTTATAATGTATTTGGAAAATAAGCCTACACTGGTAATGGACTACTGAGGGGTTTGGCCTTTCAGGTTACATCTGACTAAATGGCCTTTGGGACAATATAGTCCTGAAGAAATCTTACATCCACATGTTGTAAAAATAAATTTTATGTTAATTTTTATAGGCCCATATTTTATTTCTGCCATTACACTTCATATTACTTTAACTATCATCTGCTTATAGAAATGAATCAGTTTGTTATTTAAAAAAAAACACCACAGTTTTTAAATAATTTTCTTTTATATCAATGATCAGAGATAAGTTATAAGTGAACAATATATGGAAATACAATAACTGAAACACTGAAATGTTTAAAAATACAGTACTGAATGTTAACATCAGAGTGGTTTTATGGTATTTAACACAAAGAAAAAAAGAGTTACATTAGACAAGACTTCAAAGACGGTAAAAAGGATTTGGACATTACAAAATACCAGACACCTATAAGAAGAACTGAAAATGTCTGGTTAACTTCTTTCGTTTAAATTTTGGAACATTTTTTTTTTATATTGAAAGAATATAGCTGCCCTAAATACTGCCCCTAAAAAGTGGCAAATTCTTCTATAACATACACCAAGCAAACTGCTTTTGATTCAGTTACTAAGACAATTTAATCATTGAAATCAACAATAAGAAGAAATTAAGCTTCAATTATTTTACAATCTAAACAGAGAGAAACAAAAATGTAAGTAGAGAGATATGAGTTGATGTTTTCATAATTATTTTAATGCAGGAGAAACAAATGTGTATATTAAATTATTATTTGGTCCTATTAATTCCATCAAGCAGCACTTGCTTTGAATAGTATCTAAACCATAAGACGAAACAATCAGATTGTTTCAATACAAATCAGTATTGAACCACTGAAGCCCATGAAATGACATAACTATAAACCAACTGAGGATTTAATCCATTCTATTCTGACCCTAACTCTGCAACAAATGCCACTCCTCAGTGCTTATCTGAAAAAACTGCTCAATAACATGCCCAAGAATAAAACTGTAAAAAGTGTGAAAGTCATTTAGAACCACTGGAGATTTTTCAGTGAGATTGTCATTATTTCTAGACATGGGTGACTAAACCACTTGGAGATTTTTGAAAAATGCCCCTGATCCTCATCACTTGTACACTGTAGGTTCCATAGGAAAGTCAGAAACTGACCACAGAATGCAAAAGCTTTTATCTCTTCTTCAGTACCTTCCATCTAATTCAAATTAAATGTTCTGTTCTCCTAATGCAAGAGTAAACTGAGATACCAGGAGAGAGCTTACACAAGCTTAAAGTAATACCTATCTACAAAACACATTTTAGAAATATAGTGTTTAAGTGGTAGGAATGAGGGGAGAGGGGAGATGCCTCAAGTATTTCCTGAAACGGGATGCAGTGTGGGGAGCTGGCAAGTGCTCCTGCCAGGCCCTCTAGTGGAATTTTCAAACAGCGTGGGGTGAACCCCAACTTTGTCCAGGGCCAGAGAGCAGCCACCATATTTCCGCAGTGTCTCCAGCAGGAGGTCTATGGAAGATGGAAATGTGACAGTCTAGTTGTAATCAACTCCACATAAAAACACTTCTCCTTGAGCAAACATTTTCACAAAGGTAAATAAGCTGTAATCAGGGTGTTGATCAATCACTAAAAACATTTGTTAGCTTACATTTATGATTTCAGTTTAATTCTCGGTGGGTGGGTGTCTTCATCTAAACTAGGACACCTTTCAGCAACATAAAATTTCTCTCAAAGCAAAATATCGGTGTTGGTCTCTCACCCTTCAGTCCCAGACCATTATCTGCTTTCTGGATAAACAAAAGCAACCAACATGTAGCTAAATAAAATTTAAGAAAGAAACTTACTTACAAAAATTAATTTCTTAGCATGGCCCACAGAAATTAAGATGTGACTTTCAGAAAGTTTAAATTACCTGTCAGTGCTGCCAGTTAAAAAAAAAAAAAAAAATACCCAAGCAAGCTAAAACATTATATTTCAAATGATTGAAGTGGAAGCTTGGATGATGTGCTTTGGTAACTCATCAATGCAATGTTTCTGCTATATTAAAAAAAAATCAAATTATTAAGTGTATCCTAAATCAGTCAGTCACTTCAAGGTACGGGAATATCGTCATTATTGAAAAAGGCCTTGATCCTGAAAACATTTATGTTTGTGAATTTTTAGACAAGTGAATAGTCTTTGTAGGACTGACCTCTTACTTTACGTTGTTCACACATATGAACTTGTACGCACGATCAGAGACTAAGGCAGAAATACACATTTACAAGCTATCAACATTATACCTAAAATGTCTCTTAAAACAGATTTGAAATCATTACCAGCTGTTTCTTATTTAAAGCTTCATATCAGTGTAATAGTATAGATAGTTTTACACAGAAGTACCTGAAGTTTTCATCCATTTTGCCTTCAGTTAAAAAAAAAAAAAATTAACCTAAAAAGTCAACTTAAAACCAACAAGATCATTCATACCCACGTGAGCCCCTTCGCATTAGAAACACTCCGTGACAAATCGCAATGATAGCATGAATAAAACATCACAGATTTTATTGTATAATATATTTAATAAGGTAAAAAGTTATATCTAATCAGCAATGACAGCCTTCAATCCTGATGGATTCATAATTATTCTACATCTAAGAAGGAGAATATTACGTACGCTCAAAAATTCAAGATTTATATACAAATATATATATATATTTCAACCAATAACTGGGTTTTTCAGATATACATATTTGAACAAACAGGCAGCTTTCAACCACTGAAATCAGTGGTGCTTTTGTTTGCATTTCAAGATTAATATCATTCTGATAAAAGCATGAAATGTTATCACTAAGCTGTGCGGCTCTCTAGACCTACCACAAACATACTATCTGGAAAGAACTGGGTACTGAACGCAAACAGTCTGCTGCCTTCCATCTATTTATCACTCTGCTATTTCAATATTTTTTTTCTTTGACTTTGCCCCGTATCTTAGCAAGTGACACATTCCTCACTAGAAACCACATTCATGACAACTTTTAATACTTAAAATCAGAACTTGTGTCCATTCTGCACAGAAACAGTACCTGGAAAGCATACTTTCATGCAAAATCTTTTTTTTCTTGCTTTTTCCAATATACACACATTCTTTTTTTGTATCACAGCGATTTTAAGATTGTTCTATGCAACTTAAGATTTCCAAAAACAGTAACCTTTTACAGGGATAAATCAGAGCACTTGCAGTTGACAGAGTAATTTGGGAGGGACATGCAAAGCACCTGAAAAAGCAGACTGCATAGAAAATCATTTTAACGATAGCAACAGCACTCATTGCATAATGTTATAAGGAAAATTATGCAATTAGGTCTCTTATCAGACTTAAGAAAATTCAGATTTACACCATTTGGGGAAATAAAAAAAGAAAAATCATTGTTCAACATATCTCCCTTGAACACTACCTAGAGGAGGGGAGTGATGACCAGACAGCAAAAATTAAGAAGAACATGTCCCACCTTAAGCCTATTCTGCCAGTCTGTCACGGTTGTTCTTCTAGCTCCATAGGTTTACATGATTTTTTTTCCTAATTTTTTTTTTTTTTTTTTATTGTTTTTTTTTTTTTTTTTTTTTTTTTTTTTGCTGACAAGTAATACAAGACAGATTCTTGCCTTCTTAGGATCTTGCAGTCTAGTTTAGACATAGCACGTCAAGTGGTGATGAAAGAAGGTTAGGGTGGGTTTGAAAAGATGAGGATTCCAACAGTAAACGATGCAGAGACATCAGTTTGGTAATGTACACATGTTTTGCATGATTCATTGGACCAAAATGGCCAAAGGAACTTAAAAAGCTGTCAAAGGCATCTTTACCTCTGACCTACCTAGTCATCCATCTGCTTCCTCATACTGTCAATCAAAACCCTCCCATCCTTATCACTATTCTATTACACACATTTTCCACAACCATTTCTCCTCCAGCTCTTAAAAAATATCTTAGCAAACATTTCAATCAGTCATTAAAAACCTTGTTAAAATATGCAATGTGTCATCAAATATGCATAGCGTACTCGTGCAAAATCTGCAGAGCGTAAATCACTGTATTACATTTGTTATAGTATTAATGTGAAATATCGTAGAAAGTATTACCAATAAGAACTTTGAAATACTTTCTACAGATTGGAGCTGAATTTTGTGTTGTATTAAATAAAGCAAAGAAAAAGCAATTGAATAGATTATTTTACACAATAATTGCATTTAAAGCCCGTTCAGTATGCCTAGAATAATAATACTAATTATACTTCACATAAAGTTCATGCGATTAGTTGCTATTCTAACAAATTCATACATGGGTGTTTGCTTCAGCTAAACTGAGCGTACTGCAACTAATACATACCGGGTCAAAACCCCCGTGTTCGGTCCCTGGTGAACGCAAACACTAACGTGTCAGTAAACAAATGTTTAGCAGATATACAGGTGCACCTCTAAAAATAATAATCTAAAGAATTATAATAGCAATAAAGTGACCTACCGACAGGAAATAGCCTTTTTTTACTTCTGCAGCCCTTATCTCTTCCACTCTCTCGCAGAAAGAGTTATGGAATTATTCTGTCGAAATAGTTACGGAATAACATCAACCATTCACGCACAGGAAAGAATTTTGTTCGGACCTGTCACACGTTACGTATTTGTTCCAGACCCGCTGGATAACCCCCGCTAAACCAGACCTGGCGGACCCCTTCCAGAGGAGCGGTGTGCCCGGGGTGGCTGCCCGGCGGGCAGCAGCCGCAGCGGGGAGGCGGGCGGGGAACGCCGCGGTGCCTCGGGCCGCTCCCCTTGTCCGCCCGGGGGGCAGTGCATAGGGACCGGCAGCGGCGAGAGGGAAGGGAGGCGGCTTTTGTCGGCCGAGAGCGGGGAAGGAGAGCCAGGAACATGCCATGATTTATTTAGGGTGCGGGAAGCCCCGGGACAGCCCTGCTGAGGAGGCAACCGGGGCCCGCGGGAGGCGGAGAGGTGCGGGCGGTGCGCGGGGGGACTCGTGCGGCGCCCCGGCCTCCGCTGTTCGAGGAAGGCGGCCGGGGAAGGGCTCGCACCGCCCGCGCTGCTCCCAGGGGCGCTCCCGAGGGAGCACTGCCCCCACGGCCCCTCTCAGCGAGGGGCGTCCCGGGGCAACACCGTGAGCCCGACGGTACCGCAGGGCAGGCGCTGCCACCCCGGGTTGGGGGCTGCGGTGCCCCAAGAGGGCGATGGGGGCGGCGGAGGCGCTGGGGGCGCAGGGGCTCCACACCTCGGGGGGTGGCGGGAGGGGAAATGTAATTGGGCTGCTCAGGTGCCCCCCGTCAATACCGCGACAGGACAGAACGCCCCTGACAACTCCGCACCCGCGCTTACCCACCGCGGAGTCAAAGAGCAAATCTGGCCTATCTCCATCCCCCGAGGACTCGGCCCTCGCGGGTACCGGCCTGGCGCCTCTCCTAAAGCCCACTGGTGGGTGGCTCTAAAGGGTGCAGAGTCCCGGGGAGGCTAGCAGAGGTGGTGCCGCAGGAGTGGAGGCTCCGCTCCCGCGCAGCAAGGCAGGCTGCTTCCCCGAAAGGGCACCCGCCTTGGGGGCACCGCGGGGCTCCGCCACCGCAGCCCCCGCCCCAGAGACTTGAGGGGAGGCTGCGGGCGGGCAGTGCTGCGCCCCTCGCCTCTGCTCCGCCAGCAAAGGCACCCCCCGCCCCGCACCAGGCTCCTCTCCCGCCTGCAAAGGGCTGTCAGGGTTTTTAAGCGTCAAACACAGGGATAATTATAAACCTTTCAAACCTGAGGGGGTTTCATCTCCCTCTTTTTCCAACTGCAAACCTCCACGCTTGGCCACGTCGTGTAAGCACTCTCCGCTACGCCGTTTCTCCCCCACCGAAAAAAGGACAAATGCGGGGCAAGACGACCAGCTCCGTCAGGTAGGGCAGCGGCGGGACTCGCCCCAGAGCCTCGTGGAGAGCTCCGCCAGCCTCTGCCCCTTGGCCTCACCCGATCTCCTACTTGCAAGACGGCGAAGTGCTTTTTCCAACACGACGTTAATGTTTTGCCAGGTTTATTTTACTTGTTATACACAGACGATACAAACGGGCAAAAACCGAAACATTTCTCAATGGAGCATGTACTGGTATAAATTATTCAGTTCCACAGACGTAACAGAACAAATATAAAAATCACAACATTCGATTTACAGAAGAGTCAAAAATATACACACGTTTATGACCCTGAATTTCTATTAGGAAATTTCCCCATCGAGTGTAATCTAGACTGAATATTTAGCCTGATGCATATTTCTGTTTGTAATTGGTGTTTTTTCCATATAAAAATGTGTTAATTGTATAGATTTGCTACTCAAAATTCGAAGACTTGCTATTCTGCTTCGCTGGGGGGGAGTCCTGGAGGGATATTAGTTCTCCTTCAAAAATATAATAAGAGGCTTACAGGAAAGATCACTCTTGCTTTCGATGTGCATTTGATTCCCCAGGAAGTCAGATCTCGGTCAGCTACTTTATGAAAAAGTCAATTCCAAAACTAAATGCAGTAAAATATACAACTCACAACTCATCTTCACTGGACTACACTATGGTTACCAACAATTCAGTCGTCTATATCTTTTTTCTTCTTTTTCTTTTTTTTTCTTTTTTTTTCTTTTTTTTTTTTTTCTTTTTTTTTTTTAGATTATTCATTACAAAGATTTACAGCAATATAAAGAAAGAGGGGGAAACTGCAAAGAAATTTGAAAATAGTTTGTCAGCATATTTGGCACCTGCGGGGACCAGTAATGGATTTGGCACTTGGGGGCGGGGGGGGGGGGGATACCACAGAAAAAATAATATTGCTGATCTCGAGCTATTCCTTTTAAAGAAAAATAAGAGGCAGTTAATTTTGCTTTTGGAAGGCGTCATGCTACTTTAATCGACTTTCCTACGAGAAGTATTTCTGTTCTTCTGAAGAGAAAGCTGAGCTATTCCTTAGCTGTGTTAGCCCAGGGCACCACGTAATTATTTCATGCGAGGAATTGGAGAGAAAGTGAGAAACCCATTACTCGCTGCTATAGCTATGGACCACTTATATTTCCAGAGGCATTTAGGAAGAGTGTGTACCTGGGGACGGGTACGAGGAAGAGGGAGCAAAGTGCGGGCAAGGGGGTAAAGAAACTTAAACAGGATCTAAGTTTTGTGACTTAACAATGAAAACAAAACAAAAAAATCCAAACAAATATTAAATAAACAGAACAAAAGAAAAGTAATCTGTTACAATAAATTAAATACTATGTACAGGCATTTCACAGGCTCTTTTCCCCACTATTACTGTTTCCCCTAGAATCCATCCGTGGTAAAAGGAAGGAAGCGCTTTACGGTTTGAGAGTCCAAGCATCCTACTGATCAGTGGGTTTCGGAGCGGCAGTGCCCCCCACGCCCCCGGGGCGCCGCCGGGCCGGGCCGGGCGAGGAGCGGGGCGGGGGGGCGGCGGGGGCCGCGGCTCAGCCTCCTGCCTTCCTCCCTGCCGGGCCGGGCCGGGCCGGGGCAAGGATGGGGCATCAGGGGCGGGGGTCAGTGCGCTAACGCGGACGAGTTATTGTGCAAAAGGACGGCGGGCCGGCGGCCGCGCCTAGCTGTGCGAGTAGAAGCCGTAGTAGCCGATGTCCTTGGCGCAGGTCTTTTCGCAGTCCCGCTGGGTGAGCACCTCGCTCTTGAGAGGCGAGGAGCTTTCGGACACCGGGGTGTCCGAGGGGGAGATCCGCCTCCTTTTGGCCTGCTCGTAAATCCCAGAATCGGAGGAGTCGATGGACTTAATGGACGACGGCGTCTCGATCCAGCTGGAGTCGGACAAATCTTTGGGCTTGGAGTCCTCGGCGCCCGGCAAAGGGGACCGCTCGGGGGCCAGGCTCTCGGCCTCCTCCCCCAGGTAGGGATTGCCGGCGGCCATGCGCGCCGCCGCCGCGCTGTTGGGCCAGCAGGAGAGCACGGAGCCCGACTTGCTGCAGTACTGCGGGGGGCTGCGGGCCCCCCAGCCCGAGGGGTCGGCATAGTAGCCCAGCGGCCGCCCGGCGCAGCCGGCCGCCTGCAGAGGCAGAGCCTTGACTCCCGCGGCCGCGTAGGACAGCAGCGTGGCCGCGTTGCCGGCGAAGTCGGTGGCCGTGTCGTAGGCGGAGGCGGCGAAGTCGAGGCGGTTGTTGGCGGGGGCGACGAACCAGCGCTGCGGCGAGGGGGCCCCCGGGTCCTCGGCTTGCTGTGGGGAGAGCAGCCCGTTGGTGTGGGGCACGCTGCGGTCGGCGCCGGGCCCCGGGCCGGCTCCTGCCCCGGGGTGGAAGCGGGACTTGGCGTAGTTACTCACGAACTGGTCCTGGAGGAAGGAGCCGGCCATGGCGTAGCGGGCCCCGGGCACGATCTGCGAGCGGGGAGAGTCGTTGGGTGAAGGCGTCAGCCGGTCCATATCGCAGCCCGTGTAGATCCTGCCCAAGAGAAGGGGAGAGAGCTGGGTGTCCGCCGCAGCCCGGCGCCCTCCTCGCCGCGGCCCTCGGGGGACAGACGGGAAGGGACGGCGCCGTCCCAGCGCGCTCCTGCCCGGCCCAAAAGCCTGCACTTCTCTCCGGGCTTTGCCTGCGGCACCAGTAGCGCCAATGGCCTTTAATGGGGTAGAGGAAAGAAAGACGGGGGAAGCACGAAGAGCAAATCATTCTGAACCGGTTGGCCATTTCTTGACGGGGCCGAGATCCCTCTCTCCGGCCCGAACCCCCATCCCAACGGCGTGAAATCCCGCGCGGTGACACATTGAACTGTCCCGCCACATGCGCAACAGGCAGCCCGGTCATTTGCCGCGAACAGCATGAGTGGCAGACTAAGGAATTCTATCGGCTGTTTAACACTTATTATTGGGAGTCACAGACGAACCATCAACATTTTACCGAGTTTAAATTAAGCTAATCTTTAAACACCTACTGTAGGAAATGTAAAGCCAGACACTTCCAGTGTTCCCTGTGTGGCCTATATATAATTCTCCCATGCTGGGCTGCAATTTGCGATTATAAAAACTTTAATGGATGAATAACTACTATCTGTATTTACTTCAGGCTAAAACTGTGCTTTAATTAACCCTCCACGCCTCCTGGAATTTCTTATCCAAAATAAACTTGGCCCTTAAACAAATTCAACGTGCTAGACAACACTGAAGCTTCCCCCTCCCCCCGTCTCCTTTCAAGTGACGTCCTACAAAGTTTTTTTCCTATTAAGAAGAGAAAAGCACTTGTGGCTGGGGGCGAAGGCCTTGCAGCCTTCCCAAAGGCCGCACATACTCCTCGCAGAGGTCCCGGAAAGCAGGCACTCCCAGCTGCCACCCTCCGTGGCACAGGAACGGCCCGGCTCCCCTCCACAGCCGCTATGACCCCCGCTCCTGGGAGAGAGCGGCCGCACCACAAGCTGCCCCCTGAGGAGAGTTAGAGCTCGGCCTCGGGCCCCTCTCTCACTAGTTCAGCCCTCGGCGTCGTTTCCATGCTTGTCCTGAAATCCTGCTGCTGGTGGGTGCTGGACCATGGTCCAGCGGAGAGCGGCTGAAGCAGGCTCTGAAGATACGAGCGGGATGAGGCGCTCCAAGGGAGGCCGCTCTCCGCCGCAGTTTAGAGAGGAAAAAGGCTTCCCTTCTCAAAGCCGGGGTCCTGTTCCGCAGACCCGGAGCTTGCAGCGGGGCAGGTGAGTTCCAAGGCCGCCCGCCCGCTCGGGCGTGTGGGCCGCCCTGCGCCCTCCACCTCCCTTTACCCCGAGCCAGGGGAAGCCTTCCGGCAGGCCTGCTAGGCCGGGATACCCCCATTCGAGACCCGAGGGCCAGAAAAGGCGGTGGCGGGGGTCGGGGGCTGACGCCCTCCCGGAACCTCACTCGGAGCGGCACCAGCCGCATCTGCCGCAGAGGGCACGGCCGGTGGGTCAAACGGTGGGAACGCCTCGGAGGCGGACGGGCAGAGGTAGTACAGGGACAAACAACGATTAAAACTTCAGAGGCTTTAGCTCCACCCAGAAGGGAGAGGGGGGAGGAAAAAAAAAAATCCAACCCCAGAGAAGAACAAAACGAGATGAAGACATTTCCCTCTGGACACCTGCTCTGCGGCCCCCGGGATGATGCAGACCCGGCGGGTTGCCGGGGACTGAGCCCATGACGCTCGGGTGCTTCTTTCGGAGCCCTTGTGCGCAAGTAAAACGGAAACTTGGAAAGAGGCGCCAAGATACGTGCCAGGAAAAACCAACAACAAAACCACCGCAAGTGCCAAAGCGAGATGCGGACTCAGGTGCGGGCAGCGCGGCCCCAGGCGCGGAGGCGGCCGCGGGAGCGGGTGGGTGCCTTCCTCCCGGAGGGCTCTGGAAAAGCCTGACATTACACATCTCGGTGTGAAATTAAGCCAGTCCGAGTCCTAAAGCTTCCCCCTTTGACATGTGTGAGCAGCCGGCAGAAGGGTAATAAAAATCAGGTTTACTTACGTGTCATAATTGTCTCGGAATCCTTTTGCGAAAGGGTTGTGATCTATTTTCAGCTGTGTGATCTAGGGAAAGAGAGGAACAGAGCTGACATTGTGAAAGCCTGAAAGATATACTCCACTGCAGCCAACACGTTTTTAAAGGACTAAGGTTTACTCTAATCAATCAAATTGCCTTTAAACCACGAAACATAAAGATCTGGCGTGCTTATAGATATAACAGTCTAATTTTAAGATTTGTCTTATTGTAAAAAGTACGATAAAATTTAATATTTAACTCCATGTTTTGAGACGTGTCAAAATTCCTACTGCAGGGGTATGAATATGTTGAAATCCAGAAATGAGACAAAACGTACCCCAGAACGGGAACTAAGAGTTTGCATTTGCATGGAGCAAAATAATTAAAGCTCGAATGTGGACTGAACATATGTCATTTGAAAAGGGGGCACCAGTCTGTAGCAAAGCCAGACCACTCCGAAACACATCCAGGCATTAACGAGCTTTTAATTTGAGGAAGTTTCTCTGTCACCCCCGGCGCAATCAATGAGGTTGTTAATTGATCTTTGCAGACTTAAAGCTTAAGCTAACACCTTAACAACTAACTGAGCTGTTTCCGACTGGGATATAAACGCGGAGCAGCGCCCAGCCGCGGGCGGAGGGGCAGGATGGCGCCCGGCCTTGAGGGGAGGGCTATGCCGCTACGGGAGGGGGCTCCCGGGGTGAAGACGGCGCAAGCGGCTATGGCCATGCTTGGAGCTGGTCAGGGCGGGATGGCACAAAGGGAGAGACAGGAGCCTCATCTCGCTGCGCTAGAGACCCAGGGGAGGGCGCGCAGCGCCCGGGCCGGCCCTGGCAGGGTGCCCTGCGGGGAGCGCGGCGACCGCGAGCGGAATAAACCAGGGAGCTCTTTACATCGGTGTTTTGGTAGGCGGTAACTGCTATGAATTGCGTCTCGGGGAAGGTGAAGGTCTGCACTCTGCCCGGCTGGTTGGTATCCTCTGTCCCATCTTCGTTCACCTCCACCACATGCAAGCGGGGCTGGTACTTGTGGAGGGACTGCAAAACCACCATCTGTCAGGCATGGCAAAAGCAGAGAGGGGGCCGCGGGGAAAAAAAAAAAAAAAAAAAAAAAAAAAAAAAAAAAAAAAAAAGAAGAAATTAGAGCGAGAAGGACGAGGAGAACGATGCCCGCTGGCCGCCGCCTCCCTGGGACGGCTGCGGGCTCCTCCGGCCGCACGGGACAGCGGTGTCAGCTTGGGCAACACTCTCGGGGGCGTCGAGGTCCGTGGCAAATAAACGGGAGGACTTTCTCACCACCACCACCCTTTTATTTTCACCTAACGACATGATCTAAAAAAAATACACGTCCTTTCGGAAACGGCAGGATTTTGCCTGAAGCAATAAAAATAATTCTGGCAGAGCGCCTGCGTTCCCCCACTGACCTGTCCGTTGTTGTTTGATGCTCCTTTATTGTTTGTAAGTTTTAGTTTCCCAAAGGAGATTTCCTGGCGCATCCAGTGGGCTCCCGTATTGGGGGAGTCGGGGTGCATGTACACCCGGTTTCCTAAGCAAAACAGCAAAAAACACAAACACATCACAGTTCTCGCGTATACCTCGGGTTCTGCCCCATGAAGCAGCACACGAGGGCGAAGGACCCCGTTATGTTACCAATATTTTACTGCCAAAACTGCCTTCCTTTTAACCGAAAAAGATTAAAACAGCTCTTTCCGAACACATTTTACTTTCTCCTCCACCCTCCTTTAAAAAGAAAAAAAAAACAAAAACAAAAACAAGAAAAGGGACCGTTGGCCCATTCGCGTTTAAGAATTCGCCAGAGCCAGTCCACGAAGGCATTAATTAATCATTCTCACCTACATATGTGTCGGGAAAAGTGTTAATTGGAGAAACTTGCCTTGTACATTGGTGTCCGCCTTGCCGCAAGGAACCCATTTGCCTCCCTGAAATCTCCAGTGGTTGGGATCCGCCAAAATTACATCCACAAAAATATTGTAGTGAGCCGTGGGGTCGAGACCAGAAATATTAAAGCTTAGGAAAGGGAACATGCGCCTATAAAAAAAAAATAAATAAAAGGAAAAGAAAAACGAAAGGGAAGGAGGAAAGTAAGCCAGCGACAGGCACACGCGGAGGAACCAGCCGTTGTGCTTTATCCTCACGGCTGCCGGTATTGACTGAGAAATAAAAATCAAAAGAAATCCCCTCCCCGGAGAGTCGAGCTTTCCGCGGGGAAGGGATGAGGGCGGCGGGCGCGGGAACCGTGAGGGAGGCAGGGAAGGGTGCCCCGGTGGGGACCGGATCCGGCGGGGATCGGCACCGGCGCTCCCGACGACCAGGGCAGGGACCCCGGTGACGGGCGGACGGCTCCGCCGGGGCGGCGGAGGCTCCGGGCGGCTCCCGCGGCGGAGCCCGCGGCTCAGCCCCGACAACCGGCGAGGGTCCGTGCGGTGGCTTACCTTCCCTGCTTCGTGATGATCATCTCCGTCTGGTGCCGGTGAAATTTCAGCCAGAGTGGCCTGTTGCACAGGTAGACCTGAGCCTTGCCGGGAACCAGCCCCGGCTGGGTGGAGGAGAACTGGTAGAAAGGTGCCCCTTGGTAGGAATGGCCATACTGCTGGGGGTACGGGTAGCCCGCCGTGGGGTAGCCTTGCGGAGAAGAGTTGGACAGGAGGCTGTTATAAGCTCCGTTGGTGATCACAGGATGGTGAGCCATGTAGCGGCTGGGGCTGGCGATGGAGAAGGCTGGGTGAGCAGGTCCATGCTGGCTGGGATAAGGGAACATGGTACTAGGAGCAGAGGCAGCAGACTGGGGCTGGCTGGACTGAGAGAGCAGATAGCGATCTGCAGCAGATCCATCGAAACTGTGACGAAGCTCAGAGACCCCGTCCAAGACGGGAGAGAGTTTATTTCTCTGGACGTCCCCTGGTGTGTCCTTGGAGTCAGGAAAATTGTCTGTATCTGACTGATTCGTCATCCCCCTGGTAATTTTTTTCAAAGGTGAACTTCTCTCCAGGTTGTCAGTGGTCGAGATAATGGGATGATCATGCAAGGCAAGCTCAGATCCGCCTGCATGTGGGTAACTGCTGCTCACATTGAGAAATTTCTTGGAGAGCATGATAGAGGGAGAAAGACAATGCTCCAGCTGCATAGCTCTAGCACCACAGTAATAACCCTTCAGTCCCTGGATCTGAAAGGGCTCCTTAGCATCAGAAGCTAGACATCCTGGGACCCTCACTAGGCAGAAAGCACTTCATCCACCAAATGCTACCCAAACGTTTGATTTACTTTTTTTTTAGTTTTTTTTTTTTTTTTTTTTTTTTTTTTTTTTTTTTTCCTCTCCCTTCCCAGGGAGAAGAGATTGGCCAATTGACACTATGCAGCAATCAGGAAAGACTCACTTTTGATCTTGCTGCTTGTGGAGAGGATGAAACGGCTTCTGCCATTGGTTAACCGCTGACAGTAATTTAATTAGATAGACATTAATTAGGATAATCACCTGGCTCCTGGTCGCGACGATCATGGCAAATTGAAGGAGATGATTTTATTGTGAGATAGAAGGAAGGGAAAGGGGGAAGGGAAGAGTGTGTTTGCTGTGAGAGCTCATTATTATGTGACCTTTCCAGCTTTTTTTTTTTTTTTTTTTTACTACGGCTGGAAAATAAATCCAAACCCTACGATTCCCCAAATATTGAGTGCGTGTTCTCTACCTTTGTGCGTCAGAATGGGGGCTTCGGGGACCGGTTACGAGGGGAGCGCCAGGCTGGGCAGCCGCTGCCCTCAGCTCACCCCCGCGGTTTGTCCCCAGAGGGGCGCAGCCCCTCTCCCCCACCTCTTCTGAGCGACCCCCGGCGCAACGCCCCCACCTTTCCCACCCGCGCCTGCTTTGCGGGGGAAAATACACCCTCCGTCCCCGCTGACAGCGGCCGCGTATCATCTCTTTTAACTTCTGAAATAATCATAAGCCCCGCAGCCGAAGTGCCCTAATGTATTTGCCGCGATGTTTACTGGTTCTTTAGAAAATAAATATTTTATCTGGGAGCCGTAATGCCGGAGATTATCAGCAAAACAGCGTGGAAGGCATCCACCTTCCCATCCGGCTCCGGATTTCTTTTCACCCGGTGCCTGCTTTCCCCTCCGTGCTCGGTCCCGCGGATAGCCCTCGGAGGGGGCCGATTTTTGGTAGCACCCTTGCCATGAGCCGCGGCCCGTCCCGGCTCGGTCGGCGGGTTCGGGCGTAGCGGAGAAGCCCAAACCACGGGGGTGCTGCTGCAGGAGCCGCCGGCACCCTCTGCCCGGGGGTGTCTTGGCAGAGCCGCGGGCCCGGCCGAGCCCAGGGGAGAGCGGCGGCCGCGGCCTCGGTGACACCCGGGCTGGGGAGCGAGGCCCGCGCACCTTCGTGGGGCTGCGGAGACACCCAGTTAGCGGAGGGACCGACCCGCGGATCCCGCGGTGTTCCCGGTAGAGCCTCGTGCTATTGAAAGTGGGACCCTCCAAGGCGTGAAGATGCGCCGGAGTTCAGGGGACCCGCTCGCCACCCCTCCTCTGCCAAGCACCGGTCTCAATTTCCTTTCCTAGGGAAGCTTGAGTGTTTTTAAAAGCACAGTTTTTGTTTTATCTTGTTTTGTTGATTTTTTTGGGGGGGGGGAGGGTTGGATTTTGGGTTTTATTTTTACCTGGGGAGGAGCTCTCCTCTCCTGTTCCATTTTTCTTAGTATTGTCCCCTTAGCGGTTTGGACTTCAGGTATTTTAGAGACCACATCTCTTCCCAGGTGACATCAGCAGCCGGCTTCAAATTAAACTGACAGATAATGCAGTCTAAACCATTGCATAATAAGACCAAACAATCATATAATTGCCTGAAGCCAGGCCAAAACTTTTGCAAACTCAAATCCAGAGAAGACTAGAACAAGGATGACTTGTCAGAATGTGTATTTCGATGCTCTCATCCCGTGGTCATTTATTTTTCTATTGCTTAACCATGAGCTACTTCAGTTATGTAGTGTTTCATAAATGCCAACATACACACACTCTCTGCAAGGAAATGATTCTAATAAGATAAATTATGAAGCAAAAAGCAAGCAGTTCACTGTTCTAGTCGCAGTTGGGTGGTACAGTGCATACAACTTTCCATACACTACCTTATCCTTTCAGTGCTAGGAAAATAGTTTCATTATTATCAGTTCTAACTAATGTTTCTGACACTTGTTTCACCATTGTGCTCACCCTTTCCTTTCCCTGCTTGAACCAACAGAAAGGTAATGGACTTATATAGGCAGGAGATGGATCAAAACGCAGATAAACCCTTGGAAATGCTGCCCTGAATTACAGAGCTACACCCATATAGATGCGGAGCTGCAATGAATTCAGTGGTATGCTGCCAATCACATGGAAGTGCTAATATATGCCAAAAATCTTCAGAGCACAACTCCTAAACTGGTATAATAGGGGGATATGCAATGGCAGGTGGTGTTACAGAATTGTCATAGAAATGTAGAGAGGTTTGCTAATACAATATGCCCGTCCTTTGCGTTGACAGGTGACAAGGGGTCAAGCTGCTAATGAAGGTCTGCTCCATTGCGGCTGGAGGCTCAGGAGGCTGCTTGCAAACCTCTTTCTTCCTCCAAGATGGTATATGGGCTGCTGCTTTTCAGGTTACGGCATACACACACTCCTCCAAATCCTTTGTGTAGCTCCTGAGGCACTGGACAAATATAAGGAAAGATGCCCCAAAAAACTACCTTTTTATTATTCATGAAACATCTTAGTAAATGGAAAATTGTGCCTCCAAGTCAAACCGGGGAGTGAACAGAAAGCAGGGTACCACAGCACAAGCTTATACTACAGGAGATCTGCATCTCCAACAGACTCCCTTCAGCTACCCTCTGCAAGATGTACATTTGTCAAAATTAATTTAGAATATGCAAGACTCACTAGTTTGTCTCCCTGCTTACACCAGCCTCTCACGCATGTATACACTGCAGCACTGCGCTAGCTTCTCTCCTGCTCTGCAGTGCCATGTTACCCACGACCTGCCAAACTCTGTCTCCCTCGTGGTGTTACACGTGCGTGTGGGAGTAGAGAGCGGCAGGGATGCAGAGCCCCACTGGCAGATGAGCCCCAGGGCAGGTCCCCCGATCAGCTCCTGCCCCATCTCACCCCAAGGTGCCCATATTCCACAACAGCAAGGCCCAAGTACAGCCTTCCTCAAGGACACGCAGGTTTTCAGTGTAAATCGCCTGAAAGTACTTCAATTTAACTACACTCAGGCAAATGTGGTTTGGTATGTCTCCATTTTCCCAGCCTGATATTCCACTGCCTACTGTGGGGGCAGAGGGAAGGCCATAAGGAGGGCAGCTGCAAAAATCTGCATGTTTCCCTCTGAAGTAAGTGCATGCTAAATATACTTCAAGAGAGAGTTATTCTAAAATAGTAAATTAAAAGGCCTAAATAAGAAATTCCAAACAAAAGAAAAATCTTTAAATGGTAAGGAGTAAGTAAATAGAAAAATAATGGGCATAAACCAGAAAATATGCCAATTCTATGGATTATCTCTTCAGTATGCAAACAAGTTGAATTTTTTAAAAATCATCTTCAACAAGAGATGTATCTAGTTTTAAGTATTTGCTTGCCACTATTATTGTCATTTATTAAAAAAACCCAAAACACTAAACATAAAAATAAAACTCCTGCCTAGACAAAAGATTCAAGTAAGCACCATCCACTGCTTAAAAATAATACCCTCCCTAACAAAAAAATTCCAACCAGCCCCCGGCCCAAAACCCAGAGTCACTCCCTAAACCCAGTTATCTGGCTTTGCCTGCTTCAAACCAAGCAGCCAATCCACCTGCCTTCCTCTGTTTCCCTCCCCAGTCAGTGGAAATGGTTTTAAATGTCATATTCTAGTTGGGACTCTTCCCATATATTTATATATATGGACATCTTGTGTATGTTCTCTTTCACGGGAGGGAGGGTTCATGTAACCTAGAACAGCCTCTATCACTTTAATGTTTATTCTCAGAATACTGCTATTTATGACACCACTTGTGAGAGTTGTGTGATTCAGTTATCAGCAACTGAATTAATTTTCTTAAGGTCAGTTGTCTTCTGTAGATATTAGGGTTTGAATAATATTCAAAGGGAGCTGACGGGAATTTTCAGCATTTTGGGTTTTGTACATCCTCAGAATTAAGCACTACTACAATTTTTGTGATTTTTTTTTTTTCCAATCTCCATGAGAGTATCTGGTAATCAATGGGAGCCAAATTCCATTAGAGAATTTTTGCTGTCCTAGTAATTAATATCTCAGTAGTTTTACAGTGGGTAGAAACAAGCCTTTAATAACCCTTTTTCTACTGTTATTTCCTGCTGTCCTTTCTCAAAAAAGATTGCCCAGAACTTAAGACAGGTTTGTAAATTTATTTTTATTAAGTTGCAACAATCAAAATATATATGTATTACTGATTTTTCCCCCAAATATTAAATGAAAACGTAATACATTTTTGCCCACATGGTGTTCTTGAATACTTTGTAATCTGTGAGGACCCTGACATAAAGAAATTGAAGCAAATGCACAATTAGAGACTGAAAGGTGTTACAGTGATGCACTTACATTGCAAATAAAGTCAGATGTCTCTGTTTAATCAAATAGAGCCTCAACAGTCTCTGTTTTGTGAGTATTAGAAACAATAAACAAATATACACAGAAAGCATCCCAAACGGTAAATTGGTTATTTAAATACAACTGTATCCAACATAGCAGCTAAACACTGGACAATGTTTGAGGTCATCAGCACGTCCACATGCTCTTCTAAATGACGTTTGGGGTCCTGAAATACAAAGGATGCCATAAGAGGAATGACTGAAACACATCTCTGAAGAATTTCACATATTTCAGGTCTATTTAAGATGTCCATGAGTTAATGAACACAGGGCAGTAATGCTCCTACATTTTCCATTCCAGCAAGACCAACCATATGATTAAATTTCCATGAACAAGATTTTATTTGTCCACGCTAACAGTTAAGTTGAGGATAGGTTTAGGAAGCAAATTTTTATCCAGCATCTGAAGAGTAACCATGACAGCTGTGAGTTTTAAGGACAACACACAGTATGCGAAATTTACTATACATCTCACTAAGGCCAATATTTTAATCTTAGTTCTGGTACATCGCAATTTGTTTTCAGATCTTTGCACAAATGTGTGTTCTAATCCTGTAAAGCCTCAAGCATCATCTAACGCAGTCTTTGAATAGTTGTGTTGACTGCAAGAAAATTAGCATATCTATACCCACAAAACATGTACAATGCTCTGTTCAAATGTTCTGAGAAACTGAATGTTAAGCCTGAGCAGTCGTCTGAAAATACACATCCCCACACACTATTACTCAATTGATGTGGGCATTTGTGGGCATCTGCATAGAACAATGAGATTATTTCTGGCTGAAAATCATACTCATGCACTTCTTCAGTTTCACAATTGATATTGAGTAATTAGTCTCCAAATACTGCAAAAATATCAGGCACATTTAAAAAAACATCTCTAAACTTCTTTATAGTATTACTGTAGCGCTCTTCTGTGTAAAGAAATTACGATATGGAGGACAATCAAGCATGGGAGTTAAGTTTTTTTTTTAAAAGAATTATGGTCAAAATGTAATGAGCCCATCTAAGTTTACATAGAAGTGTGCTGGGAAATCTGTGTGAGCTTTCCTTCTTAAGTAACTCACTTTCAGAGATCACACAGTTCTCCAGCATTCTTTCTGTTCCTAATACATCAAGCACCTAATACCATTATTTCCCTATTGTGAGATGCTCTTTGTTTCCAAGGTTTTTTATATAAATTGCATCAAAAACTCACTTGAAAATTACTTCACTGAACAATTTTTTAATTTAAAGAAAACTTAAAAATTTTAACAGGAAAAAATTTCTTTGCTTTTTGAAGAACTGTATCAAAACAGATTTTTTTTTCATGTATGCGTAACAGCTAGTGAAGCTCAAGTTCTGTTTGAGATGACTTCATAACCTTAAAATACAACCCTTCTTACATATTTTATATGTATATATTTATATATGTGTAGGTGTACATAAACTCCATTGTTCTGAATGCTACAGAAATACACGAGTGACTGAACAATAGTGCAGATGTGTTATGACATTGCTGCTAGAAGCTGACACACAAGAGCAATCCAGAATCCTTTAAATTCTTTTACTGCTACTAGCAATACAATAAATACTGGTTCTTTAAGGACATGCTAGATACTTTAAAAGCTATTTCTTGTTTCCATTGTCCTTCTTGAATTTGAACACAAGCTCTTACAAATTTGCTTTGCTCCCCTCTTGGTCACAAAAGCATATTTTCTCAATCTTTATGTTGAAATAAAATACAGAAATAGTTTTCTGTTGAGTCTTTATCTATCAAGACATTATATCCTGACATTGCAAAGGGATGGAATGAATTGAGTGGGTGTTTTCAGTTTCAGCTGTGGTCCTGAAGTGTTTTCCTCAAGCACCAACACAAAAGAACACCGCTTACTTGCCTATGTGTGGATCAGAGCACAGCACCGACAGTGTGTTCATGAACTGAGAGAGGGGTGATCTGGCTCTTTAGCCATGACAATGTATAAATAACATCCCTGCCTTTGTTTCCATGATTACTATTTTTTAAAAGCCTCCACTGTTTGGCCTTCCCTGACACACACTTGGGTGTCTTTATGCCTCTTAAAAGAAGTTAAAACAAAAGAAGAAGAAAAGAAGAAAAACTAAATCTCAGCACTGCTCCTCAGCATGTAATAGGAACACATGTAGAACATGGCTTGCAGATATTCTGCCGGTTACCTATAGTCAAAAGCCCAGTTCCTTACACAACCTTCAACAAAAATAAAATTTATTATTTAAAGTGTTGGGAATATCATGCACGTAGAATTAAAATCACCTACGCACATGTAAAAAAATTAGTATTTAGAATGAACGAAGCATATCATTCCACCTCACTCTAATTCATCACACCTCACCTGCTTGCCAACATTTTTTATTGCCAGCTGTTCAGGTGTCATCTTATCTTCTTCCTCAACAGCCTGTGAAAGAAACACAGAAAAGGTCAGTGTTTCAGATTTCATTTACTTTCTCCCCAAGCCACAGATTCTCAAAATACAATTCTCTTTCTCTTAAAAAAAAAAAAAATCAAACAGCAACACATTTCAGAAAGTCAAAAGGAAAAGTACTTCAGCTTTTCAGCAGACGTGGTTTTAATTACCAAGTGTTAGTGCAAAAGATCAAGGCAAATATTCATGAATGGTTTTATTGTCAAATATTCACAAAACTGTTACTGAGCAAAAATCTCAAATGAGTAGTATCAAAAGTTAAAGATAGTTGAACATAGTTATACTAGTAAAGCAGAACCAAAAGTGAACGTAATAATGAATTTTGGTTTAAAGGACTTCTAAGAAGGTAAAAAACAGTGGTCATCAAGAATGACTGACACGCTTACTGCTCCTAGAGTGCTTGTTGAGGTCTAGTATTTCTAAGAAATATTTCTAAGTGCCAGTATTAAAACAGTTAAAGTAGCTGTGATTCCTCTTCCTTACAAAACCAATAACAAATTCTTATCTAACAAGAACATTGAACTGGGTTCTGGAACGTGTTCTAAATATTTGCTATTTATCTATCTACTGGAGTGATACAGATAGATAATCTTTACTGTGCTATAGTGATCAAACAGTCCTTGACTGAAGGACTGAAAAATACGATTAACTGATTGTTTTGATCTACAGCAATCTTATATTCTCTTCATTAAGTTAAAAGACAAAATTGATCTGATTCCTGACATTTCAAAGCAAAATATGTACTTAAACACTTTCACAGCTTAGGGCAAAAAGTCGGGGGGCAAAGCCTGAAGAGCTAATATAGGCACCTTCACACAGAAGTGGTATGTAGTTGATGCCTAAGAACCACAGCCATTCTGAATAAAATTTGTGATGTTCAACTCCTTATGAAATGCAGTAAATAATTTTTCCACTTCAGCTGCAGTTATACTATCATTATGGGATATGAATACCTTGTTGTAATTCTTAGCTAATTCTAACATCTCCTTCACTACTGTTTCATTGAGTTTGCAATGGTCACTGTAGTCCTGAAGTGTCAAACCTTCCATCCAACTCTTCTTATGCAAATTTAGCAACATCTGCAAAAGAAAACCTCTTTAGAGCATTCATCAGAAAATACTTTCAGAATCCTATGAAGATCTCTTTGACAGGAAACCAATTTATAATAATAACAATATAATTTTAAAAAAGATCTTACAATGTCAATGTTTAGAGGAAATACAATCATCAACTATTCTGCTAGAGTACACAATAGATTTTGCACACATTTTTCAAGATCAAACTTCTTGAACCCTAAATATGAAAATGAGGCATGGAGACCTAGATCTCATTTACTTTGACAGGAATATGTAGATTTGTTTTCTGGGATTTCCTATTTTTGCTGAAGGTTGAGAATGCACAATAGCATTGTAGAAGCGCTAATGGAAAGGTGAATACTTTAGAGGCCAAATAAGGAATAGTTAAAGCTTCTGCCCTCTGACAAAACAGAAAAATATTTTAATGTTTGGATTCAATTCATAATCAATAATTCAATCACTGTATGCACACAACTGACAGAGTTATGATGAAGTGAACTTTGTAAGCAACCAAAGCATGTGTCTTGTGTCTTTGTCCTCGTACAAAATAAACAGCCCCAATAACAACATGATAAAGTGTTGTAGAGTTTTGATAAATGCAGGCACTGTTAGAAATATTTGAAAAGCTTTACTTGACACTGATGTCGTTCTTGAAAGAGTGAAGGAATAACTACGAAGGCAATTTCTGCATTTTCATGAATAAAGAAAGCGTATTTTATGGATCTCCTGTATGCTTGAGGGCTGTAGTGAGAACCCTTTCAGCAAGAAGTTTCAGTTTACCTTCCGTTTGCAAACATATACTAGACATCTTTGAGAACTGAAAAGACCTAATTGCTATCACCTGAATAAAAGTACCTGTTTCATCCTGTGTACAGCTTTCGAAGAAACCTGGCTTTGGAACACACGAATTGAGTTGAAAGCTTGTGTCATAATTTGTATTAGCAAGATCTTAGCTACTGACAGAAGGAGTCGTAGGCAAACTGCATATGGACAGTTTAGCTGGGCTATCTTGATTTTAAAATTATGGTTTGGTGTGACGAGCTCCTAATCTAATACATGAAGCATGTACTCTTCTTACTACAGATGGAGACAACAGATCACCACCGCCACGAGGGGGGTTTGAGATATGCACAAAGCTGCCTTATGAAAGATGTGAGAGAGAGTTGTTGCCTCACAGAATAAAGTCTTCCTAACTCGGTCACGATTATTCTTCCACTTGCAAAGGTAGTAACTTACTTATGTAAAGCCACTGAAGAAAATACACACTTGGAACTTCAGAAAAGATTCGATTTGCCATAGTGTTGCATTTGAATGGAAACAATAACCACTGGAAACTTCACAGATGTTTCCCGAGAGAGCTGGTTTTGTTGAATCTGTTTTTCTTTTCAGTAACAATGAGGTCTTGAAAGTCTGATACTGCTCTAAAAACGGCTGTGCATCCCACAAATTCTGTCTAACTCCCTGATTTGCACACATATTCTTCAGTTATTTAATTTTTTTCCTTATTATTACTTGTAACTCTCCAAAAGTCCAAATTAAGTGCAAAAACTATTCTGACCATCTTATCATAAATTTCAGCTATGAAATCAATTTATAACCCTAACAAGACTATACAAGCACACACAGGTATAACTGAGGACAGAATCTGGCTTTTCAATAATTAACTTCTGTAGATGATAAATAAACCTTTTTCTTTCTTTGTCTCCCCACCACCACCACCCCCCGGTTTCTGATGGCCAGGCTAGATTTTGCTTGTAACTTGAGGCAGTTTGATGCAAAAGTAACTGACAACATTTGTTGCAAGTAACTTAATAGTATTTTTTCTGTAAACAAAGGACATCACTACTTCCTCATATTCAGCAAAGTCTTGGGGAGCTCCATTCATACCAACTGGAAGTACCTTCTGTCAAAGTGACTATAGCCAATAAAACCCCAACATCCCTTGGTTATACAATTCTGTTGGACTCTTAGCTTCAGGAATTCCAGCCTGTGAAAACCTAAGGCAGCTAGTAGGTCTTTCAGCTTCATCACTGAAAGCATGAAACTTTGCACAAACTGGTTAAGTGAAGAGAACAGCATAAGGACTCTCCATAACATGTGGACAAAAGTGTTATCAAACTATTTATATGGTTATTAGAATGTGGTTTTGCAAAGTTTCATCATCATGACTACACATCTAAGTGTTTTCTGGAAGAGAAGCCACCTACTCCAAGAGAGTTAAAACAACTACTGAAAGTAACAGCAGTTGAAATCAGAATATTGCCAAAAATCTTAAACAGTTTGGAATAATGCTCTTCGTCCTCTGAATAAAACCTGAAACAATTACCTTCTGTTCTAGTTCATTCTTCCTGTAGTTGATGGTGATGGAATAGTAATGTCGGTTTAGTCCATGAATTAGTGCCTGTAAAATTCAGGAGAAAAATTGCATTAAATTAACCTCCACTGAAATGAAGAAATATTAGAAGGGAAAAGCTCTTTAAATACAACCACCTTTAAACATGACTCAAATAAAAGAAAAACCACAAAGAAACAAATACACAGAGATAACAAGTAGGTATCAAGTAAATATACCTGGACCTATTTCTCTTTTAGTGTTCATTTACTGACAGTTATGCTTTCTATTTCTAAACCACATATTTTTTTCACACAGTAACAACTATAATAAGAAAAAATGGTAACTGCCTGCAAACATTTGACCGTTACATATGCACAAACATATTTCTCTCAAATCCTTCCTCTCTCAATAAATTTGGTTATCAGTTCTATTAAAATATTGGGCTCTGTTACAAACAAAAGACTATTTGCTATCTATTTATTTACAACCACTGTCAACATTCCCAGTTCATTCTCCAAGGTACAACGCAAAGAGAGAGTAGCTGAAGCAGTGAGTAAATCAGTTAGACCATGTGCATCAAATCAACCTTGGATATTACAGCCAATTTTTAACTTTAAATTTAAAAGAGACCACCTTTTTCATTATAATTATGCCCTTTGTGAACTTGTTAAACTTGTACATCACAGCCTGATCTATTGAGATTAGGTTAAGTGATAGTTGTATGCACCTATCTTCTATTTTGTTTATGTGCATTTTTTTTTTCCATTTATGACCTAAGGGTGAGCTGGATTAATATTTGAGGGGGTTAAAAAGTCTATGATAAATCCTCATCACAACTAAAATTGCCTATTTGTCAAATAAAATTTTATAAATTAAGTATACATTCACAAATGAGATATGATAAATCATACATACAGTGTGCTGAATTAGTGGTATTTCTTATGTTTCAGGCATTCCACCTATTTATATTTAAATATATGTTTTAGAGCTATACAAAATGAATGTGTATTTGCATCTTATGCAACTTAATATTTCAGCATTCCAATATTACCTGTATGAAAGCTGAAAATGTTCTCACATACATTTTAAACACATTTCTTTTGCAAACACATATACCAAGATACAAAACTACTTGAAGAGTTATGTTTTTGAGAACAGCAGTTAGAGATAACAATTACTTGTCCACTTATTCTGATTAAAATTGTAAAATACAGGTCTTACCATAAATTAAGTAATTTATAGCTGAAACTATTGGCAGTAAGTAGTTCCCACTACCATCTTCTTATCCCACTCAAAATGAACCCATGTGAGATTTTGGTGTTTGTGTTTAAACTCAGGTGCATTAGAGATAGTTAGGAAGTTTTCTCAAGCTCTTAAAATTTGACAAATATCTTTGCCTTCTCTCCCACTATCCTTTCCACTCCTCTCTCTTTTTAAAACACATTCTTGAAAAGAGTGGACAAATGTACAAGATAAACAACTGTAAAAAAGCTGTTGATAAAGGAACACAAGAAAAAAACACACACACAAAAAGGAAGGGACAAAGTCAAGGCATCTACTATTCTTATTGCTGAGATTTTAAGGAAATTTCTGCTTTTGGCCCAGCTGAAATAAATATTTAGTTTGTTTCTGTCCTCAACTGGGTCAGAATGCTATTCATGGTCCTAAAATCAAAGCAACACAACACTGCAGGAGCCCTTGCAGTTTTAAGAACAGAGTCATTTAAAACTATGATTTTTAGCTTAACAGTGACACTTGCAACAGCTCACTCCCACCTTGCAAAAAATGAACACAAACGAAAAATATCCACTTCAACAACAGAAACCCCAAACTCCCATGGCCAAAATATGCCATGCTGTAGTGACAGTGATCTTAAAAAACCGAAGCTGAACAATACTACAGGGGTTTCCAAGGGAGAGCATTACACACGGTCTAGGAAAACCCAGAAAAGCCTGAAACATGCAAGCATGGGCTTGCCTACATCCAATCAAGAGTACTAGCTGCTTATTTCATACTGATTATTGTTTGCAGTTTTAACCAATTAAAAAATAAAAAGCAAAACACAGCCTCCTGAAGCAGACACTTTAATTTAAAGACTTTTTTTTTGCTAGAATTTTTTATAAATAGTAAAGGGTTTCAATGCATTAGTAACAAAAAACCTGCTCTTTTGAAAGATAGGGGTATGGCAGTACCTCATAAAGGAGGGCCCTCTTACAGCAGAAGTTCAGCTTTTATTTCAGTTCTGCTGTGACTAGTGCTCGATCTTTTTCTTGGATTTTTATTTAGAAATATTACTTTTATTGTTCAAGTACCGGAACAAAAAAGCAGGGATTGGGCTTCACAGTTCCAAGTACATGCCTTTTAGAATGCTCAGTAAGGGAGCAAAGTTTTTAAAGGAAAAAACATTGAGGCAGAAGAATGACAGGGATAAAAGCATTAACTATTTCAGAGAACACTTGTTTCAAGACAGGAGCTATTTCTCAAAATAAAGGCATGCTTTAATGAAGACCAAAACTTTTGTCTTACTAGTGAAAGTCAAGTTCAGAAATCAGACTTTGAATATTTGTTTCAGAAATGTGTATTCAAAAGAAACATTATAGCAGAAGCCAATCAAGCACCCATTTTACCCACTGAATATCCTCCTCCACCATTTTTCCAGCAAATTACTGCATTACATAAAAATCAGAAATTAATTATTGAAGACACAATACAAGGTTTAGACTAGATTACATAATAAGCAAGAATCTCTAAAAACATACTGTAAAAAGACAAGATGAAGAGGGAACTTTTTCCACAATTTACTTGAGAGTAACTTATCTTCAAGAAAGCTGAGATGTTAATAAGCAGCAGTTTTTAAATTGCAGGACTGAAAACAGTATCTATCTTGCATCATATGTTATGCCATCGTCACTTTTAAAAGTTTGCATTTCTATAAATCTGTTCTTGATTCTTTGCTGTACACATTTAATACATTCATTCCCACTTAGGTAGCTAATTTAGGGTTGAATTTTAAACCCCTCACATATATATCTCCACTGATGAATCCCATCAATTATAAATAATTTGTAACCTACAGTTTTTAGGTACCTTTCCCCAAAATTAATGAACAAATCTTGCAATTTACAGGACTATCAGCATTAGGTTTACCTGGATAGATGGCTTGTTTAAGTGACCCAGATTTGAAGTTGTTTGTCTTGGTTCATGTCCTAAGACCATCATATTAGCATTGATCAATCTGAAGGCATCAATAACAACCTGTAAAAACAAGATGTCAAGTCAATTCTTTTTATAAAATGCAACTAATAGAGCCAAGCAACAGTGGACAAGGCACAATCAACTCTCATCTGTTTTTGGCCTTTATCCAGGAAATCATTTAATTATAATATTAATAAAAAAGAGCCTCCTGCTGGCTATGTGATCAGCACACTATACTACCTTGTATTGTAAGGTGACACCAATTATTACCTTTTCCATGGAACTTCAAGTTTTATATACATTATATCATCATATAACATTGAATTTTGTGTACACATACTCTAAGCTTCAAAGCTATGCATATGTTTGTCACCTAAATCTTATCCAATCAAAATGAATGACAGAGAGAGACTAAAACTGAAAGTGAGCACAAGCTAAGGGACCAAGTCTAAAGCCCAGTCCTGTCACATCAATTATACTACCACAATACTTGAAATGACAACAAAATTATAGCCAGCAAGGAACTTGCCCCATGTATTCCCTTCTAGTCAGATGCTTTTTGCTTCTTGTGACTACGAAAGGGTCTATAAACTGTCTGATGGATTAAAAAGTCCTTGTCAGTGTCATGCTCAGGAGAAAAAACAGAGTAAAAGAAAATCAAGGTCATTTATGATTTAAAGGTACACAGTAGGTAGCATTCAGAGCTATTTTATTACAAATAAAGTAAATCCATCACTGATTCTTACTCTGTCCTGTGCTGAATTCGTCTGCAAAAATTTCTGGAAACAGAATTTGATGGTCCCATTTAATCAACACCACACCCCTATCCAACACTTTTATGAGCTGAAACAGACTTAATGGCATACAAACAATATACTCAAATACTCTTACTAGGTCCTCACCATTACAGGTTTGTAACTGCAAGGTAAGAATTCTTGTTTAGGTTCCAGTTTTTTACTGGACCAGTGCACGTACAGCCTTGTACATCCACAAAACAGCACCAAGCAGACTTTGCAGGCAACTTGTCTGCATATATTTGAAGAGTTCAGTACACTAAATAATTTAAATATTCTTTTAACAGCTTTTCTATAATAATTTTTATTCTCTTTGTCTCCATACTATGGGTTGGACAACAACAGATGCATTTATATGGCTGGTTTGGAATTTTGAGGAATCAGATCTGATCCAAATCTTTTATGTTGTACAAACAAGAAATCAACCACAGTCACTGAAAGTCTGCAGAGAAAGTGACATTGAGTCTCCTACCTTGTTCCATCATTTTCCTCTCCATTTACAGAAATAATAATAACTAAAAACACATACAGGTTTTAAGATTACAAGATAAATATTGAGGTCATTAATGTGGAAATAAAGTGAATCAGCAAGTATTTAAAATAAAATACATCAGCAGGTTTAAACTGAAAAAGCCCACCAACTTATCACCTGTTGTATTTACTTTTGAGACCCAGTTGAAATTGGTGCTGAGTGACTGGGTGCCACTAAGGGCTGTTGCCTGGACTCTCAGCTGCTGGCCAGATCCATCTGCATATGTCGTGTATCAAAACTGCATGCAGAAAACCTTCCAAAAAGATCTTATTAAAAGTGTTGTGACCCAATTAAAGTGAGTTAACAGTGACATGTTTTTTTCTGAACAAAAAACCCCCCAATTCAGATTTAATATGCAGCAGAAGCATGCTGACAAAAATGCTAAAAAAAAAAAAAGGAATTACATTTAAAAGAACTTAATTCTCAAAAATATCTGAAACAGTTTCTACAGATCTATACACTCTTTCTGGTAACATACAAAATAATTCTGAACGGTTTTGCCTTTTTTAGCACTATCAGATTTTTCTCTATCTCAAAACACTTGTGGATAAGCTTTTGTATATATCTCTGTATTCCATATTAACCAGATACTCTAATTTATGAACACCTGGAAATGCCCAGCCATAACAAACAGGCAGTATAAATTAAAAAGTCAAGCAAAGCAAAAAAGAAATCCACACAGGTTCTGCCAAGACTAGTTACATAAGGGGGAAAAAAAATGAAGCAAGCAAAAATTTACCCTGAGGAGCAAGAACACGAACTTGGCAATATACTATAATGACAAGGAGCTGCTTCATAATTGACTAATGGCCACTTTTAGATCTCAGTTTAATGGAGAGCTTCACTAGACAATGTTGAGCTTATCCAGAAAGGATGGCATTGTCCAGCACGGATTTCTTTTGGGACTTGAGTCATGTAAATAGAAAGAAATCCAAAATAAAAAAAAATTATTTAACTTTGTTTCAATAAGAAAATACATTTCAGTTAGTGTTCTCAAGATTAGTCAAATTTCACATAAAATATGAGAACGAGTTGCGAAAATATTTCTGAGAGTTACTGAATTTTACTCTAGCATCTTATTCCTGACCAGAAGTAACTTCAGATACGTTTCAGGTACAACCTGTTTGGGAAAATACTGCACTCTCTATCTATCCTCCTGAAGGAATGACATGGAAGTATTTCCTAAGTAGAACAAATGGAAATCTAACAGAAAGTGGTACAAAAAATTAAAACCACAAATCACAAATATTATGATTTTAAAAGGGATAGAACTGCAATTCCTACAATCTCAGAGGGGTACAAAAAGTATGTGAGCAAATGGTATTTTTCATGTCAGTTGCACTGTAATGACCAATGGGAACTAAATACTTTAACTACACTAAGATTAAAGGAATTTGCTGCTATCACTATAGCAACCATCTTAAAGAAACTAACACGCTCAGCAACCTGAAGGCTAAATTTAGACCTAATACGCAATAAAAACATAAATACAACAATAAATCCTACATGTTCATTTCTATGAAATGCAATTGCTTTTTTCACAGTGAGCATAACTCAGTCCCACCTTTAGAGGATTACATAAAAATAAATAGACTCATTAATGTCCAGTGTACTAATGAGCTATGGGTGAAGTAGCTGTTAATTATGCCACAGTAAGATCCAAGAAAAAAGCCCAAGTGAGCACTTGGAGGTGTGTACAAGCTGAAGTCTCATCTCTATGTTTGTGTATTTCGAAGTACAACATGATGCAATCAGATGACAGAAACATGGTCACCCCATATTCTACAATAGAAACTTTGACACAGTATTTTGAACAAAGAACTTCTAAGGATTAATTAAAAGCAGTATAACCCCCCACTCAGTTTCTTAGATTTTTATTAGTAAGAAATCAGTATTTCCCAACCAAAAATTTTAAGCTTTCATTCTACTTGAATTATCTAATGCAGCATGTATCTTTTAGTAAAACCTCCAGTTTCCAAGCTTCATGCTAAATTCCCTTTCTGAAAAGACATTAAAAAGTTGAACAAAAGTCTATGCCATTGGGATGTTTTCCAGAAATATGAAGGTAGAATTTTTTTTAAAATGCACTTCCATTGTGCAACTCTTTTACCACTCTGACCATTTAATTTTTCCTTGTGTAAGTGTCTTCAGACTTTTCAGAGGTCATTTCAACAGCAGACAGCTTATAACAAAACCATTAGCAGTTTGGCTAGCTTAAGGAAACCTCTTACTTTCCTTTTTTGTTTATTATCACTGCATGAATCTGCAGCATATGAGAGTTTATAATTTCTCATGCTTGTTAAATTCATGTTAAAGGTCTGTTTTCTTGTTGAATAAATTTTGTTCATATAATGCTGCCTATTTCATATACTGAGTCTTTAATAGCACCTTTGGTCTATGCGCAACTCACAGATCAAAACAGAGGACTAAAATAGGGGTTGATGATGCTATTTACATGTGTGATTCCTGCTGTCTTCTTGTTAGTAGCTTTAATATAATAGAAGACCTTGTCTGTTTTGTAATTAACACATCTTTACTGGAGAGATATTTGGAAGTGATTGCTGTGAATATACTGGTTAGTAAAATAAACACAATCACACACCACTTTCTGTTATCAGACAAATTTGTGAATTGTACACATTATACTCCAGATCAACAAACTGTGATATAACAGCCAAGTAGAAGACACATTTATATAACCCTTTATTTTTCTGAAAATATGTATTCAATCTGACCTTGCAAATATAATTAGCTTGTGGGATGTGTGGATTTCAGTACCATGGATGCTTTACTAATTGCAGCTCTTGGAAATAGATACTAAATATTTGGAAGCTGCCAATACAAAATAAAAACTGCATCTTTTTGTACATCTGTCTTAGCTTCAAAATGCATAATAATCTAAAAAACAATAACTATACAGCATTTTTTTAGCATTCGCCTGGGATCAACAGTCCATACAACGTATTTTTAGAAACAAAATTTACACTTATCTTGAGTGTAAATTTCAGCACAGCTATAATTAATATGATTCAAAGTTACTCACAATCTAAGACAAGCACTGGACTCCTCAATTGCTAACTAGATAAAAATCTGGCCTCTTATAGTCTGCACAGTTATTAAAAATAATGGCTTGATTAAAATTTAAGACGTTTAGTGCCAGACTTCTTTTAGCTGCTTCTGGAAGTGTGAATGTGATATATATATATTACCACTTTTTCTAAAACAGTCTTCATAATTTTGTGGGGTATTTAAAAGAAAAATAAGATAAATTCAAGAGTATTTTACACACTTGACTCTTAAATCCCTCCAGTATCAAATCTCTGAACAATACTGAATGAAATGGTCCTGTTTTTCAAGACCCACTATATTTTAATGGAAAACTTCAGTTAGGAATAAGTCAGCCTTTATTGTTTAAATTAAAAAAAAATCTAACATCAATATTTTTCCAGTGACGAATCTACGGCATATGGTGACTATCTTTAAAAATGCATTGTGTCCTTGAATTCCGATAGCGACGTATTGTTTATGCCATATGTTTATGAACAAACATACCAGTGCTTAAAGACAACTGCAAAGGATATAATGTGGTTATGCCAGGTGTGGAAAAAGAAGTAATGTCCCATCTAAAATCTCTTTTATCACCTGCAACTGACCTGTTATCAACTGCTTAGTTTGTTTCTAGATTCTTTAAAAATGAAATGGAACACGTGACCTGTGAAGTGCAGCTCGGGTTTACGACCATTTCGTTATTTATGCTGCCATGCACTGTTAGACAACTACAAGTGAAGAACATCTTCTGTCCCCTGCAAGCCCACAACATAAAAAATTCAAAGAAATCTTACTTTTTATGCCATTTCCAATGAAAAGCACTAGGAACTGAAACTGACTCATGCCAAATGCATATCACTGAATTGCTGTGATTGTGAGTCTGAAGTTTGCAACACGGAAATTATTTATAAAATGTCAATTTTAGCTCTGGAAAACATATTCCTAGGAGTATGTGCATTTTCCTTCTCTATCCTTAGAGAATTGTTTACTTGTGGTCAAATCTGCAGTACAACTTCAATATCCATACTGGAAGGGGAAGAGAACTCAGTATAATACATTTATCTTGACAAGTGAGGGCATGCATTCATAACTCCCAAGTAGCAGAGCCCCAAATTTTAAAGCTATATGCCTTAATGAAGATAAATGGACTATTCCACATCAAAAGGAAATTAAACATTTAATACTTTTCAACAAAGTCTTCATGGAACTTTCTGTTTTAAGGAAGGGCATGAACTGAAGTAACCTATGTAAATGGGTTAAAATGCATGTTTACCTACTAAGTTACCTTTAGTAGGTAAACATACACTAATTAATTACATCATAGCAAGTACAAAGGGCATTGCATAAAAAATTATAGCATTGATATTAAAAATGTTGACATTCCATCAAAAAAATACGAAGTAAAATATGCAAAATATGTTATTCTGAATATGTATAACTATTAAAAAATGCCGGTTTTCAAACAAAACAGTAACAAAAAAGTGGTACACTGGTAGTAATAAAACTTTAGTTTATGCTGAGGTTTAGAAAAACACAGCCTGAACTCAAAAAATCAAGCGGCCTATACTGTAACGCACATGTAATTAATCTCTTACAAATGTGATTCTCCAGGAAAAGGAGCATCAGTCTTTACTGAATCAATAGTGATCAAACCCAGGACAAGACATACAGTTTTCTTACTTTCCAAATCAGACTCCTATTGAAACTTGGTTCCTGTCTAGATCAAACTAAAATGTTTCTGTCCAATCAGTGGTAAGAAATAGCACAGTAGTGTGAGAGTATCTAAATGCACTATATACTGTGCAAAATGTTCAGTGTGCTCTCGATATTTCAAACAAAATTACATATTGTAAATTTATGTTATATATTTTAGAATTTTTCTCTTTACTTAATTCTTAATGGGCTATTTTAAATTTCAGGCATTACATTAGTGTCTGCACACATCTCATTTTAAGGATTGCTTTTTTTCTGCCTTCTTAAAAAACAGTCTCTTTCAATCCTGTGGTTAATTCAAACAATGAAGGGAAAAGGACAAGTTCAAAGGAAAAATAATAGCACTCTGATAAAAGAATGGCAGTCTGAAAACTAGTGTAAGACTTATGTTCAGCTGAAGAGAAAGTAGATGGTAATTCCAACAGTCAGAAAAGTAATTGTTAAATCACTATTGGTTTTATTGTTTTAGACAAGTATCGAGTAATTACCAGGTCATGAAACCATTCACATACATATTTGTCTTGATAAACTGGGAGGATTTGCAGCACAAAACTGTCTCAGAAAAGTTCAGCTGCCTATCTCCATGGAAGTCACTAACCTGAAACACTGTAATGTATGGACAATTTAATCTAAACTGGAAAATTAAAGCAGCAGAAGAGATCAAAACTACTTGCAAATCCTATTCTTAAGGTCCGCTATCAACAAACTGGTCATCTATTACTTTGAGAAGTTAAAAGCTGAAATCAGATATTAACAAAACCGTAATGCTCATGTACATGACTAACTGCACACAGGTTGTCATGTACAAGTACCAATGGACAAAAAGGGGAAGAGATCACTGAAACAAGTCATCCCACTCTCCTCAAGTCTTCATTTGTTTCAAAGGTTAAAACCAGCATTTATCTTTCTCTCCAGATAATAGATATTTTAAGACAAATAATGTCTTTTTTTTTTCTTTTTTTAAACATAGGGTTTAACTGTCGTTCTTGGGACTCCTAGGAGCACTTTAAAAATTAGTATAAGAACAAACTACAAAGTTCAGTGCATTTGTTACTCCTTTTAGGACAAAATTCTAAAGATCTCATAAACTGAACAAAAGAAAGTGATTTTCAACTTCCAGTGAGAAGAAACTGCATACACAAAATGGTTTTAAGACTACAGAATCCCAGAACAAGGTTCTTCAATGATGTATGTGGCAGAAGATGGCAGTAATAAAGTCAAGCGGGGAGTTGCTGACTGTGTGCACACAAGGGGAAAAAACAACTGCAAGAATAATAAAGTACTGGAACGGGTATTGGTACGAGGTTGTTGAATCTCAAGACTCAAGTGGATAAAATCCTAAGTGAGCTGGTTGGAACTCAACGTTGACACTGCACAGCACAAGGTTGGACTAGATGATCTACAGAGATCATTCTCAACTGGAATTATTTTGATTTACTGGGCTACCCAAATGTACCTGTTTTTTCTCCTTTTACATTGTGACTGAGATTAAGATAAGGATAAAGTACCACAGCAAAACTCTTTTATCAAAGTGGCAGAATCTGGTTTAAGCACAAGACTAAGATGCATAGCATATTTGTTTTTATCTGTCAGAAGGTGACTGAAGTAGAGTTTACAAAAATTTGCAAAGACAAATATTTTCCTCAGCAAACAATAAAAAAAAATAATTTTGCCATAAACCAACAGACTTTCCTACAAATATTTCTGACAGTGTCTTGTTAGGAAAAATTATGGTTTAACAGAATGAAAGTTTGCTGTATGAATAAGAGATTTTGCTACATATCCTACTAAACACCACAAGTGCCAATAAGCTTCTCAGATGTACAAAATGGACTTCTGACAGTTTTGGATATTTGACTGATCCTTATGCCAGCAATTATTAATCAAGGGAAACTAATGAACTGCCTCAAAAAAAACATTTTAAATGGCAACTTTATTATAATAAAGATACAAAGTTTAAAACAGTCCAAAAAAGTAAATAATTTTTAAAAAATATAATAACACAAGTAAGCTAATGCTTTTGGAGTTAGAGATACTATGTTACAGTAGATTTAGTTTTGTTATATTTTCCTTAAGAGGTGAAGAACAGCTGCTAAATTAAGGTCCAAAAAACCACATTTATTTTTAACATTTGGCAAAGGTATATGGTTCTCCATACAGACATATCAAAATGTATGTTGGAAATAAATATGAAATGTCAATATTTAGCATTATTCCAGACTTTAATGAAAATACTACTTCTGTGGAATATTCTAAATATGTATTACAATTTCCACTGCACAGACTGGAAAACTGTAGGAGATAAAATAAAGATTTATCAGTAAGTACAAGATGTAGCAACAACTAGCCAGGCTGCCCCACTGGCCAAATTTCAGCACGTTTACTTTGACTTCATTTATAGAAATCAATTTCTTAAAAAAAGTCAAAACAAAGCTTTTTCTCTCTGGGTTCTGATAACATTGACCTTCAGTTAAAACCACTGATCTGTTGTGAGTTTATTTTACAGAAAACTAGAACATTATTAGCCTAAATATTGCAATATATGGTACACAGTCATGAAAAAACATACTTTGTGTGCAAGAATATATATATGGAATAGTAAGATCAGTATTCAGAATTACTTGTCCTTCATGAGTCCTACTATATTAATATAGGAATATCCCAGTCCTAAATTGGCCATTAAAGCAGTTCGTATTTCATCCACAGATCAATATGAGAGGTTTATTTTTATATAAGGATTTTATGTGCCTTTAAGACACAAAATGACCTTTTTCTTTTTTTTTTAACTGATGAGAATTACAGATATTCTTATCTTGAAACTGCAATCATACATCCCCGTCCTATGAGGTAGGTGGAACACATGTATGCAGATGAGGCAGTTAACAAAGAACTTAACAAGTTTTCATTTTTTACCAGTAACAGGGCAAACTGCTTTTTAATGTTTTAGTTAATCAAGGTGAACCTGAGGTTCCTCATCAGAATTCACTGCAACTTCCTGACACATGACAATAACCCAGTTATTCTTCACTAGTGCAACCATGACAGCTTCAGTGACCATAAGCCACACCAATTCACATGGGCATGGACCTGCCCCAAGGCAGGCTTAAAATTAGCTAATGTGTTATTTTGGACTTTGCTTTCAAATACATCTAATCTCAATGAAAAAAAAAACTTATTAAAACTCTCTATGGCACACATTCACTCTATTTTTTGCCAAACAGACACGCTAGTATAAGCTATAATGAGTAATGAACTTGGACTCATGCAGCTAAAGCCCACCAGTATGATGGCTACTACACCAGCAAAATTACCTCTGCAAGTGGTTCTTCTTTTGCTGGCACTAAGAAACACAGATAATTCCCTGGAATAGGCTTAGTCCGAGCTGTCTAACATACAAAGAGGCACTGGATGCCGTAATAACTTAGCCATGCACATGAGACACTCAAACCTGACCTAAGAAAACCCCTTTAACTTTAGTGTAGCTGTTCTTCTTTTGGTTCACCTAAAATCCAAACATATTTTAATATAAGTGATCTTGCCAACCAGGATCATAAACGTCATACATATTCCACAGTCTTCTGAATCAAGAAGTTATTTAAAACTGGTATTCATAATTTGTGGGATTCTTTCTATTTCTGAGCTTTAAAGGATGCACTTGCCAGGAACATGACAGATGTAAATTTTTTGTAATGTGAAACCTGAGAATGTAATTTAATCTGACTGTAGCAGCTAAAAACTGTGTATGAAAAACAAACATTACAAGACTTCCAGTAATCTCAAGTACTGGCAGCAATGCTGTAAGAGCAGCTGTAACTGAGGAAAGTTCAGATGGACAAAAATTAATTCACATTCAAAATAACTATACTAAAGATTACTTTCTTGAAGTGATCAAAGATCTCAAAGATAGATATCTATGTCAAGCAACAGTGGCAATAAAATTATTTTAAAAAGAAGCACTTAGTGAGCAAGTGTGTGCCTTACTGGGAGGCTTTTCTTCTTAATGGATTTAATAGCTAGTGAGGTCTAAATTAATCACTAATAATAGTCCAGACTATTTTATTTTGACAAAATAAAAAGAATCTTATTTCAACATTTCTATTGGAGTGGGAAAATATGAAAAAGCAAAGGGAAAAAGTTGTAGGAAAAATAAGTAGGAATAATTAAACGTTCTACTGCATCTTTTTTTTCCCCCAGAGTACCTGTATTTTCTTCTACTCTTTATGCAATCTAAAAAGGAACAAAATTGATTCTGCTGTCTAATACTTCCAAACAACCAGAAGCTATTCTTTTTCAATTGCTTGTTACATAAACATATTTGCTATAAAAAACCAGAATTTAAAAAAAAAAACAAACCAACTGAAAATGCAACTGTAGCTTCAGAACATTCTATAATGAAATTAAGGGAATCCACAGTGTTTAGTAGCTTTAATAGGATCTGCCTCACACAAAATATGATACTACAGCTTTATAGAAGACGAACACTTTTAAAATATTTATAAATTTACATGAACATATCCATATATACCATGATGCATTTCAATAATTATTCTACAATACAATGGGAGTGCATGCTCAAACAAAACACCTCAGCAGTATTTTAAAGCAGTAAACCACCTAGGCAATTTCTGTACGTTCTGTAGTTTTTGTAATCCACTCTCCCTGTGGTTGAGCAAAATCGAATTGCCTCTCACATTTGCAGACAGCTCTGTGAAGGTGATAATAGAGCTGCTCCCTGCTGTCATGAGGCAGGAAATAGGAAAATGGCATATGGGGCTAGAAAGAAATAAAAAGAGAACTAAACAAGAACAAAAGAGATTTCAACAAAGGACAACTATAACCCAATATGCTTTGCAAGTTAATCTCTTTTCATAATAATTTAACGTACTTAATAATTTATCTGCACACTTCTAAAACTCAAATGCTTGATATCAACTACTCTGTGTAGTTTTATTACCCAAAACATTTGGAATAGAAATTATACTAAAACCCATTATATGCAATGCCTGTAAATCAATGCCTTCTTAGTACTCATGTTAAGGGGTTGAACCTTTTCCAATCTGTTAGTAACTGATCTTAGATTTTGTAGCTAAAATGAAACATATAAAACAATGTATACTTGAATTACTAGTTGCAAACCTGTTGAGTGACACCTGAATAGCAAAATATTAAGAGAGAATTATTAGTAGTTACGTGTACTAACAATACCAAAGACTTCCAGCCTGTTTAAGGACTACTGAGGTGAGCTGAGGAATAAACTAGAAATGATCTTTTCATCTACAGTGAGGTGGGTTTTTAAAAATTTTTATTTTTTAATACAATATAGGCCTCCAAAAATCAAGAACTTACACATATTTACAGTGCTTCTATATTAAATCTTACTGAAGTACCTTAAAAATAAAAAGCAAGCCTACTATACCTTTCCTTTTACACTCTGAATGGGATCCACCACCACAGCAACAGCTCTTTCTGATAAGGCTTCAAAGCTCTGCTGGGTATTGATATCTACACCAGACAACCAACAGCCAAAGCCAGGATGACTATGATACCAACCAACTACCATCTCAGGTCTGAAACAAAGAGGACATTGAGATTCTTAAAAATATAAACATGTATCGCAAGAAGAAGTAGGAACGTATCAGGGCATAAATTACGATGAGCTGTGAACAAAACACCATTGGTAATATTTAAATTACTCACAATAGTATGATGAAAACATGGACATGAATAAATGCGACAAAAGAGGGCTATCATTAAGGGATACACATTAGCAGTGGTAGATCATGCTTTCAGTTTTTCACCCTGTTACCACACCTTCCCTGAAACAGTTTTTACCCTTTCAGCACTTGAGTAAATATCTACTCTTTAACTCCTTGGCATTGAAGGTTGAATTTTCACGGCAGAAAGTCCATTTCAGACATGGACAACGGGAACTAACGGTAGGAAAGGATTAAATATCAATTAAACCAGCAGTAGAACTAGGAACTCAGTCAAAAAGCAATTTGCACTGTTCTGTTCAGCTGCTGAGCCTTTTGCTAACATTAATTTTGAAGTTTTTCCCACAGTAAAAGAATTTGAGCAAGCAGACGACAACTGTTGAGAGGTAGGAGTAAAATAAAAATTTGTTTAAATACTAGGATCTTTTACAAAATTATTTTCCCTTTCTTTTCATTAAAATTGCTCATGAAAAAGCTACAGCTTCCTAATTTTTTTAAATCCTATTTAAAGGGTTAAATAAAAAAATCAATCTTTTAAGCAGGTACTGTGTAGTAATCACCTACACTAAATTGAGCAGCATTCTAATCTTTCTGTGCGATAATCAAAGCTGTAGGTTTAACAGGAGTGACAATCTCCTGACAATTGAAATGCAGGAAGGGGACTGAATTACATGCTATGCTACTCACTTAGTTCCTGGGCCAATTATTTATTTTTAAACATTATTAATAGTCCTTAGATCACTTGTTTTGCAGAAAGCCAGCTGTTTTTTCTAAAAACCATCCAGGGCGTACTTGTTACTGACAGCCCTCTTTACAGTGACTTACCTTCCAGTCTGTTTCAGCATATCCAACATTTTTGCCTGAAACACAGGATCCACTGCTTCCACACTGACACCCTGATTCAAAGGACAGACAAACATCATAGTAGTTGTACATAAAGTAATATTATCTTTTAACTTGTTACTTTCCACACAAAAAAATATTTATAAGTCTCTTTTTAAAAAGGCAACCTGAATACTCTAGTACTACAAGACAGAAGTCCCTTAAATGCACAATACAATTTTTAGGAATGTATTTCAATGTGATTTTTAAAATACTGAAAGAAGATTTTGAATTGCTATGTATGTAATCTCTACAATGAGTAAACATGATTAAATAGGCATAGGAATTTATCTTTTCCTCCTCTGTTTGCTCTCCAAACAGTGGCCTGTTGTTTCTCACAAGTTCAGCTCTACAGGTTTTATTCAAGATAAATAACACATATTGGCCTTATGCAGATTTTTGTATTATGCACAGGTATAGAATAAACTCAGGACAAAAGACTCTGAAAATTTAACTGATGTGCAGCTCTAAGTTACAAAGGGATCTCATTGCTTCTTTTAAGAACATTTCATTTTAGTTACACAAAATAAAGCATCATAAATTCCAGTTATGCCCCTTGACTCATCTCTTTAATCTCTTTATAAAATGGATATTCTTACTCAAAATTAAAATACATAATTTTTTCACATCACAAAAATATCATTTAAGAGACATGCCACTAAGATTTGACAAAGAGAGCAAGTTTGAAGTATATCTAGTTTGAAGTGTATCTATAGCACCATCACAATTAAGTGCATGACATGCTTCTACTCAAACATTTTAAATCCTTTCCCTGGCTTACACTATATGAGTTCTGAAAGTTATCAATTTACAAACCTTATAAGTCACGTAATACCAATATATTTATTCTACATAAGAACATAAAATCTGCATATGTTGATATACACACTTAAGCACTAGACTTCGCTAAAAAAAAGTTTCGACTAATTATTTTTTTCTTCTACTGAAACAAATCCATTAGACTTGTTTGAACTATAACTCACAGATTATACTTTCAGATTGCATCAGAGGTAAAGCACACAAAGCTTTCAAAAAATAAATTTACCATAAGGAAAAAAACCAAACAAGCAACAAAATTATCAAGGTCTAGATACAAAGAACTCACGGTTCCAGACTGTGGCATTGCAAAAACATCAATCACTCTCACAGTATAATCATCAACAAATTCTCCAAGCATCAGACCCATGACTTCCATAGGGACACCAGCACGACCATGCTTCAACATCTGGAATCAAGACCAAACGACATTATATGTTTAACAGGAGGTTCAAGTTTGATTTGAGGTAGTTCTTTCAGCCTTTGGTGATCTATAGTTAATTTGCAACTTGTAGCAGTTTTGGAAACTGTAATGAACTATAAATTAGTAAAAACAAAGCCAACAAAGCAGAACAGAACTAATTAAAGTAAGTTTCTCAGTGTTGCAATCGGTATTAATTTGGTTTTAAAATTAGTCTGACCAGCACCTAGGGAACACAAGTCCATAAACTTTGGACAGCTGCCAGGTGCTCCATCTCCAGCACTATACTCAGACATAGTATGCACAGAACACTTACTTTCAGCAGTGCAAGGGAAGAGATGTAAACCTGTTCTGCCGTATCAACTGCAGGAGCATCTGTGGGTGGCCCCTGTGGAAAGAATAAATAATTATTTTCTCCACCATTGTTATTCTGCAGTTTCAAAACATTTTCTTTTGTTTTCCATATTACAAAACTTACAGAAAAATGCATGTATAACTGTGACTTTGTGGATTAGATGCAGTTGTTACAAACAAAACAAAAAAACGCACACTCAAACCCCAAACACTTCTTTACAGCACCTTCCTTCACTAACGTATTTTAGAAAAGGCACCTAGCCATCATCCCATTTCCCCCCACCCCAAAGAACACAGTCTAAAGAGCAATCTTAACACAACCAGTCAAATATAAAACTAGCAAGTATTGCACTGGGTACAAACCTGTTACAAGCCATTCAGGCTGAGAGTCAGATAAGTTTCCATTAGTCAGCCTTGCTGCAATGCAAACCTTCGTCAGCTGTAAAATACGGCCACTTCTCCAATTAACTATGTGTTTCTTACAGTGGTGTGAATGTAAATGCTGCTGGGCTAGCATGATTAACTGGCACCAACACAAACAGCAATTTCCCTTTGCTTCATCAGCTTTCAGCTAAAGAGGACTTGCAGATAAAGGCTATGGGAGTACTTTGCAGATACACTGGTACAGTGAGAGAAAAAACGGACCTCTGATCCCTAGGTGGAAAAGCTGTGAACAAAATACTTTGCTCTTTGCCTTATGAGTAGTTATTCAAAAATTAGCACAACTGTCCCAGGTGTGAATGATTGGTTGAAACAGGTTCTGTGTACTGCTGAAAACGAAAAACACAGGAGGCAGCAGTTTAAATGTCCCTTTCTCAAGGAGCAAAAGAAATGTTGTTCTTATATACAGAATTCCACACCAGCATACCTCATTACAGTCAATTAACAGCACATTCATTATTTTATTACGAAATTGTGTACAACAAATTTCTGCTGAAAAGACACAGGTTACTTCCACATGAAGTGATGTAAACTTAGAAAGGCAACAAAGCAACTACGGAGTATGGCAAATAAAAAAGATACTCCACACTAAGATAAAAGAGGAAAAACGGTGCTTTTACACAAACATTTTGCAGATTTAGAACTTTGATTCCACAGTTGTAAGTACAACTGGGGGAAAAAAGGAAAAGTTCCAAATAAATTCTAGATTTTTTCTTTAAGAGGAAATTCAGTACAATACGCATCCACATGACATCAAACAGAAGAAAGCAATCAACACATGCCATTATCTCCTGAAGATAAAACTAGGTACTTAAGTAATCAAAATACTACATTTGTATAGTAATTGTCTTTTCTGCATACTTTCATTTTTTCACACACAGAAAAACAACATCTAGTCTTTAGAATACAGACAATAAGAAAATTCAGTTTGGTTTATTTTCCCTCTAACGTCAACAAACACATTCTCTATTAATTCCAGATCTAACCCTTATATTTTGAATCCAATCTTTGTATTTTGAAACTCACATACATGCATGGATCTGTGTCTACCACAGCTGCTTCATAATAGCTTCAAACCTTTATTTCCAACTTGGATATTGCTGACCATCACCTCTCAATATTTGCTCTTCCTCACTTCTTACTACGCATTGCTAATTCCTCTGTCACTTTGGCCTTTTCAGCAATCTTCCAGCAGGTTTAACTTTTCACCTGTATTCTCACCAAAGGTCCATTTTGCATCAACCCCACCCCCTCATCAAATATTTGTCTGGTACAGCCCTAGGCCAACAATGAGATGCCCCAGTGGAGAAGTGCTCCTCTAGCACTCATGCTGAAAAACTCTGTGAGCAGTTCCTCAGAACATTTCACAGAACCAGAGGCATAAAGCACCTGAATCGCTTATACAAAACTTTCTACAATTAAATAGTTTGACTCTAAATCTTCAAATGCCCAATCATTTTCTGATGCTGTTCCTACGTTTTTTCCTCCATAAGAATGTCAGTTTACTTTTTAACCATCTCTCTCCTGCATTAAGTCTATTCTAATGATTCACTCGCAAGTGTTCACTCAGAATTTGGAAAGCACAAAGACTCAAGTTTCCACAATCACTGCAAAGAATAAAGCCCAGATAAACTGAGTTTTAATTTTAAAAGTAACTTTCTAGCTTGTTAACAACTCCTTTTTTCATGCATAAAGCTCTCCCAATTTTCTATCAGTTCTAGACCAAAGATGGTCTGCAGTGAGGGTAATAATACAAACTCAGTGACCTTCAGCTTTAGGATGAACAATAATACCCTTGCTGTGATCACCATACACATTCTACATTTGTTCCAGATTTTGTTTAACATGTCACGGTAAGCAACCATCCCATTACACCATGCAGTATTTTTTAAAATAGAGAATAGCATAATAAAAAATCTCCCCCAAACAAGCATAAGTAGTTCCATGATTTCTGGAAGGCTAATGCTGATGTTTGATTGAGATTAGCTTCTCAAAAATCAGGAGCTTGAAGTGCAGTTTACTCCACAGACCATGGTTCTTGAATAGGCTCTCCTCTATGGAATCTCTAGTGTGTGTTAAGATCTGACATCTATCTTGCAGCTGAGGCATTAATCACGTCTCTGTCCCCTATACAGATGCCTCTGTAAAATCAGTCAGGAGATTCACCACTTATGGGGAGGAAACAAAGACAAACATTAATGCATTTTGTTTCTGTAACATGGCAAATAAATCACCTTAAGTTTAAGAGGAGGTAGGAACTAAAGCAGGGTGTAAAGCCACGGTATTAATTTCTAATATTTCCTTATGATTTCTATATTCCTTGGAGCTTCTAAATGTTCATTTACCTTGGTGATGGTCCAAAAGAGGGGATATTTAATATTACTTCATCAAATCTTTACGCATTCTATGATATAAAGTAGTTTCTGTATTCGAAACTTATGTTAGAAGTCCCCTTGCCAGATGCCAGCACTGATAGTCAACTATTTATTTTCAGCATAGGAAATGTTGCTAATTTATAAAGGAATGCTTCATCAATGTAAATCAACTTGCTTAGTTTTTGCTAGATTGTTTTAGGTTTTTTTTTAAGCCATAGTATTCACTGTGAATGATACTGCACGCTAACTGTGTTTAAATATATATACACATATAAATGACCACATTAGGAGGTATCAACTGCAAACTTCACTGCTCCACTTTAAGCACATGCCATGAGACAGTAAAAGTACTAAAGATCAGCTGTCACTCTTATTGTGCAGTTCAACCAATTTACCTGAACTCAAAAATTAGCTAATGATGGTATACAATGCAGGTTTATTAATTCTCAGTCCTCTTTTAAAAACACAGCACATACTCAGTATGTCCTTGGTCACTGATGCTTCTTTTGTGTGACCTCACTATCTCCTTTCTGTCTGCTCTGTTCTCCTTACAGATTTTAATTACTAGCTAAATTATGGGAAAAAGAAACTCATTATTGCACAGTACCAATTATGTGTATTCATTTTCATGTTAATATTCCTTCCTTTGTTTTGAACGCAGATTAGAATGAACTGCTCAAAAGAATACTGAAATTCAGGAATTTTGAGGAGGAAATGATCCATAGGTCAAGTTTTGCATAATTTTTCTGCCAAAGATAAACTAAACTGCCACATAAAATACTATAATTACACATTTGTATTTCTACAGAAAATGCTAAAGCAAAAGTTCATCAAATTCTTAACATAAAACCTTTAAAGATTTAATAAATAAAACCAACAGAATAGATTTTGGGTCTTCCAAGCAGTTTACTTGACTTTAGATGATGTCATTTGAAAAAAAAGATATTTGGAAACTGGAACCAACTTACTTCCATCTCTGATCACCTTCTTTTCCACAAATGGCTGATAATTTAACACAGTCCTGGAGTGACAGCCCAAGCTTCTGCATGTTAGTTACACAGTATGTGGGAGTTAGATATGAGTTATATGTTTTGAGATCTCTTTGGCCTGTTTCTGCTAGTCTTTCACAGAAGTTTATACATTTCTTTCATCAAGAAAAGAGGAAGAAAGACTTTATTAGCTAATCTCTACATGGAGGCAAGTATTTTACACTGACCCTCCACAGCATGTGTTATTACCACTGTTCATAAACTTCACTGCCTGCCAACTTTAACAAAGAAGCACCATCCTTATGAAGCAGAGTACCAAATTAAATTAACTGGTGTCAGGAACCCAAAGAAGAAAGCATTTCTATCTACAATGCAAAAGATCTGCTGGTATTTTTGGCTACATTATGGTACTCAAAGGACAGACAGTTATCCCACTTGCACAGTTTCGGGAGACTGTCCATCTCACTGAAAAACAGCAAATGCAGCTTTATGGGATTATTTCTCGGGAAACTGGAGAAAAATCAGATTTGGAAACTGCAAGGAATATTGAACATTCCTTTTCCCAAGTATGCCTGTATAAGCTGGATACAGTAATTCTTAAAATTTAAAATCTGCTTAAAAAAGAAAAAACTTTTATGTGCCACTTACTGAAAATGGATGTTTATTCTTAATCATCTATACTTACTGTTAGCCAGTGAAATGAGCTGCCTGATGGCCAGCCATCTCATAAAACCCATCCAAACTCTGCGTTTGTTTTTGTTTAGAATGGCAGAATCCCAAGTTCAATAATAATTGATAAAATTAAGTTAGCACTATTCAAATACCTTTTTTTTTTTTAGTACAACTTGTAATGGAAAAAAATCACATGCAAGTTATGAACAGAAAATTGAACTGTAATATTAAATTATTCATGATAGTATTTTTGTTTCAAACAGTTAAAGAAATGATCCAATATAAAAAGCAGCCCTTTACTTGGGCAGCCCTTGTTGACTAAGTGTTAAAGGCATTTGCCATTCTAACAGGATAAAACTAACGCCTTGAAGTGTTACCTACTCAGGCCTTTTAGCAAATTTGTTAACACTTTTAGGTATATTACTTCACCTTTCTCTTAGTGTGAACTGATATCAATTATTCAGCCAATTTTATTATTAAATGTGAACTAAAGTGTCATTTTAGAGCACTGCTCTTTATTTGTACTATTTTACATTTATTCAAATAGGTATAGAAGGTGGACTTGATTAATTACATGAGCAACTGAGAAATAGTCCACAAATGGATACATTTTCCATTGTTTAAATGGATCTGAAACACTGCTATGGTGTCATGCTAATAGCACAAAAGATGATTTTGAAATACACCATTGCTGTTTCAAAGAAACTCGGTTTTGCAGGGGCACCTGTAATAAAAACATAAAGGCAGTGAACTAAAGTACTGTAGAGCATATCTTAGCTTTAATGCACCAAAAAACATGTTACCGTGTAAAATATAAAATCTGCTACAATCTTTACTACTTTTTTTTTAAATTTATTTTTGGGATTGGAACACTTTAAACATGAACATAGGACACACAAGCAAATCACGACTGCTATAGTGTTTTCTTTCTTTCCCAGTAAGGTAAGAAAGAACCTTTTAATACTTTAATTTTGTGAGTATTAAACAACTAGTGTGAAAAACAAGCTGCATGTAAACTATTTCTACTGCCTCTGCTTCAATGACTAGCTGAGGCAACCTGTTATAGGAGGTGTTAATTGGCAATAGGAGTACAAGTCAGAAGCATGTTCCCCATCGTCCTAACCCAGCAAGGCTAGGTCATTAAAGTGGAAATGAATTCTTTCATGCCGACTTAACCCTTTCAATACGTATTTTCAGCTGTTATATCCAAAGACAATTGAGATAGATTAACTAAAAAAAAAAAAAAAAAAGACAAAAAAACCCTTGCCTCACTTTTGAATTTAAATAAGAATTCACCCCACACGTTTTCTTCATTTCCCTTCTCTATCTCCTCCAGAACAAGTGTTTCAGGTAAAGATGACATTTTATTATGTAGGTAAGGAGGAGAAAGGCAACTGAGGTATAAATGCAAAGACAATTATTGTAAAATAGTAATTTATCACACTAAGGATACATGGAGAGATCAGAACACAAAGAAAGCTTAAAACTACAGTTTTGTGGAGGTAAATTCAACTGTGTGGGTATAGTTGGTTATGAGGGAAAAAAACCCATTCCAGAATACTACCTGCAAAGAAGACACAAACATGAGCATGAGTGCAGAGGAAGCAGAGGTATTAGGGATAATAAGACCTTAAAAGTTCACCAGAGTACCACTGCTCTTCTCTACTTGCCCTTTGTCACTAAGTGGTACAACCTGGTGATGTATTGATATAAATGAAAGATTCCTTAGATCAGCATAGTGCTTTTTACACACTGCTAAGCCTAAAAATCTAAACAGAATTTGGATTGTGGAATAATTTTTTGCTGTACTGAGACAATACACTTACAGAAATTACCAAGTCATGTTCCATCAGTGGAAGTGGCAAAGGGAGTAAACCATACTCCTGGATCTCAATGGTTCTAGCAACTTTGTCATGACAAGCACCAGAAGCCACATATTGCATTTTCTGCAGTACAGGAAGTTAACATGATCAGTCATGACAGAGAAAATTACTGAGGTCATAAAAAAATTTTAAAAATCAGAGAGTTCATAAAAAAAGGAAAAATACATTATTTTGCGCTGTGAATCACACACTAATTAGTAGGAATTTGAAATTTTATTGCTATTTTCAAGCTAGTACACACACAATTTTGAAGTTAGATCCACATCAACAGGATTAGACTTTGAAACTAGCATTATGCCTAAACAGTTTGTATGTTTAGGTCCATTTTTATACCAATTATAATCAAGCATACATAACAGACCACAAAATACCATAAGCCTCAACAAACAGCCTAGATTTCTCAAAGGATCACATTGTCTTCTTACACCATATGTCAGATGAAATAAAAATTGTAGTAACATGTTTAGTCTCAAAGACTCCAAAATGGAGTAGGGATACTAGGGAAGTACTGTGGCATCAACTGCTACTTTAAATTGAAAACCTCTGAAAAAAACCTCACCTTAACAGATCAGATAAAAACTGTCTCAGTATGTTTTATAAAATTCTGTCTCCTAAAAAAAGTTTATCCAGGTTCACATTTACAACAGAACTCCATAAACAGCAATGTTTATGCTGTTTGAGATACATCTCCCTGTATCTTCAAAAACCAAAATTACAGAACACAGAACTTTGTATAGCTTTGAGCATTTGGTTAAACGGGTTGGGATCATAAGTTTGCCAACACCTCTTTGGTGCAGAGCCAAGACGTTACTGCTTAGCTTTTCTGCTTGTTTGCAGTTTTAGTTTCTGTGGGGTTTTGCCATTTTCTTTTGTGTGTTTGTGTGGTGGTTTTTGGTTTCTTTTTTGGTTGTGGTTTTGTTGTTGTTGTTGGAGTTTTTCTGTGGTACTTTTGGTTTTTGTTTTGGGTTTTTTTTGTTTGTTTGTTTGGTTGGTTGTGTTTTTTTGCTTTTAATGAAGCAGAACTTCAAACATAAATAGTCTCCAGATTACTTGGACACTTGGAGAACCTGGCCAGAATTTTGGTTAACAAAAGGAAGCCAAAGTTCAGCTTATGTTCCTATCCCTCTATTAGTAATCTCTACTGCACTAGTTTAATGGAAGAGGTATAATAATTCACCAGTGTGGGCACACGCAGGATTTCCCACACGCTCATAGAATGTAACATGTTTCGCTCATCTAATTGCCCAAAACTGTCAGAATTTTAAAAGGTCTTCTACAAAAAAGACAGTACTACTGTTTTCCAACACTACCTTCGAAAATATTGTCGAAGACAGAGGCTTAAAACTTACTAAGAAAAAAGTATTTACCAGATTTGGCATCAAATGATGCTAACTGAAGTTATTCTGAGGTCCGTTAGGTTTAATTTTACTACACTGTACTCTACAGTCATTCTGTTTAGTCTAATTTTTCTAGAAATAAATATTTATTACCCAATATTAACATGCCTTCACTCTATAAAATTACTTACACACAGCACCTGGATGCAATTTGCAGTAGTCAGACTTTCTGCAATTTTCCCAACACAACTGGTGCAAGAAATGGCCATTTAAGTGTCATCTTTCCTGGTTCAGTGTTTCCTCTGTCTTTACCCCATATAAGCTACAAATTCATTGAGACACAAGGGAAGGTATGCTGCATCACTGCAGTTAATATTCCTCATTATCAAGCACAAGGACATTTTGGACTAGATGACCTTTAAAGGTCCCTTCCAAGCCAAACCATTCTATGATTGTATGACAACTTTATGATTAGCAAAAAGCCATAAGATCAGGGACACAACAAATCCTCAGTAACACTGTACATCCTTTTAAAAGGAACCATTATTTTTCACAATCTCAATCTACTAGAAATAAAAAGAAAATCCAGAGCCCAGTTTCACTCCAGAATAAAACCAGGACTAACTTGTTATCTATTCCTATCAGATTTACCTATCAGAAGGTAGTGGGATTTAGAACCAAGAGCCTCAACGCACATGACAAGTCAGCAGTTGTAGATTTTTGTCTGCCTCCAGAAGTCTCTAATGCAGATTTTTAATTACCTTATTTTAGACACAGTTCTGCCAAGAAGGCAAGTACCTATCAGCAGGTGTTACCTGAGATCACCCTAAAGTACACTTTGAGCAGCAAAGCATTTTACTCAATATGTAGAAGAATGCACTGGGTTCTGTATGCCTACAGGTTCTCTGCTGTGAAGAGTTGGTCCTGTGGATATGAGCAGGTGAGCTGGAGACTCAGTAGCAACATGTAGGAAGGTTGTTTGCAGCACCTGAAAAACAACCAACCAACCCTGCCCAAAACTACACTACTATTAACACACAAACACTTCAAACTTCCAGGAAAAGCCTAAAGAGGACTCTTCTACATAGCAGGAAGCAAACAGAAGCCCTTGTTCCAAGGTGCTGGATAGTAGCATTGAAACTTAGCATGGGATTTCAGAAAGAAGATACAACTTCTAAGATAAAGAAATTAAATCAATCACTGTAAGGCAGCTTACAGAATGGAACATTACAAGTTAGTAGGTGTACTGCAAAAGGCACAAGGATGTCTCTTTTTGTTTAGTCTTCTTTTCCTCATGTTCTTTCTCATTATGGCTACACTCATTTCCCTGTCCAAGCTCCTTTGCCTCTTCCGGATAAAGTCGGGTGTACTACACTGGCAATTAAATTGAGCAGAGAGAAGCTAATTACCTATTTATTAGAAATATGAAAGTTTAAGATCTGAGGCCAAGAGAAGGCAGCTAAAAATGGTCACTAGAGTAAAATAATAGATCAGAGGAAACTGATAATGCTCAGTCACAACATACTAGCTTTTTTAGTTTTATGTTTGTTTGTGATTAAAATGTGAGGTGTGTCTGTAGTGCAGCCATTGTACTGTAAGACAGCTTTTAGAACACAAAACACATACAGGGTTTAAGTAAAATGATATGACTGCTTCTAAACCAATTCTATCATATTTCTATACTCTGCCTTTAGCAGTCCCCAACAACTTTCAAATAAGCCTAACTCGACCCATGAAGTTATTGCCTCCAGTGTAAGCAGACACAGGCCTAAATTTGTACCCTAAATTTGATATGAAGCTTTCGCTGCACAGCCCTTCACTAAAACACTAATCAATGCAGTAAAATACTCATCCCAGACTATGGAAGAAAAACAGTATACTTGCTATATCTAAGGTGGTTATTGTCTCCTTAAAACAAAACCATATATTTTGGATATATAAACTGATGCTAAGACTTTTTACAGAAGATAAGGTAGGCAATTCTTTAAGTCTTCTTAACTTCTTACGGAAGTTGATGTCAGATGTTTTTAATGGATGAAAAATGTTTGTCACTGAGAACATTTTTTTATTCTCTAAATGAGTTGATAGCTTCCAGGGAAAAAAAGAACTGGAATAAACCGCCCAAATTGTACGCCATCTCACCTACTGGGAGTTACATTGGAATTCCAGAAATAGTAACATCCTTCTTACTTGAGAACTTTGCTGGAAAATGTCTCAAAAGCAATGGCACAGAAATGATGCACAATTTTAAGAGCTCTAATTCAGATTTATTACCCCGGCAGAGTATTCTCAAAAGGCGTATCTGAAGTGTCAAATACATGTGAGATGCAGACAATGGTGTATCACCACAATTCAAACCATACAAAGCACATACACCCAGGAGACACAGAAGGGAGAAAGCAGTACAGGTGCAACAGATACGGAGATACAAGAAGACTCTACAGCTTTTCAAGGAAAAAGGCACTTCATTAAAGACAACACATTTGCACCCTTCAAATTAACACATAACCTGTTTCAAGAATCAATAAAACAAAACAATCTTCAATAAGATGTATGTTTTGTTCCTGGTTGAGTTTTTGGTGAGGAGGGGTGAGGTGTCTGGGTTTAATTTTGGGTTTGAGTTTTTATTATTGGTGGGTTTTTTGTTTACATACGGAAGATGTAAGATTCATGTACTTCAAGAGACACATCAGCTTAATGAAGTAATCCAAGGAAACTTGTATGTAATTGTTAATTGGGAATGCTGTACACTGAGCCTGACCCTTCTCTGCCTGCCAGAGCACCAACTCCTATGCAGAAGTCCCACAGAAGAGTGCACTGTATTCTTCTCTAATAACCATCCCGCCTAAATCAGCAGATGAAACAGAACTTTAGATTAGCAGCAGGTCTCCCAAGTTCCTATGGTGCCACAGATTTACTAAATGGGATAAGCATGTTCTAAAAACTCATGATCATACAAGGGGAAAAAGGTTCCACAGCATCAAGCAGTGCAATGCTTGAAACCTCATAATCAAAGCGACAGTTTTCAACTGCCATTTACAATGCCCTAATCTGGAAACATCCCAGCTAACCCATCTGATCAACTATTTCACAGATGGAAGCACTTGATGGCTAATTGGCAAGTCCATGATTCGAATAGCTATCTGCACTTCTATTTTCTATATTCCAAGTCAAGGTGTAAAAACTCCTTATAAGATACAGGTCAGTTCTCTGTCTCCCCCTCCCTTCCCATTTGGATTTTTTCCCTTCCCCTCTGTCATCAAATATGTTAATTCAAAAATACAGAATGAGTTTTATTTTTCATTTATTGTACTAGAACAGTTGTCTGCATGAACAGAGCACTGTAAATGAGTATTTTCAAAAATCCATCAAGTAATGAAAAATTACTTCAACAGCATTTTTAAGAAGTGTCATTGTTTCACTGCTTCTTACCACATCTGGATTCAGCATGTGCTAGCACAGACAAGAACTTGTATTGCTTGGACTATTGTTCTCAAAGTGATGGGCAGAGAAAGCTCGGCTAAAAATGCACTTAATTTGCTCACAGCCTTTAACAATACTCAGTAGGACTGCCTAACAGAGGCATATGTGGAACTGATTTTACTAGCAAACAATAGTTCAGCGTACAAAATGAAGACGAGTGTTGCTCCAAATTCCTGCTTGCTACATAAGTAGAATGCTTTTATGTACCCCACAAAGCCTGTTAATTTGTCTGTAGCAAATGTACAATGCAAAGTAAAGTACTAAATCACTAGTGAAATTCTGTGGTAGGCAGAATTCCGGGGGTATGAACAGGGAGAGATGGAAATTAATCAGGAAGAGAAGATAACTAAAAAAAAAAAAACCCAACATGATAAGGGGCAGGAGGAGAAAGAGAGATGACCATACAAGCGAAGAAAAACAAGGGCATTGCAAAAATCTTAATTTCCATTAACTACAGGGAGGAAGTTAAAGTAATAAGCATTTTCTTTGGGTCATCACAACACTTTCAATCTTTTACAGTTCCCCTACATCTTTTTGAAAAAGCCTCTATGATTGGTTCATCTAATGCACTTACCACAAGAGCAGAAATTCAACACACTAAGAGTTTATTTCCCAGGTGTACAACACCAGTCATGTAAAACACACAATTTCTGCATGAGGAAGTGTTCCAAAGAAGGTCATATTTTTGGCATCAAGTTCAAAACTAAATACAGGTACTTTCCCATAAAAAGAACACATAGTTAATGACCAAGTGCACTGTTAGAAAATACTATGAATGGCTTATGTAATGCCAAAAGCTATAATGTTCTGTTCCCCCTTTCTCTCTTGTCCACCTGCTGCCCCACAAAGACAGCCCTTTGTCCACCTATGACTAAAAGAGAAGAAATGGCTCAAGATTTCTAAGCCACAAGTCACTGGAGGGAAAGCTTATTATTAAAATATCACTTGAAGACTACTTCCTTAAAGATTTGTTTATTAGCCATATGATGACAGGCTTAGGGCAGTTGCGATTTAGCACTGACCACCTCTGGACAAGTGAAGGCCAATCAGCCACTCAGTAGCATCCTAAAGGAGCAAGTAGTAAGAAAAGAGAAACACAAGTTCAGTGAAAGTAGTTCTCAAGTGGAATACAGTACACCAAAAGGCTTGAATAGAATATTGCAAAAACATGAATTCAAAGAGCATTTGGGACAGTGTATCGGGACAGTTGGGAAATGAAGAAAAAAATAACCAAAGAAACCTAAACAAGATAATAATCAGAAGAGGTACTTTTACCAAGGGGAGAGAACCGAGTAACTACAGCTGAAGAAGCTAAAGCAACTCAGTGAGAAAGAATGCCCTGGCAGAGATCAGAAAAGAAATGTGCTGGCCAAGCATCTGCTGTTACTTTAACATCAGTTACAGAGAAACCAAATGGACTGTCAGCAGACCTTATGTGATGCAGTCCTCCTACTAAGCAGTCCCCTAGCTGCAAGCAAAAAATAATGCCCAAATTATGTGATAAAACTACTTTGAAAATGCCTCTCTTTCTACTAGACTATACACACAGATGATTCTTAAGCTAGCAAGAATGACTCACTCAGATGTTTTTACTATGTTCAACCTTTAAAGCAAAAGCTCTGAACAACTGTGACACAGCAATAAGAAAAACAAAAAGCTTTGTACAGTTGTTTAAAACACTTTAGTGAAAACAAATAGTAATAACCGTTTACTTTCTAGCACTACAAAATTTATCCAAGAAGTATCCACCTTCTCTCTTCTAACTCAAAGACACCTGATTCCCTCTGGACTATCTCTCAATCTCAATTACTAATCAACTGATACTTAGAACAGAAGTGACCTTTGAAGGTCCATTGAAACACAGTACTTTAAGGACATAAAAATTTTTTTTTTTAAAGCCTTCCTACTGATTCAATAAACCAAAAGACTACAAAAGTAGTCAAGAATCCAGTGCAAGTAGCAACTTGTATAAAGAGCAATTCAGTTTTCTGCCTTTTTTTTTTTTTAATCCAACACATACTCATCAACTCATTTAAGAGACAATTCCATATTTAAACACAGAGCAGCTCTGCAGGCCAAAGCTACTAGAGGAGTTCATAGCTTCTTCTGAATGTTATATTCTATTGTCTGACACAATTTTCTAGCAAACTTTAAGATGAAAAATTCAGAAAACAGCAGAGTTAACTGTAAATTTGAAAAACAGCTTTGATATGCGTCAAGTTCAGAGAGGACTAAGAAGTGAAAGCTTGAGAGATTAGACTGCACAGATGTTAAAAAAATGAAGAGTCATGAAGCAGGCTGGCAGCTCAGAGGAACAAGAGAAATAACTGCTTAAGAAAATGAAACTAAAAATAACTGAGGGCGGCTTGAAGATTCAGTAAGAGAGCGTGAATAGAATTTTAGCTATAAAAAGGAAAAAAATTACGCACCAAAAGTTACAGCTTATTTGGCAAAACACCTAGAGTTTGTAAATCCGCCTAGAATATTTCACCAGATGCTTCAGTACTAAACCCTCTTTGTAGTTATACTGGACACAAAGGCACTACACACAAAGAAGCTCTGGGTTTAGCAATTTCAGTCATCCCAGAAGCAACCTGGCACACACATCATGAAGTCCAAGACACACAGAACCAATTTCTCCAGAAGAACAAGAATCTGAATTCTTGATTTAGAACAGAGCCCTGGAGGCAGATGAGGAAGGCAGAGAAAGGCCAGCTACTGCAGCCAGCCAAGACCTCAAAGGAAATAACACTGCAGCACGTTCCTAAGGGAAATAATTCTTCCTACAAACCTTAAACAAAGAAGTTCCTAATTATTTTTCTCCCCTGTATCCACAGTGATCAGCACAATGGAATGAGATCAGCTTGGGTTTGTTTTTGAAAACTGCTGGCCATGCCAGTTGACCAAGGGAAAAAGGACTAGGACTTGCTGTAGTGGCAGGAGAAGCCTTACAGTGTGTGAATAGGTCTTTCACTGAGGGACAGCTGGCAGGGAAGCCAACAACAGTCAACAACAGAAGACACAATAAAACACACATACAGGTAGCTACAAGTACCTACAAGTGATAAATTCAGCTCAAATTACCTCTTGAAATTCATGTATACTTCAGTATCTTGTAATGCCCCATCACAATGTGATCCAAGGACTGAAATATATAATTTATGAAGGAGCAGGGAATACGTTCTGCCATTTAGAACACTCTTCATGTTCTGAAATTCCGTATTATTGGACATTGATTTTTAAAAAAAATTATGTGTTTCCAGTGCTTTTCAATTCAAACTTTAAAATGTTCAGACATCAAGTGAAAGGTTAATAAATGTTATGTAAACTCAGCACAAGAATTCATACTGACTAAAAAAAAAAAAAAAGGTCAGGCTATAACAATGATTTGCATATACATAAACAATTTCTAGAGTCAAAGATTATTACTATGAACTCTGGGGTTTTTTTGATGCTGCTTTTAAATATAACAAAAGAAATATTCCATAATTGATTAATATTAAAGATTGACAAGCTATATACTCACCTGTCCGAGCCCAGGCATACCTCCTCCCAGTCGCAGAAGTCTATCCATATTTCTAGAAAAACAGAAACAAAGGAAAAATGTTCCCAAGCTCTGAAATGTTTACTAAATTGCTATCTATATAATTCACCTTCAGTCACTGAGTATGTCAAAAATATTGGTGGTAATTACAACACAACATCAGACTTCCTGTTAATTAACACCACATATTAATTCAAGAAGCTGTCTTCCATGCTAATTAACAGACTTTGTTTTATTGCTTTAGTTTTGGGTTATCCCCGTTTCTGAGGACGAGCACTCTTGTCAGACTTCTCAAAACTTTCCTATCATTCAATTAATTGGGGGATTTTTGTTGCTTATGATCAGCACCTACAGCCAGAAAGTTCCTAAAACTTATTAGATATACAATTGAATTTACTTCAATTTGTTCAAAAATCATGAATAAAAATGTTAAAGTAAGGATTTTAGCATCCTCATTAGTAAGTTCTGCGCTAATTAACTTACAGCTTGTCAGTTATCATCAAAACTACATGTGAAAGACACTAAACAGATTATGGATCTCTGAATTAGCATCAAAAGCTTTTTTTAATGAACTCATTATACTAAAAGAAATACTGTAAAGTAAACATTTAATGTGTATATAGTTAGAAGACTAGTGACAGTAGAGTCACTTAATACATTTCCAGTGTTGCCTGTGCCATTGCTTTAGCACAAGATTATTCCAATCAATGCAAGTTGTTACTTAAAAAAAGAAAAAGCAGTTTTTGTGTCTTGTAACTTTCAAAGGAGTGATCTCCAGGAATAAGAGCTGTTAAGGTCTTCAGCTAAGAAGATTACAGTGATGTTTCTTTCTCTGCAGTTTTTTCACTTTCTATTGTTGAAACAACAACTATTTCATTGTGGATACCTAAGTACGGGTTCTGTCCCAGTTTTCACAGAACTTTATACTGCTTTCTTGTCTTCTTCAACTTCCTAGCTTTATACAAGAAAACTCAGAGATAAAAAAAAAAAACAATACTACTTTTTAAACAGCTGTCTTCAGCGAACCAAGCCATTTCCAAGGCATATGGAAATTAGAAAATGTTACTCATTTATTTTCTTTGTGAAATAGAAGATACAAAGTAAAGCATCAGAAACTGTGATCTTAATTGGACAAGTTTTAATACAACACAACAAAGCCTGTTTAGGTGATAAAAGGAAGTATGATTCCTGAAATACATTCATCTTCCAAATGGATGTTACATTACAAATAAGAGGATTATATACATAATTTCAGACTACATTAGCAATACTAATTAAACAGACTTCTTTTAAAAAGTAGTTATGCAAAAGAACTTGAAAAATAAATTTGCTTTGTTTTTAAAAATAAAAGTCTTCATGTTGAAGGTGAATGTAATCTCATTATTTCTTCTGAAATTTGCTAGTATTTTTATTGGCTAAAGAGTAATACGCTTTACTTCAGTATAAGGTTAAAATAAACAGTTTAAGCTTCTAAACACACAAAGAAGCAGCACTTTAATTCCTACTTTAATAATTTCATAACAATATCAAAGATACATGGATCAATAATACTTGCTCTATTTGCTAATTTCACTTTCCCAGTTCAATGCACTACCAAGCTATTAGTTTAATTTCATTCACTCCCTTGATTTTGAAGGTACATGTGAACCCAACAATTGGAGCCTCAACTAACAGTCAGTACTTTCTTAAAGCTCCATTGGCACTGTATGAATTAAAAAGGAGTTCATTAAAGGGTCAATGGTTATCCTTCTCTTTTTCACAGTCATTGAAACCAAGTTTCTTTATTAGAGGCAAAAGCTGCACACAATGCATATAATTTTCTATCCTGAACTACAATAAATTCCAAATCAAGTTGTAGGATTTCCTGGGAAAGGTTAAATCGCTGTTTAAAGCTATTATGTAAGCATATGTTAAATGGCTTCAATGAAACAGTCACAATGTTACCATAAATTAACGCCAACTACATTTCATTTTACCCGGTGTGGCAGATACTCCTCCTTTGAAACACACAATGATTCATCTTCTGTGACACTAATGAGGGCTGAAGAGTAACTAGAAGTAAATTTAAACTACTAAAATTATTATTTTAATCCATCATGGTTGTACATTTATTTTAAGAAACCCTTGGTCTCTACAACTGATAACCATAAAACCAGGCGTTCCTACAATTACACAACTTCCATAAACTGGTGAGGTGTATTATCTATGTACATTCAAGAAATAATATTGAATAACAAATACTTTAATGCAAGTGAAAAGCAATAGTTAGTACTAACTAGTTAATATTTTATTTACACAGTTTATTCCAGTTTCTAACTCAATAGAATAGTACATTATTTATAGAAGCATATTTTGCCATAATAAAGTTGGATTAGACTAGTGTGTTAAACAAACTGATTATTTATCAGCAAAACCTTACAAAGAAACTCATTGCCTTACCCAATTGGAGAGATGCAACATTTCCCACCTAACTATCACCAACTAATTACTGAATTGAGATATTCAGATTTTTAAGAAAGTGGCACAAACAGAAAATCTCCAAAAAACCAGTTCCAGATACACTGCAAACTGTTTCACTAGGTCCATGAGTTGACTGGTTAGAATTGTGGCAACTAGTACTTTACTTGCCTATTTGTAATTGAATGTTTTAGTAGGTTATAGCATATTTGGATTTAAACATATTTGTTTACTCTGTATAAACATCTGAAGAATTTAGGTTAGCAAACCAAACCAAAGCTACTTTTAATTTTTGTCAATCCACTGTATCTAAATATTATTTCAGCCATAAATTCCATTTATGAAACAATGTTTTCGTAAACCTTAAAACAGCTTAAGCAAAATTTTTAGACCTTAATTAAGATAACTTTAGCCTTTACAAATAAAGCAAATATGCATTTCTAACCTGGTGCTTAGCAAGAGGTGATCAGAGATCAAATGTGGCAGCAGCTCCCACTTTTTGACTATAAAGATGACACCAGTAAGTCTCTTTCCTATACAAGGAAATAGAAAGAAGAGGGAAGAAAACCAGTAAAAATCAGAAACAATAGCCCATATAAAAAGAAACGTTACATGGATAACCCCCAAAAGGACAAAACATCACTGAAGAATAACCCAAAGAATGTTTCCTGGGTTTTCTTTTTCCTTTTACCATATAATCCCTTGAAGTGGTATATGCCACATCTTGCTCAAGTATCCATACCACTGAAAGAAAGTTCCAAGATTCTCAAAATGACATGGAAGAGTATTTTAATAATCCATTCAAGCAATTTACAGCTAATCGATTGTTTAAAATGCTGTTAGAAACTGAAACCATGGTCCTTTTCTACTATTTTAGAAAACCTTGTCTAGCTAAGATGACCCAAGCACCAAGGTTAAGAGCAGTCTGCAGGTACAGAAAGTTTTGTTTATTTCTGCAGGAGCAGTTTGTGTGACTAGAAAAGTCACAGAGGCGCTGTGGTTTGCCTGAATTCAGGTTGAGAAAGGCTGCTTCACATTCAATTTAGGAATTAAAATTCATGCTATCTTCCTCCCAGAGAACACTGCCCACTAACTGCATCCACTCAATCATTTGTAGAGCAGTGTTTTAAAACAGATCTGTGAAATGATCTGCGGCCATGATTTGATAGACATTTTTTTCAATGTCAGTGTTAACATAAGGAGCAGTGGGGAAGCTGCTGCTGCTTACCAACTTGATGCTGCTTTCTCAGTACTGCCAGGACAGCCATTTGTGCAGCCTTGCAGCAAGCTGATAGGATAACAAAAACGTTGGTTTTAACCCTGTTCACTTCTCTGAGAGGATTCACACTGCATCCCTGAAACAGTTGTCTTGGCGTAACAGAAAAAGAGGTCTTGGAAGAGCTGATTGCTTCTAACACTAATCCAGACTCCAGAAGACATTTATGTCAAATCATTCTTTAAGCTGAAGCTGCCCAAAGAATGTCTGGGTTTGGGGGTTGGTTTTGAGGCTTTTGTATGGGTGGGGCTTTTTGTTTTGCTTTGTTTATTAGTAATTGAGGTAATTTAACAGAGACCTTACTGAACCTTAGCTCAAAGTAGTACAAGAGCTAAAAAAGATGAGTTCACCTTCCCGGAAAGTTAGAGGAGAAAGAACAAATCAGAGTCTCTCAGTGCTGACAGGTTGGGGTGGAATTCCACTGACAATTCAAAAGAAAAGTTACTACACTTCTGACAGCTTTGCAGAAGGAAACGATTCAGGAGAGATCATGTGAGCCAGGACCACAACAGCCAGCAGCACAGGCTACAACAGAACTGGATCCAGTTCTTCAACTGGGCTTCAGTTATAACTCAATGCACTTTTAACAAGCTGACCACCCAGGTGACTTGATTCCCTTCCCTACTTACTACAAGGGTATTAAAGAAACAGATCTCTGTGAGCTTGGTCTGTTCTCCAGGGAGGCACACAGCACGGTCACCTATAGCTGAGAATTTTTCCTCTCTCTGCTACAAAATGCAAAAAGTTAGTTTTGATTATGCAACCTACCTATTGGTTTTTTCCCTACATTTGCACACACATAGACACACATATAAACAAAAGACAGAAAAGTAAACAAACAGTTCACAGTAAATCTCACCTCCTTTACTTCCAAAGTCAGCAAAGGTATTTTGATAATGTTTCCTCTGTCTGCAAGGAAGAGTCAACAGTCTCTGTTTAAAGCAAAGCTTTAAGGAAGTGAGCACAGGTATCAAATAGTTCCATATCAGGAAAATGCAAAACGACAGTTATTATAATCATAATAAACTTGCATTTTGGTGCAAGCAGGATTTGGATGACATCCACTCATCACTGAGATCATTATGGTAAATAGTGGCTTTAAAAAACAAGTAGCTTCTCTGCTTATGAATGTCTATGATTGAAACACCTTCACTAAAAAATCTTGGTCAAAGGCTAGTATTAAAAAAAATCCATGCTTCCATTGCTGTAGTTTTCTTTTAACTCTCCTGGCCTCAAAAGGGAAAAGTCTGTGGATGTTAATAATGAAGTATACACAGAGCATCTCAAAACTGATCTGAAAACAGAAATTTAAAAACTCATGTCTAATATTTGCTCATAATACCACTGCTAGGTGACTGTAATAATTGGAAAGAGCTGCCCATTTGGAGAACTCTGGTTCATCATTCAGTTGTTTGCTGGTACTTTGAAGTTACTTAAATGCTGACTTCTAATAATGAAAACATTTTTCCTTAGGTAACATAGGGATGAAGTTATATAAAAGGATTATGCACAAATGTATTTACACATGTAGGTATAAACCAATAGCTACTGTGTTTATACTTGGCATGTTTCAGCATGTATTTTGAAATCAACTTGAAACACGATCTTAAATTACTGTATCTCTTTTCATGAGACACATGAGTTTCACACTACAGTGCACTATTTTTATCTAGCATTAACACTCCATGATGCGATCCTTCAATGAAAGACGGTTCTTCTGGGTTTGCAACTTTTGAGTCAGTAAAAAAAACAAATATCAAAATCAGCTTCAACATACACAGAAAACACTGGCTACTAAACTGCCCCATTAGTGGAGAGAGTATCAGGCTCGACTCAGGTGACAGCAATTTACTTCACAATTTTGTACACTGAGTGAGTTGATGCAAATCATTTCATCTTCGAAAACTCGGTTTCTCCACCTGAGACTACATAATAAGCTTTGTACAAGCACTCCCAGGTCTCCTGTTGAGAAGTTATACATAGCAGATGATCAACAATTTTATTAACAGCAACTAAAAAAGCAGTTTAAGGTTTTTGCTGCAGCTGTAACCATTTCAGCTTCACTAGGGATGATAAACAGCTATAAGGGCAAATCAGTTGAGAAATTACATCTTGCAGAAAAACATCATTTCACCAAGAAAAGAACAGGTAAAGTCATCAAACCAGAACAGATACTTCACATAGGAAAAGGCAGAGAGGGGGTGGGGCTAGTCTATCTTCCTATACACTTTGTATGAAAAGAGAAAAAACAATATTGATGTTACCACCAATTGTCAGTCACATGTTCATTAAAGCTTAAGATCAATCATGTCATGAAAGAGTCCAGTCTCAGTAGTGCAAGTCCAGAATTACACAACTATTTTGCTTCTATAACATGCTCAGTTCTATAAATCCAGATCCTATTTCAGGATCGCATAGACCTGAATCTCAATAGACACAAGTTGGACTAGAAGGTCTGCAGGTTTGCTTCTTGGACTCTGCTTTCTGACTTCCAGAAGTACAGCAAACCTAATTCTACTATGTTCATTGCTGAGCTGGAGTTACTGAAGTAACATAGACTGAAACAAACTACTCTAGAGCTACTAAAGAATATTCACACCAAACTTACAAGTAAGCAAAGATTCATTAACAAGTTGCATCACCACAGAAACCTGCAAAATTAATTCTAATTTTATGCTATATATGAGTTCTATATGCTATATATAGAGTTCTCTGAAATCTGCAAAAAGGCAAGTAAACACATAAGTATTGTGGAACTATTTACAAACAGTAGTTCCACAAACTATTGTGGAACTATCCACAACTATTGTGGAACTATCATACCAGTTCTCTATTATTCAAGGTATCCTCAATACCTGTCCTTTCCTAAATTACTCTCTTCCATCATCCTAGATGTTACAAGACACTTGTACATACTATTAGTATATACTCCCTAATGCTTGTCAGGAGTGAATCACTTCCAAGAAAGCTTACAAACTAATTTATAGGTTGGTTTATTTAATGCTAATTTTAAAGCATTCACTAGTTTATAATTTTCTAAACCACAGATATCAAATGAATATCACTGACATGGAATGCTTTAACAGGTGATTTTCCACTAAGCTACAGGCTAAACCAGTTGCTCAAAGTCACACTAAGTGATTCAGAAGCAATTCATATGCAAGCCAATTTCTGAATTTCTTCACAAACACAGATATTTCTCCCTGTTTCAATAAGGTCAGAAACAGTGAAGACTCTGCTCAACAGAGTCTTCTTCCAAGTGTACTCCCTACACTTGAGGTAGACAGTACACCTCGGACTCATATGTTGAAAGCTTTAAGATGAATACAAACCTGTCAGACTTTTCAGCTTGCCTCGTACCATTTCAGTTATATACAGCTTTCAAATACATTTACACAAAACTTCTCTTTAAAAAGTAAATCTCAAGCCTTGTGCTTTTCTGTTTTTCCACAGCATACCTAAAACAAGTGCAACTGTAAGAGATGACACCAGCACACACCCAGATTTGCCAACTGTTTACAAGCATCCAACCAGATTACATAAAGTTGTTCCAAACCTGATACTTGAGTCGGGCTGCATACTAGAAACAGCGCTGCTAAATTTTGTTTATCGCTCCTTTCCTACTTAATTCTGCTTCTTTCTCCTTCGCGTATCCCAGCCCGTGCTTTGCCCTAACTCCCGCTCCCTGTCGGGCTCCAGCGGTAACACTGCCGGGGATCGCGGCACCGCTCCGCCCCGGGAGCAGCAGCGCTGCCGCCCGTGAGGTGCCTCTGACGGGGCCCGGAGCGCACAGCGACGCCGCTCTCGGCGCTGCCGAACCACGGCGGGCCGGGGCGGAGGCGGCCCGGGCCGGGGCGGAGGCGGCCCGGGCCCGGCCGAGTCCGGCGGCCCCTCCCGCCGCCTTCCCCCGCCCGTTCGCAGCCGCCCCGGGGCCGCCGCTTTCCCGAAGCGCCCGGACCTCCCCGGGGCACAGCCCGCACCAACACCGGCGGGCCCCGCCGACACCCCCTGGCCGGTGCCGCCCGACAGACCCGCCCCGTCCCGCTCCCCCGCACCGCCCGCGTCCCCGCCCGGCGCCCCGGCAGCCCCGCCCGGGCCGCGGGGCCCCCGAACACCGCAGAGCGGGGGCGGCCGCCCCGGCGGGCCGGGCCCTCACCTGGGCCGGAGCCGCCCGGGCCGCGGTGAATCAGCCGGATCTCATTCAAACCGAGCCCTTCCCGGTTCACAGGGCACCCGGCGCGGCTTCCGGCCCCGCGGGGAGGAGCTTCCGAGAGTGGAGGGCTCGGAGCGCCGCGGGCGGAGCAGCCGCGCTCGAAGCGGCCCCGCGGAGAGTGCCGGGGGTGGCTTCGTCCGCAGCTCAGGGTCACGCTGCGGCCGAATGTCACCAGAGCTCAACCTGCAAGACAGTGGGGTGGCAGAAGAACCAACGAATGTGTCACCGAATCAATAAAAAGATGGTTGCTATAATGGGAACAGTGCATGTACTCTCAAAAACAGTGTTACAGAAAATAGGAGTATTTAGAGAATAGCAATAAGAGTGGCCATATGCCTAAAACTAGCGGAAGCAGAAATGGGAAAGAGCGAGAGTTTTTGCCAAACTAAGACAAAAGCATGCTGATGAATTATGCAAATTTCTCTGATGCAAACAGAAGCAAAATGGAATTTCTGTTATCCTCATGTTAAGAGAAGAACAAAAACTCTTTTGTAAATTAAAAGAGGAACATGTCAGGCCAAGGAAATACTTTTCCAGACAGTATGTGAGCAAGTTGTGAATCTCAATGCCTCTTACGAACTTACGGCTAAAACAATAAAAGTTTTTAAATTTGATTGATGTCTAGTTACTGAAATATTGCAAATATTTCAGAAAGTGTTGGGAACGTTTAAGAACCTATAAAAGGACTCTCTATAATACAGAGTTTCTGCCATGAATGACCAGGAAGAGCCCTGTGGTTTGTTTGAAAATCCTTTAAGAACTGAGAGTGTAATATTAGAAGATGATCGGCATTTTCTGCTCACAGACCAACTACATGGAAGCAGGTGAAAAGATACTATGTTATAAATTATACAGAAATAACATCAGATACTGTCACCACTTCCATGACACTTCAGCAGATGTGGAAGTTTTAGGTTTTTATACCATGAAGTATAAAATTAATCAAAAGAAAGGGAATTACCATGATATAGGCTATTCCGTTTTTTAAGAGGGACAACATTTTTGAAAAGCAATATTCTTATAATGGTCTCTTCCATTCCTTTTCAGCTTTACTAGGCTGAGGGAATCACAAGAGTTAGTCTCCAAAAGATTCTTAAAAAGCTAAAGGATTAAAATATAGTTTACATTGTGGGTCAGTCATTTCTTTTTCTTGTTACTTACACAGAACCTATTAGTGGAGTTTATTGCTGCACCCACAGCCAAATTACTCAGAAACAAAGAGTTAAAAATAAAATCTATGTGTGTCTGTGTGTATGTCTATCTATATATGCTTGGCTCAAACAGAAAAAAACTCGCACCCTGCTTCTAACAGGCTGTTACGTTCCTTCCTGTTTTAACCTGGCAAAACTTAGCTCCTGTCTTGAGACTGTGTTTTGAGACTTGTACATGTCTTAATGTTCTCAAAAGTCACTATAATAATTATGTTGTCAAATATTTTTGTTTTAGGTTAAAATTATTGAGGTAAAGAATTAATTTAGTGAACTGAAATGCTTTATATATTTTGCTGGATTTGAGAGCAATCCTATTATTCCTCCATGTTCACTGGAATTCTGACTCCTTAGTGAGAAATACTCATTATATTTCAATTCTCACTCTGCAGTCATGTGTCTTTAAGGAACTCTGCACTTCTGAAAAAAAAAAACCCAAATATTTATGAAAAGTGAGCATTCCTCTGGGTTAATATGCATAACAAAGAAAAACAACATAGTTACATCTTTGTATTATACCTATACCCACTGACTTAAATGAGCAATGTCATTTCAGCCCGTTTGAAAATTTGGCCCTTCTCCTTTGAAATACAAAGTGAAACAGACTTTCATTGTTATTCCCAATTACACTTCAAGTCATAGTATTGACTTTTTTAATATATACATTTATTGAAATTTTATAAATAAGTATAGTTACAGAAGAAGGAATAAAGGAGAAAATAGGAGAAATATTTACATTAGAAAGTATAGTGAATTGATTGGATATATAGAGGCAGTATCATGGTTGGTGCTTATGACAGATGGTATTTTATATTTTTATGTAAAAAAGATATATTCTTAATTGTATATGTCAAAGGAAAGAGACCATATGTTGTTAAACACTTCCAAATTGTCATTTAATCTGAAGGGCACTCACTTGCTCAAATGCTACTGAATCACTTATTGTTTTGGTCTAACCAGCATTAATCTATAGAAGATTTTATTTAATGTTTCGCAGTAATGCAGTGCTGAATGAAAATATTCAAGGTTTGTTGCCTTTTTTATTACTTGGATGGCTGTCATAAGTGATAAAAACCTTCCTTTGGCTGGACACTTACGTTCTTCCTGTTTCCCCATGCTAACCTATCCTTGCTTGCAGTGAAGTGATCAACAGGGATCAGACTTGATAAGACATCACACCATTTTTTCCTGGTGTATAATTTCCCCTTCAAGTCTGTTTGTGATTGGATTAAAGTAGCAATATTGCTGAGCCTCTGTAATTAAATAATTTAATTTTACAGAGCTGAGTGAAAAAATTTAGGAGTTGTGTGTAGAATGAGAAGAATGCACTGAGAGATTGGCTACAATTTTCTTGCAAATCATATATATAGATAAATATAGTCCTCGTTTGTGCTAGGACAGGATGAAGTCTCCAGGACTAAGATAAAATATTAAAAAAAAAAAAAGAAAAAAAAAAAAAAGCCCAAACCCCCAACAAACCCAACAGAAGATACAGTTTTAGAAAACCTGGTATTAGAATACAGGATGCACTGTGGATTCAACAAAATATTAGAGTTGTAGATAGTTTTATTTCTGTGTTTAAACATGTAGAACAGAGTATAGGGAATGAATATACAGAGGGGAATACAAGATCTGATGTCATGCTTGTGAGGGTTTAATAGAGTCAGAAGCACACTATTAAAATTTTTTTTTTTTTCTTTTTTTGCTTAGAACTGTGTTTGGCTTAGAACTATTGCTGAAAAAGTAATGGAGGAATATGGAGGAATAGTAGTTTCTTGAACTGCAACTTTTTACCCCAGAAGTGGACTGGAGCTCTGTCTTGGCAAACCTGTATATGGGGAAATGGTTTCTTCTGTTATGCTTGGCAAGCACTCACACAGTTAGAAGTGCTGATGGCGACCTCTGCGACATCCCCAACAGCTTGTACAATGCTTGATCAACTCCTTGCTGTGTACAGAGTAGTAACAGGTCTTGTCACAAACAATGAATAAAATTTTACAGGATTAGTTAAAGATAGTATATAAGAGTGAGATTACTTTTTTTAGTCTTCTCAACAGTTCCACAAATCAGCTGCAGAAGGCTGTTAGAGGCTTGAAAGAGGCTTCATTAATCATGAAACATATGATTATTGAAAACCTGCAAACAAAACTATTTGCATCTCTTCCAGAGCACAGACCTGCCCATTAAAGTATGACAAGTAGAAACTCATCTTAATTTGAGTGAGAAGAATGGTAACAATATATTTGGATATAATCCATCCCAGTTTAGAAGAGAGAGGATATTAAGAAAGCAAACATTCCCTACAATGAGCCATAAACATGGCCCCACCCCAGCTCCAGTTGGTGCCAAAAGATCTTGTTTATATTGGAAGTTTCAGTATTCACCAGCCAATACAAGTTTCATATACAGTCCTAAAGGAAAGTGGACTTTTGGTTTTATATTTCTATTTGAAGTGATGTCTGAGTTGTGAGAACTATCTGCAAACCATCTGGAGAAGATAAGGCCAAGAAAAAAAATCAGTCTTGCTGGAAATGCTTGTGTTGGGGGTGTCTATGGAAAATTTTTATGAGGAAACAGAAGTGGGTTTGTGTCCCTGGCAATTGCAAAGGTGCTACTCTGTGAGAGACAGTTTATTTAAATAACTGTGTAGAAGACTGTAAATTGAAGACTGTAAATTAAGGGAAAGGTGGTATGTAAAGTGGACGTACTGTGTTTTTTTTCTGGATTACTGTGGGATGGAACACCTAATTACTACACCTAATTTCTTTTTTCCTTTATTCATTGGGAGATTTTCCCCTTATTTGTGACACAATAAAAATAACTTTAGACTTCCTTTAATGCTTAAGATATTTCTGATATTGGACTGAAACATTGCTTTTAAAGGTGCAGTGTAACCGGTATAATGCTTTTCACCAATTTCAGGTGGTGAGGGCAAAGAAAAACAGCTTCCTTCTATGGCTTTGTCTGTGTTAGGGAGTAGTACAGACTAGTAGGAACAAATGTGTAGGGCTAAACAGGAAACCATTATATATTTATTTCAGCATTTTTTACTTTGGATAGCTATAATTGAGTCTCATAGAGTGAATGCCCATTTGCAACCAAATTCTATTAAGCATGTTTCTGGTCTGCCATTTTTCATATGACAGAATCCACTTCCAGCACTCACAAATGGCAAATCAAAACACCAAAACACTTTCATGGTTTCCTTTTAAGGCATACTCTGGATCCTAATTTAAACAACCATGTAGATGCGTGATATCTATCATCTTTTTTTTTGTGACAGGAATTAACCAACAGTACATAAAGACAACATGGCAGAAAGCTGGAGAAGAGTGAAATAAAACTGAGGAAGGTGAAGTCGTCCATACTGCTACACATGGCGCGCCCAAAGCACTGGGTATATACAATATGTTCTATGGAGGGCCTGAGGGACCTGTAAACTGCTAGATAAAAACCCATTCAGTGAATATTTTGATCCTCACAAGAGTGTCACTTGGGAAAGACACATTTTTTACAAGAAACCAGCTGCCAGATGAGACCATTGACCATTGTTAAGATCTTTAAAATAAAGCCAAGTAATGTGAATTGGAGCAGTTAACAGATGGATGAATTACTTGTGATATAAGTGATAACCAAGTCAAAGCAAGGTGAGAAAAGGACTTGACATTGCAAAGAACAGCGGATATTTGCAGGGCTAGTAAAGACTGCTTCCCAAATAAAAGTGTTAGCTAGTGGTGAAAGAACTGGAGTGTATCTAATTAAAAATGCATACCAAAGCATAAAGCGAATACAAGGGTAAACAAATGGCAGAGACCAGACTTGTTTTCAATAGACGTAAAATCAATCACAACATGGTGAAAAGGTCCTACACAAGAGGATCAGTGTCCTGTATACAATGAAAGCAGCCATTTTGCAGAAAATAGATTGCTTTCAACTCAACTTGTAAAGATATGCCTAAGAAAAGCTATCCTTGACTACGCTGCTGGAGGACATAGGATGATGACAACAGTTACTAGAGTGACTTATTTAAAGGATGGTAGGGATGATACCATTCTATAAAATAAGATTATCTGCTCAGGCAGAACATTTAGCTTTGAAATTACCTCACAAACAGGGATACAATTTTTAGATTCTGGAAATTCTCTGGTGACACAGAAGTAATGAAGAATTCCTAAATAGCTTCATTCCACAGAGCTCTACATAAATGAAATAAATCTGTAGAGATTGTATTACTCTAATAATCACAGAGATATAGCAGTGAATAAAGTATTTGCACTCTTGGTGCCTTTGGAAAACAGTGTTCTGTTCATCATTTGTGATTTACCCTGTTACTCAGAACGTGAAAGAACCTGTACTTTCTAATTAAATAGAAACTGGAGCTAAATACAAAATAATGTATCCAACTCATACATTAAATCTGTGACTTCCACATAGTCTTCAGACTATGGTCAAGCTATTGGTCAGATCATGTTAACTCATCTCTTTAGGATGGTCTCAGTTCTTGCAGCCCATCAAGATATACCCTGTGGCATTTTTTCCTCTTCATTACCCTGACTCCTTCTTCCATGTTGTCCTTTGTAGAATTCTCTGCTATGCTTATAAACATGAAAGCATGATGTCCTTGTTGTGTTTGGAAATTTTCTGAGGTAAAACCAAATTATAAATAGCTAGCTAAGATAAACCTGGACATTCGTCCTCCTTGGTTGGTTTAGAAAAATAGTTATTTTGTTGATTAAACATGTACATTATACTTCAGTCAGCTCAATTTGTAATGTGAGATATTGGTAGAAGGAAAAGGAAACTAAAATATAGCATAATAGTTTCTTAACAGTACACAACCTGTACAGTTGTGATCATGCCTTGTTCTCTGTGTTGATCATAGGAAAAATACTAGAAGTACATAGAAAAGGTTAGTTTCATTTTTGTAGTACCTGAATTGTCAGAAATATAATTTCTCAGGATGTTATTACCCTGAATAGGCAAGCTTCTTACAAACATGGAGAGAAATGTAATTTGGGTAGGCAGGGTACTTGCAATTGCCAATAAACTATTCAGGTAAGGCAAGATCCTTATTTTAGCTACATTGGCTATGTGCCATAAATAAATACAGTAGCAATTTATCTCATCTCACTAGCTATCTTGATTCAGTTGATTAAAGGCTATAAACTGACTTTAATTATATGTTGTAACAGTTGGTGTTTGGAGACCTAAGTATTTGGGTCCATGTGGCAGCAGTTTGAGTCTCCATTGTAGAAAGGATTTGAAGCAGCTCTTAATACTGCCCAGATTTCTAATTTCAGCATTTTTTTTTAAATTCATTTGCCTCCAGATTTTTTTTGTTCATTTACAGAGTCTTGATTCTTTTAGCTTGACTATTAAACACTTTTTTTTTTCCTATCTTATTCCAGGTCCAGAGTTCAGTACAAGCTCCAATTGAACCTAAGCCTTTTCTCTGCAAAGGTGGGATATGGAAATTGGGATACATTTCACGTATTTTTTGCTAAGCTAATCAAACAGTAAGACATTTTATCCTTGCAGAGAAGGTAGATGCAAATATTACACTTATACATGCTATTGTTTTATAAAATGATTTGTGCTTTTTTTTTTTTTTTTTGAGTTCCTGGAAACTAATGAGGCAACTCTCAGTATCAGGTACTTAAGGCATCATTGATCTGTTCTTTGAATAGTTTATGATAATTTTCAATTGAATTAATTTTAATTAAATTTAAACTTTATTTTATTATTTTATTTCATATTTAATTACTCTGCTAAAAAGAGTAAATATTACTCCCTTGTCTGTTCTTGTTATTCAAGTGTTATTCTCCACAGCACTGTCTAAGTTATTATATTTTGTTTTGCTGATAAAAATGAGTCTAAATCCAGGTAAGAAGAATATTCAAGGCAAAAGTAAATACCAAAGCTTGTTGTAATTAAATAAAAAATTGAAACCAGATTATGGAAAATAGATACTCATTAAGTTTTATAAATTGTTGTGTTGCTGGCATTTAACTTGCTGGGTGATTAAAATGTGATACAATGCACATTTTTTAATTCTGGTTTTGAGCCTTTTGAAGAAAATGGATTTGAATTATTATAGTAGAGTAACATCTTAAATTGTCTTGAGACCACAGATTTTTCTAGCTACCTGATTAAGCCAATGCGACTGTTTTAATACCCCAGATAACTTAATGCACAGATCTAAATGGCCAGTTACTGAAGTCCAAGACAATACTTCTGAGTCTGCTACATATTTTTGATCATATTCAAACTTGATACTAGCCCAAATCTTAAAGTTTACTTTGGTTCTTGTTTTATTTCCAACTATTTGTGTCAGTATATAGCAGTAGTTTTCGATCTCTTTTGAGTTGTGAAGTCATAAAAAATTTCAGTGGACTAGGAATTGCATTAGAAACATAGTATAAGGACAAAGAATTAGTGCACAGATCACAAAGTTAACATTAGTGCTTTCAAAACACATTGGAGCAATTGAGTAGTTTTCATATATATGTTTAATATATCTGAAATATAATAAGATGATTCATATGACATATAGGCAATAGGAAATTTTGAGTGGAATAAATGCAATTGTTGATCTCAAGAGTCTTTTTCTTACAGCAATTATACTCCCTTGAAACTACCTCATGGCACCAGAGCCTTGTAATAGTATGTTTGTGTATTTAAATAACTTGAAGTTCTTTACTAGTGTTTATATACTTAAAACTCACATTTTGTACTTTCTGTGGTTCCCCTTCTCAGTACCTGTCCAACAAGCTAATACATTTTTTTCCTCCTTTCAGCTTAGTTTTATGCTCAGTATTGAGAACATTTCCCTTCTTCACAAAACTTGGATATAAAAGTTAATTAAAATACATATTTCCAATTTACCTGAAAAATATGTTTAAGCAAGAGCAATAATATCCGTTAGCTGACAATTGCCTTTTATATTCAACATCCTTCACTTGTTATTTTCAGGAACTGTGGATAGCCTCTAAAAAAATCAATCCTTTGTTGCATATTTCTTTATGAGCACAGATGCGTACGATGTCTATTGAGTGACTGTAAATAACATCATTTTTAATTAGAAATGTGCTGATTTAAAACTGCCTGCTCATCTTAGCTCCATCTTTTAGGTAACTGGAGCTGCTAATTACTTTCAAAAACCCAGGTCAAATGGTCAGCATCTGAATTCATTAACCACTTAGTAAAATATCTCTCTCCCTCTAAAAAAGAGGAAAACTTTACAAATATTTTTAAAGGTCAAATTTTGTGCTGCACTCTACCCATTGAATTTGTTCTTGGCAATAGATCTGAGGTTTTGTAGTAGTAATAATACACAAAAAGTTAATATTCTTTAAAGGAGTGGTTGGTAAACTAGCTCTGTTCTTTTGTGTTGGAAGACAGCAAAATATATTCATAATTGTGTACATAAGCAGTAACCTTAAGGATCTCCATCCTTCTGAAACACATTCAAAACCAGTTCATTCAGATTTTCTCCATACAATCTTTTATATTTTTATTTTTCAAGTATGTAAGAGAAAAACAAATACTGGTAGTAATCATCTCATGTAGACTACCAATTAATGTGTTCAAATAAGCATAAAAATTGGGTATAAAGCCCATGTCTTTTAAACCATATCTTCTGACTGTCTGTGTGGGACACAATTTTTAAGGAAATGCTTTCCAGTTTTAATGTTTGAGAAAACAATTTGAAGCTGCTGTAACTTTTTATCTTGCTGACAATGTGGAAGTTGTCCATTTTAGATCTGTATTTTTATGTGACTGATATTACTATACACACAAATATTTTAGTAACAATTTTGTAAATGCAAACCACTCTATCTTGAAGCAAAAGAATGGGCTGCCCACTGTATGAAAAGTAATCATGCTTCTATTTCTTTGAAAATACTTTTGATACTGCAGTTAGTTTTCAAACAACTATTAAAGTTGGTGAGCTATTTACATTATTAACATGGTGTAGGAGTTTTAATTTTGTGGTACTTCTTTCAGCTCTTCTTCATTTCTTGAGCATTTGTTAAACTTTCTTCACTGCTTACCAGTAAAGTTCTATCTTCTTTTGATACTTCCGTTGTAATTTAAACTTGGTTTCAGATATACTAGGCTGATATGGATTATATTCACACATCAATAAAGTAGTGTGAGGTTTTTTTTACTCTACTTGTGTGTTGCTATAATCACGTGCAGTTATAATGTAGTGAAGTTTTGTTCCTTATTGGTTCTAGCATTATGCTTTACTATACAAATAGAAAAAATTCTTAGTATCATCTTTCTTATGACAGAAAAAACAGCAATCCCTTATATTTTTTATATTTTTAAGGAGAAAGAATACACTCTACCTAGATTTGAACATACAGATATATTGCTTTTTGAGGTCTTTGTCATTTTAGTAGTTGAAGAAACAAAGTGCTTTTTTTTTTCTTGCAGAAGCTAAGAGTGCTAATTATGCTCTTTCATAAAGCTTACTAAATAACAATGGTTTTATTTTATTTTACATTAAATGATGGCAGTAGGAGGGGAAGGTATATATTATTACGTAGTATTGCACACAAACTTATTTCATGTTTGCTTGGAGTATATATTTATATTTCTTTAGAAGAAATGGTTCAGGTAGCTCTTCAAACACAAGGAAACACTGTGAATAATGCTGTCTTTCCCTTCTGAGTTACAAATATGTTCAATGTGACTCAATCCATCATTGCATAAACCACTCTACGATGCCCAAGGAACAAGAATCATAGAAGTATTTAGGTTGGAGAAGACCCCTAAGATCAAGTCCAACTGTTAACCTAACACCTTCACCACTAAACCATGTCCTCAAGTGCTACATCAACCCACTTTTTGAACAGTGATTCCATCACTGCCTCAGGCATCCTGTTTCAGTGATTGACCACACTTTCAGTGAAGACATTTTTCCTAATATTTTCCTAATATTGAATATAAACCTCCCCTGGCATATCATGAGACCAATGTTTGGTCTTATTGGTCTGTATTTGGTCAATATTGGTACTTAAAACTTAGACAATCCAGACTGGCATGATCAGCTCAGTTGACAGTCCTCTTATTTTAGACCAGAACTGCCACTGTGTTTCAGCACAGCAGATATTAAAGATCTTGGCTACAAATGGTCATCAAAATTCTATGGTATTTTGTGTAATAACCAAATGCTAAATTCTGCTTTAGTTAATTCTTCATCTAATTGATTATATTGGGGATGTTATAATTCATATCAACTAACAGCAAGAAGATCTTTTTTGATACATTTTACTTTTTGCACATTACACTACTGGAGATAATGGCTATTGAACAGGTGTGCATCAGAACAGACAAAATCATCCATCTATAGTGCAGTAAGTAAAAAACCCAAAGCAATGGACTTTATTTTTGATTCAGATGAAAAAAGTTAGATTGCAAATTCATTAGTATTTATTACGATTTATATTAAATATCTATGCTAGCTGCATGTGTTTGTTCTGCAAAAATTGGTGGAAAATAAGGCCATGCATATTCCTACAACAAAGCTGTTCATTGTATAATTTAGTTTTTAGCTGAGTCTGAACTTACTGCAGGTGAAAATAAGATGATCCAGATCTGTCAGCACTGATATACATGTAGGTGGTTCCATTATTATAATTTGTGAAATGCTCACAAGCTGTCTTTGTGAGGGTGCTTATATAGAGTAATGTATTAAAATGAAGCAAGATGTTCTACCTTATGATGGCATTGCAGTTGTGCAGTTTGTGTAAAGTAATTAAATGTTTCTAAAATACATATGAAAATTATTTGAAGAGGAAAATTGATTAGTATGATTTTATGTTTTTTGTGTAAAGTAATACTACATACTTTAAGAAAAAATTTTCTGCTTTTTTTGTGACAGATATTTTTCAATCAAATGAACTGATAAGTATTTGTAATCTAGTTGCTCTTTTCATGAGTTGTGAGTTACTATAACAATAACACCGCTATTCTTATAGGAAGCACTGGTACTAGTTGCAGAACTGCTCCTCTCTTGAATAAAGAGTTGTTGCATTAATACTAGTAGAATTTCTAGACTTTTTTTACTATCTTGAGAAGACCACCCTGTTTTATTTCAAGCTTTTCTTAAATTGTACTTTCAGCTGTTGTTTAAATTTTCAGTGATGAGCTTGTATAGTGTGTGTAATAGGTGTTAGAACCAGTCTACAACTGATGAAAATAAATTATTTGGGGAAAAAGCAACCAAACAAAAAAAATAAAAACAAAACCAAAACACCCCCCCAAGCCAAAAACAAACAAACAAACCCCACCAAAATCTTACTTCAAATATCTACATCTGATAAGCTTATTTTTAAAAAGTATAATAACGTAGTATAGCTGAATATAATCCAGGGCTTTATAAACTGAATTTCAGTCTTCTCCTCCCCATCATGTTCAGAACCATAACAAAACTAAGTGTATATTATGAGGTTTTATTGAGAATGGCTGATTTACTTAGAAAGAAACAGGTGATTTTTTTGACTCATGGCCTTTTCATAATGTCATTCTGCTTCATTTACTTCCAGTGAAGCAAAAAGGGAAAAAAACCCTGAAATTACACCAATTTAAGTGTGTGCTCTTGTAACTGTAAGGATATGTCATCTTGGGGCCCTTCTTGAGGTATGTCGTCCGCATATGAATCCGTGTTCAAGCTTGAATAATGGAAAATGACCAGCTCCATGATCCAGTAAATTCTTTGTGAAAAGAGAATGAGCTGTAGTCACCTAAAATATGACATAGAGGATTCCTAATGTGAAAAAAATTGCTTGATGGGTATCAAAACAAGCAAAGTATTATTCCTCATTATGTGAAATTAAGGGCAAAAGTATATTTTATTTATCCCTGAAAACAAAATTCCTGCCCTCAAGCATAGTCAACTACGTAAAAAATAAAGATTGAGAAATAGCTTCCAATTGTGCGGCCCTTTTTATCTGTCTGAAACGTAAGCACTGGAACCATCAAATTTTTGTATAAGTAGCAGCTCTGCTTTTCTCCTCTTTAGTTCTGGCCAGTGTGCCATTTTTGAGATATTCAAACAAAGAAACCACAAACCGCTAGTCACACCACAATACCAGCTTGTGTTTACATTTTCAGCTCTCCAGATCATGATCCTATTGAGTGCACATAGAGCGAGTGCGTGTACACGCGCCCATCCACCATCAGGAGAAACGAAACTGTAAACACAAGCTGGTATTTTGGTGAGGGCACACTAATATGGCGGTTGGTGGGGTCAGAAGGTGGAGGGTGAATTATGGATCCAGAATTTCCTTGTATTTTTAAGTCAGGCTGCTTGCACAGTAGCTGCTTTTCAAAATGAAATGTTCAGTTCTTTTATAAGACTAGGGCCTAGTTTCATTAATTTTAAACTACGCATTCAGACTTGAAGGATGATGGATGAAAGCACTAATGCTTGACAGACTTAAACTGGACAATGAACTATAGAGTGTATTGTAGGAAGTTCTACTTGCATGAGTGGAGGGTGGGCAAGAATGATCTCGCAGTTATTACCATTTATGGAATTCTTTGCTGAACTATCTAGTGAATCATCTTGCTTAATATTAAGCTAAACACTAAAGACATTGTTAAAAATAATATGGTGAGACAAAAATGACTATTTTTAAATTTGCAGAATCTAAGATACATATTTGAATATAAACTCTTAAAATATAGAGCACTTGATGGGTAGAGTGTAGAGATGAAATCTATTTAATTAGACATCTCTAAGAACTTCTTGAAGTTATATGTTGCTTAATTTAAATATGCCTGCAAGTCCCTATACTTTTTTTTGTCAATGAAATGGTGTTATTTAACTAAAGCTAGAGTGGCTGAACAAAGCTTTTATCTGGAAAAGACTTGGTTTTGGTGCTGTTCCCATTATGCTTTATGGAAATCTCATATTTGTGACTATATGATGTTGGTAAATCTTCCTTACTGGCCCTTTGTAGCCATTTCATCCTTCCACCTCCTCCAAGAAGAAAAGTATTCCTGACAGGAAAGTTATATTACTGTTTTGGAAAACAGGGCACAAGCATGATCAAGCCATGGCCCTAAGGAATAGAAGAGATAAGAACAAAAGGGAGACTGTTGTCTTCAGAAGGAAAATAATCTCCCTCTAAAATCAAACTAGTCCGATAGCTTTCCCTACGGTGAAAACAGCATGTCTTAGTTTTCAGTCCTGCTATCATATTAGCACGTTGTGTTACCGACAGTATTCCTGAGCTCACTCCTTTGGGCGCTTTATGCTGTTCTTTCTGCCTCAGTAGACATTTTAAAGCACCACTAAATAAATAACAATCACAGATACTAAAATAGCTTTTTTATAAATTAATTGAAAATTTAAACCTTTAAAATAATAAAATGCAGATGTAATATTTTTTCTCAAAAGCCATAAATTGATTTTTTTTTTTGTTGCAAGTTGAATTACTTAGCACACAGTTGCTCCTATTTATCTATCCTTAAAAAAAATTTGTATGTTCGAGGGAACACAGTACTGAAAAAAAACCAAACCATAGGCTTTGCTGTGAACTGTCTACACTTTATGGAAATTACATAACATCTTAGTACAAGTCTGGTTAAACAGAGTGGATGACGGCTGTTTACCTGCACTTAAAAAACTTGTGAAATTTGATATGTATATATTTTGAGCATTTGAAATTACTAACTAGAAGAGACTAAATAAAATAATTGCTCCTTGTAAGTAATGTGATCCTTTTGGAACAATAATATTCAGAAGACTGTAAGTCAACCACGGGATCTGAAAAGATACTACAAAGCTTTGAAAAAAGTAAAATATCGGGCTGTTTAATGCAATTAAGTAAATCTGAAACTATTTTCATCTGCGCCATTAGATAGTTCATAGAACATCAGAGAGGTATTAGAGAAAGATCCAAAAAGGGATACATTTTCCTTCTTAAGGTTGTCACATTTATGGTATTAAATCACTGATATTTTTTACAGGTAAGCTTTAAGTTATTTGTGTGAAAAATCATGTTTTGATTTGATTTAATAGAAGCTGAGATTCTCAATGAAATCCATCACACAGTATTAAGAAATTTTCAGTAAAATCGTGAGAATTAGCGAACAACTGAAAGCTTAGTGAGTTAAAGCTGTACTAGAATGACTTCGTAGCTGGTGGGAGGTCTCATCTGACACTCTTGTCTAAATAAATGGTTGATAATCTATTGTTTAAGCAAGTTTCTTTTCTGTTTGTTTGTTTGTTTGTTTTTAAGTTTAGATCCCCTTTCTTTCATGCTGGAAGGCAACAAGGTATGCCCCATTTTAAGAGTGACTTCCATGCATCTAGACTTGCTATTTATTTCTGTGGACCTTTCACCTCTCTCTGACCTCTCTGTTCCTGGCCAGGGAACCCATCCAACAGCAAAAAAGAACTTACCTTTCAAAAAAGTGACCTAGCCTCTAGGGTAGGAGGTTTCTTCTTAGGTGGGGCAGAGCAATAGAGGTGCACCAGGCAACCCATCAGTACTGCAACAAGATGTAGTTGTGAGAAATCTGCTCAGCCTTTTTCCCAGAACTTATGAGAAAATTAGTTAGCAAGAAGTGATGACTGCAAACACTGCTAATGTTTCTCCCATCCGTGTGTTTTACGGTAGTAGGTTTTTTAGTACATTTTTCTCTAAATTTTGTTACTGTGAAATCTTTTCCATCCAGTCCATAATATTTTGATTTATGGCTTCATAAATTTTACTTACAAAGTTCTTCAATTATTATGGTGTCGTATAAACAAACATTAGATTTAAACATTAAACCACTAAAATAATATAGCTGTAGTAGCAACTATAACTGTATCTTTATTAGTATTATACAGCTGTGGTCCTGTTTTTTAGTATAAATTCCTTATTTAAAACAGAGCAGAAAAAAATTTAAATTCAGAAGAGTTTGTTTATGAATGCCACATCTGAGGGAATTGGCAGAGATCAGTCACTCTTTAATTCCAGTTTAAAATGCACTAAAGATAAAAAGCCTAATACTAAACAAACAGGAATAAAATTCCTTTATCTGATATGAAACTGAATGATTGGTGTAAATAGGAGCCACGAAGCCAAATCTGACCTCTACTTACTTTTGCCTTCTGCCAACACTCTGCTACAACAGTTTTGCTGTATTTATTAATAAAAATAATTACTAGCATAATTTTTAACTGTCAAACTGTGGATTGTCTTTCATATTTGCTATGTATGTGTTGCATATGTTTTAACGCAATAGAAAGAAGGAAATTGTTTTGAAGTTTTATCTCTTTACATATTTTCAGATTTTATGTTCAGATTTAGCAGTAGTACTGAAAATATTCACAAAGTATAAATATATATAAATATATATAAATATATAAGTATAAAGTATATAAATAGCATATAGTATATAGTAAACATTTTCATAATGTATAAACTGATTTTAACATCATAACACCCAATAGGAGAACTATATAAAAGGAAAATTTATTCCAAAAGAGCTATTCTTTTAAAAGCTTTTACTGACATTTCAAGGTAATGTGATGCACATAGAAAACTGTAAAGCATTTTTAAAATTCTTAGCTTTACATTTACAATTAAATGTTTTAAAACTATTCTTTGAAAGGTCAGATTAAATCTTGCATAGGTAAAACTCAGTTCAACATCAAGTGTAATCAGCTGGAAGGCTCACATGAGGTATGCCAAGTGTCTGAAAATACAGTAGATGAAGTAAGTTACTATTACTATTACTATCACTGTAATTGATACGCTTGGGTTTCTTTTTCTTGGAGGAGGAGTATGGATTGACTTGCCTTATGTTTGTTTTGAGGAAGTTCCTTCAGAATTAGATCTTATTTACAGTAAATCCAAGCCTGTGGTTCCACTGAAGCTGAAGCCAATCTAAATGTTGATTGCTGCAAACCCTACTTTTGGCCATATGTTACCACCGCTTTTCCTTGAGCTCTCTTTGCTGTGCTCTTCTCCAGCATTTTCACTGGCACCTTCATTCATCTGACTTTAAACTGAATGTCTTGTGGCTCAGTGGCCTATTGCTAGTCCAGAGAAGTATATTTTATAGGATTTTTTTTTTTCTGTCTCTCTGTTTCCTCCATGGGATCAGATCAGTACCTATGCCAGGGAAGTATGCAACCAGATTTGGGAACAAAACAGAAGCTGGATAATTTCTTTTTGATAGGAGCTTGATTTTAGTGGTATTGTCAGGCTGTCCCCTGAATAGTATTCTGCCACGAAACAGCTCATCTCTGTGGGTGGTGGGGGGACAGTGGTGTCCAAACACTACTGCTGATGCAAGAGAGAAAGCACAAACACTTAGCACAAAACACAGTGGCAGCTCTGATGTAGAGCAGTTCAAAGTGTCATGAAACTGCAGCTTTAACTAATGAAGTAGGATAGTTGACTACACGTTGCATAGGAATTGTCAGAATATGTTAGCCTTTAATTAAAAACAATGTTATGTTTATAATTAAGCATAAATAGTGTAGTAATGGTTAAATGTGTTAATTTAGGATGGCACATTAGAACAATTTAAAATTAGTCTTATAAGTTTTTAAAATTATTGTACAATAACTTAATAATTATTATTAATAATAATGTTTCATAAGTATTTAAGAATGGGAATCTGAACCTGATTTCTTTCACATCCATAAAAGTTCTGTTTCTCAGTGCAGTATTAGACATACTCAGAAATTCCCTAAAACTCATGAGTGATGACATCTTACTATAAAATTGGTCTCTTAGCTATGTGTTATAGCTAGAGACCCCAGCAGATTTTAAACATTTAGATCTGTCTTCCATCAGACTTTCTTCTTCTTTAGGAATGTCCTGTTATTGCACCAATTGTTCCAAGACTAGCAGTACTTCTAAAGTGGTACACAGAACCTTTAAAAACATTAACATATAAGGACTTATTTCCAAAGCATTTACAAAAAGAAACTCAGTATCTTAATTTGTATCGTATTAGATGTGCAGTATTGCATCATTTTAATTATCCTGAAGCATTGTATCTAAATAGTATTAATGAGGTTAATATCCATAAGAAGACAGATTTAGAATCTCATTGCTAAAACTGGTCAAATAATTCATAATGAATTATTCACCTTGTTTTTTTCATGAACTCTTGGTGAACAGATTGTGATTTTCTCAGAAGGATTAATTATTCAAAGTTATTCACCAAAAAGTTAATAATTCTTGGGCTCAGTTTCTTGGTGAGCAATACATTGTGAACATCTGACCAGCTCCAATATTACAGATCATACAAAAGCGCGATTTTTCCTACTGTGACCTTTCCCGATCAGTTCAGGTCTCTCTGAGGTGAAATGTTTTTTTCTCATACCATCTAGGGAACTGCCCCTTTAAATCTGATGGAGACATGCATTAGCAGTCCTACAACTAATACAATATTGTTCTTGCCTTTCAGTTAGTAAGTACTGTGTGCTGTATTATGCCTTTATCTGATTTCCCATTACTTATCCTTCAAGAGATGATTAATTGCCAGTTCTGTATGGATGATGTGGCTTTATATGTTGAATTGTACATTCAAAATTTTCTTAGAACTATTGTTGAAAATGTTCAGTGTAATTGAATAATACTGTAAATTGCTTATCTAAACCAAGTGAATTAATGTTTTAATATTATCTATTTACTATTCTGTAGTGATTTATTCATCTCTCAAATATGGAAGTTATTAGTCTCCACTGTGATCTCTTCACTGTCTGCGAAAATGTCTTCAGTGAAATGGCTACAGTTGCTGGAATAGCCAAGGATAACCCATATTTTGCAAATATTATCTAGAAATGTTGGTTCTGTCCAACCTCAATTTCTCTCTCTTTCTTTCCTTCTTTCTTTCTTTCCTTCTTTCTTTCTTTCCTTCTTTCCTTCTTTCTTTTCTTTCCTTCTTCCTTTTCTTTCCTTCTTCGTTTTTTTTCCTTCTTTCCTTCTTTTCTTCCCCTCTTTCTCTCTCTCTTTCTCTCAAAATCCAATTCTGAAAATTGACTCTCTCACTGAGGAGCAATTCCATCTTCCAAGAAGGCAATATTCTGAAGAATGTTCCTGTGGCTCCTCTTTTCCGGAATTCTCCTTTGTTGTTGGTGGTAGTTTTGGTTTCGGTTTTCATTTTAAATTTGATAGGTAATTTGGTCTACAGTGCTCAAATCACATCCTTCAAATGCAACAATATAGTATCACCTTTTAACACTGGGATACTCTATATTACTAAAAGGCTTAAATGTTTTAAGGAAACAGAAGTGAGGAAACATTTTTTTGCATTGGTCTCTCTAATCAAATGGAAACAGCCAACATAGGTAACCTACTGTGACTCTTCTTTTACCATCACATATAACTAATCTCTTTTCTTCTTCAACCATTGCTGTTCACAGCTTCTCTTTAGTAATGCATGGAGAATGTACTTGTAAAAGTACATTCAATTATCTGCTGCCCCAATGAACTGCTGTAGAAGTTGAAGGATTGATTTCTGCAATGCAACACAAAAATTGCTACTGGTTTGGTGGACAAAACTCTGAAATTCACTGTGAATGATTTGTCTTTCTTACCTGTTGTTTCAGGACCATGGAAGAGTCAAATAATGAAATATTAGAATACTCAAAGTGAAAAGCAGTTTAATTAACAGTAAAATAAATTTGTTATAGTTCTGCTTCCCATACCCTACTACCTATACCCATCTTCTCACTATCCCAAGTGATCCTGAAGTTACTGCTATATCTTAAAACCTCTGAGACATCCTCTGTTCCTCTAATGGGACATCCCCAGAACGTTTTTGGCTTTTCCTCTAACCTTTAGTTTTGAATTCTGGCCAGCTGGAGAATAGTCTGGTGAGACTGACATGGTGGTGAGACTGGTCCAGAAGCTCGTGTAGGTTTTTTGATCAACCAGCTGTTGCCAAATAGAGCAAATAATGGTTGACTTCTTTGTGGCTTTCACATAATATTAGCAGGCTTATTGTTATTTATAAAAATGGGGGAAAAGTCAGTACCTTAATGTGTATCTCTCAGTCAAATTGATTGAATTTTGCCGACAGATTTAAAAAATATGAGGAGACATGCCATAACCCCCACTTTTTCTTTTTTTATCTGAAGACCAGAATTTAAAAAAAACACTATGTCATTATCTCCTAAAGGGAGATAAATGAACACATAAAAATGTCTAAGAGCAGAATACTCAGAAAATAAAAAAATATTGCTGTTTGTACGGTTGTATGTTTACTTATATCTAATGCAAACGTTCCCAGATAACAATTATGTGGAAACCATACCCAAAGTTGAGAGAGGTGGTGTTCTACAAGCCCAGATGTCACTGAACTCTCCAAGCGGTGCGTGCAGTTATACAGCACCACATGTTTTCCAGTACACAGTTTTAATCAAGTGACCTCAGGGTGAAGGCCCAAACCATGTTCTCCTTAATAAAGAAAATAATCCCCTTATTTTTCTTCTGAATTTCATGGATACAGTTGATTTACATGAAACTGTAAACATCAGAATTATTTTGATTAGGTTGTGCCTTACATGGTTTGAAATTATGTGTTCAATATTATCTAAGCCTGTTCTTTAAATTTAGCTGATTAATGAGAATTATGTCATCATTAAAACAGAAGAAGCAAAGGAGTTGTATGAATGCAAAATATTTTATTTATATATACACAAACATATATTAATGAGAAAGCTTGGAGGCCATTCTTTGTCCAAACTAAAACTTGAAAAGTAAATGATTTCATGGGATAAATGATCTGAACCTATGATATTTTATATAAATTTTGGGATATTGATTTGGGTAAAAAGTATGAAGCTTTAAAACAAACTACAGCATTTTTAAATAATGGCCATGTTCTATAGATTTGTGAGGCACTGGAGAAAATAAAAGAGTGGATCAACAAAGGTGTTGCAATCTGGAAAAAGGCATCACAAATGATAATCCAGACAAGCACTGAGATGGAAACCCATCTGTATGTAGATATGCTTGCTGAATATCCTATAAACAGATTTTCCTGTCTGCGTCCAGTTGAATTGATACTTCGGTCAAGCTCGTCTTCCTTTTGCTGTAGTCAACTTCAGGTGAGGATTTGTATCATTCTGCCTTTGGGATCCTGGTATTTCAAGAAAAATTGTTCCTCTCAAAGACTTTTTAAGAATTTGTGAAAATAAATGTGTATATATTCCAGTTCCAACTCAAAACCAGAATGTATAGATCTGTTTATATCTCCGCTTTCCCCTGAGTTGTGCGCAATATCGACTGGATAATGGAGTAGAACAGAGCAGAATTAGCCTCTAAATCTAAACGTACATTCCTTGCCTGTCGGAATTCCCGGGTGCTGTTTGGAAAGCCGCCGCTGGACTGGGATGGGAGAGAGGAGGGAGGGGCGGGCCGGGCGCGGGGCTGTCGCGGGTCCGCGCTCCGGGCTGGAGCGGCGCCGGGAGCGGGTCCGCCCGCAGCGCCCGAGGAAACAGCGGCTGGTGCCGCCCGAGCGGAGCGGCGAGGCGGGAACACGGCGGTGTTCCAAATGAGACCGCAATTACCAAGTCAGAAAATGGAAGGGAGTTTGTACCGGAGTGTACGTGGCCGCGGAAAAAGAAGGCAGAAGTGGCGGTGGTCGGAGGCGGCTCCCGCCGCACGGCAGGCGCAGCACAAGGCGTGCCTCGCAAATCCTTTCGTGAGGCGCCTGCCTCTGGAGAGGAGCAAACTTTCTGCCTTCGTGGAGAATCCTAATCCTAAAAACGATTAGATATTTAATTGTGAAAATCAGACTATTAAGAATTCACAGATTATCGAAAACATTAGTTAATCACCCCACGCCTGCCGTAGAAGAGACAGACAGGCATTGGGGAAAGCGCTGGGGACGGGCTGGTGTGAAATGCAGCAGCCTTGCAAGCCTTTCCAGCCTCCTATTAAAAGAAAGGATCATGTGAGGATTCTTTGAAAGGCAATGTTCTGACTAAAGCAAGCAACTGCATTGATTGGGATTCTTGTATTCATACATGCTGGGCTAAATAAAGCAAGCTGGTTTGCTGCGGCAGGCTGGGGAAAATATATAAAACTAATCCTTTCAATTACTTTGTCGGTGATTAGAGTATCCATAACAAATGCGCGGTCCTAAGAGTCCTATTTAGCACGGAACATCTTTTCAGGGAACAGGACAAGCGTCCTAAACAAAAAACAAAATGACCTAACCCTTCATATATTTTTTTTTTTTTTAAAACATTTGGTGGGGGGCGATTCCTTACTTTCGAGAGTTGCAGCTACAAGGTATTCCCCCCCCCCCTTTTTTTTTTTAAATCCCCTGAAGTTAACTTTCATGATGGAGACAAACTCGGCAGGACAACAAAGCTTTGATCTTTGTGTGAAGGAAGACAGTAATAGAGTGAAAGTCCCTCCAGAGGGTAATTATTCTTTTGCCGCTCAGGCAAGAAGTTCCCTGTCACTGTTAAGGTTAATATTAAGGTAGCTCTGCTATACTTTCCCATAGTAAAAAAAACAAAAACAACAAAAAAAAAAAAACCCCCAAAAAAAACAGCCACCAAACAAAACAAACAAAACACCAAAACCAAAAACCAAAAAACCCTCAAACAAAACAAACAAACAAAAACCAAAACACAAACCCCAAAATAAAACCCAAACCAAGGGGGGGGAAAAACCCACCTAAAAAAACCCCCAAAAAACAAACAAAAAACAAAAAAACCCTCCCCAGAATGTTATACTATTAATTGCCAATTTGCATATGTGTGCAGCTGCTGTTTTGGCTCCGATCTTCCATCCGATAAGCTTGCTGGAGGTATCACAGAGCACTTGGCAGCTTTCCTATTTGAAAAGAAAGCCTTCCTAACTACAGAACAGCTGATAGTCTATCAGTGATAGACCCTGATGGCGTGAATTACAATTACACTACTTTTCACACTAAATCTGGGTGATAGCTACTTGGAAAGAAGTTTCATCATTTTTTACCACAAACTGGAAAAAGAATTACATGGTCATGCTGTGCTTTTAAAGGCAGTTTGGTTCACTTTTGTCTATTTAACACCTAATTCCGAGGAGTCCATAGGCATCTGGAGATCTGAACGTCGCGTAATGAATTCACTGTTTGGATGGGAGATTTTTTAAAACTACCTCAAATTACATTTATTAACAAGGCGAACAGGAAGTGTTAGAGTTGTTAGACGCTTCATTTATTAAATAATTTGTGGATATTTTCAGTTGTCATATCCAGAGTCATGGGGGTTTACTTATTTTTTAATTAGCAATTCCAAAACAATGCTACCGCAATTTAACAATTCATCACATAATCTGGGGCTGTTCAGTTCAGCCACTAATACTAGATAATTCAGATTGTTATTTTGATCTGTTGATAACTCTTTTTGTTGTGATAAGAGAACTGCTGCCTTGAAATTAAATGGCATGATTTCCTACGGACCTTGTTGCGACCTGGAAGCTAACTATATCGTCTTCCTCTACAACTTTATACCTGGTATAGCAAAGAAATAGTAATTTTAAAATGTCACTTATTTGTTTTCTCACTTCATGATTGGTCCTTATTTCGCATTAGGGTGTTTTGATACATCACTAAGGAGGAGGAGGTGGGCAGAAATGCAAGTGTCAAAGTAAATTTAATTGTACCAGTAAATCACCCACATTGCTGCCGAGGCCACAATGTCTAAACTTTTTCCTTTATATGTCAGAAAGTTAATTTAGCGAGGTGCTGCCCTGATAGTAGCTGCTTAAATATCTTAAAAAGGCATGGTGGAAAGCCTGACTCCTGACGTAGCTAACCTAACAGAAAATAGACTTTGTTTTCCTTTTTTAGTTGCTTGCTTTATTAGATTTCTCACTCTCGCAGATTATCCAAAAACTACCCATTGATTGATCGCCCGTAGAGCTGCATTTGGTGTAAAGAAAAACTTCACAGCTTTATTGGCTCCCAGGAGACAAAACAAACATAACAAGATATTCGTATTAATACAAACAATGCAACAAATGAGAAAACCATCACATTTAAACAAGATGGTAAAGTCAGTCCAGTGTACATCCCAGCCTCTGATATAGCAGACATGGCAGTTCAACTATTCACCAGCGCTCTCAGGCACGGGTCTCTATGGGAGTTGCATTATTGCTCACATCATTGTGAACAGTTAATCTAAGGAAATGCCACCGAATAAAACTTTAAGAACGCAGTTTAACGGTATTTTACTGCAGCTTTGCAACTGCAAATGTAAAGATTGAGGTTAGTCTGTTCCTTAAAATACATTTTGAATGGGGGTTTTTTGTGTGTGTGCATGCTTGGACGTGGAAGCTGTTGCTCATTTCTTTAGGGCATCATACATGCGATCTTAATAAGGTGTTTCTTTTGTGAAGAGACAACGAAAAGATTTGAACTTTATGCCATTTCTTCTGAAGACAAAGAAGGGGACGTGTCCCTTTAACCTTCGTTAAAAAAAAAAAAAATCCATGGAACAGTTTTAAAGAAAGAAACTTCCCCTCCCAGCACAAACACACCCACACACTCCACGAACATTTTGTCTGAAAGAAAGCTAATGCCCTCTTAGCTTTGTCTCAGAAACGTCACAAAAAGAAAGGCACTGGTTTTGAGGACAGCCAGCTAGCAAGTCCACTCTCTATTTCTTACAAAGTCTTTAGCAAAAGACACAACCAGCCTGTTACATAGTAACATTTTCTTCACCAGCATTTTCTTATAATAACCATTTTCTTCACTCTTTAATGGAAAAGTCACTTAGGCCCAGTGGGAAATACAGACCTTCTGAAATGCTGTGAGAGTTTTGTAATCCATATCATCTTGCTACCCTCACACAAAAGGCTAGGTAATTGCTCTTCTGGCATTCTGATGATACCTTTTTCGGGTGATCTCTATGATAGACTGACTGTATCAAAGTGAAGCTGGATTTGGTGGCCATATGATTCCCTCGAATCCCCTAAGAGATCTGACAAGTCTGAGAATTGTATCTCCTTCCTGGTCTTGCATCCATTTTCCACCGGATGGCGAGGTCAAAAACCACTGAAGGGACTGCCTTTTCTTTCTGGGTGGTTGGTGTCCGCAGGCATTTCTTGGCATCCCTGCTATTCTACATTAAAGAAGGAACAAGCACACACTCCAGTAGTAATAAATAAAAAAGTAAAACTAACTTTATAAGAATTTGTAAAGCATACAGCATTTTCTTCTCTTGCAAGAGACATTCACAGGTTACTACACATCTTCAAAGAGTTGCACTTGCAATCATGACGTATAATGCCAAGTTATCACTACACAAAGTAAATTTTAAAATGACAAATCTTAATACCTTGCTAAGATGTAGGAAGATATTTCATAATGAACTGATATAGCATTTCATATTACTTTCCAGCTAAGTATTCTTTGCAAATTTTCTTGGCTGAAATGCATGTGTGTGTACACAAAATTATGTGGAATAAAAACTTTGGAGAAATGGAGGGAGTAGTGTGGTCAAGGAGATTTCAGAAATCATGTATAAGAATGCAAGGAAGTATTAATGGTGGAAGTAAACCTGCTGTTCCTCTTCCCTGGGCAGAAGGGGGGCTAAACCTGGTGGCTTATGCTGGAAGACTTCTATCATTTTTTGAATACTTGGGAACACTGAACTCCATGAATAAAGAAATCAGATGAATCTGTTCTAATTAGGGATATTCCTGTTGCTACTGTCTTGTATCACTTGAGGCAACTGGGAATCTATAAGTAACAAGCTTATTTGATCTGTATTAACTGCAGTTAAATGGACACATGGATAAGAACTCTATTAAAAAATCAGTGTATGTGATTTTGGCTGCTGAGCCTCCGTGGGCTTTCACATCTCTGATGGCATGGAGCCCGAGGTTTCTCTCCAGTGATCCTATTGAGCTTGGACGTGGCTTTTACTACGCCCCCACCCTTATGTCCAGAGTTATGTACATATTTCCACATATTAAAAATGTAGCTACACTGCTCGGATTTACAACACTATCAAAGCCTTTTCGGAGGTATCCATCACCAGGTCTGTGTGAGCTCTGAACGGCATCACTCCAGCCAGCTGGTTCCACTGGGCTGGTTCCGTACTGACAGAGAACTTGCATAAGTCTACAGTGATTTTTTTCGTGCTCACTTCGCATTGTGTACCTCCTCCTACAATTACTGTAATCCCTTTAACCCCATAGAAACCTTCAGCACTCGACTGTTGATAAATTGGTAGGTCGGATGGCCTTTCACCTGGTTGTCACCGCTGGAGAAAGTGCTAATGGACATTTGTAGACAGGATTGTCACCCGACCAGAGGCTCAGTTTCTGCTGTGCAGGCACGGGCTTGTCACACAAGGGCTCGACTCCACACCCCATCTGTCCGTATACTCTTCTACATGCACACTGACCCCAGGAGTAGTTGCTGTGTTTTTTCAGGGCAACTGTTATAAGCAGATGTTCTAACAGTCTCACAGTTCGCAATCTCAAGGATTTGTTTCATTCCATTATCCAGTGCACGTGGAGTAATCCGTGTACAGGAGGCTTGAGATGGCGAGAAGGGCAGTTGATCAATTAAAACAAACAAGGAAACAAAACCCCCAACAAACCACTCCCCTCCCCAAACAGAAAAAAAAAAAAAAAAAAACAAAACATCAAACCCAACCATTATTTGTCACTCTTTTGCTGGTGGTCAACTAAAAAGAGGAAACTTTGAATGACTGCGTGTCAGCAATGTCAGGAGGGGCGGCAGTTCAGCTGTACGGGCTGCCTTGTTTCATCCGTCATTACCTAGCAAATGAGCCGACTAGCTTGTGGGCAGGTACAGAAGCATTGGCAGGCAAGCAAGAGAAGAGATTATTTTTGCATATCCTCTGTGAATCTCCAGGGAATTCGGTGGCGTTCCTTATCTCAAGTGCTCGTAATTAAGAGGATGGCATCTTTGGGCTGGAGAATTCCGGAGAAAATCATTTTCACAGCACCTAGAGGGCTTGATGTCGTGCTTGATGACAGATGGGAAACCTTTATGAAGGCTCTGTAACCTTTTGCCCTGAGAGACTGTACTTTTGACACTGCAGAATTGGGAGGATATAGATGTTTTTACTCGGGTGATAGTGTGGTGATTTTTTAAAACAACGAGCCATTTATTAAAGTATTTTAATGAACTATACAAACAGCGAAAACCTAACAAAGCTTGTGTCACTGCTGAGAGTGAAAACATAAACTATTAACTATAGTGTTTTGCTTATGGACACTCTTACATTGCACAGAAATAAGATATAGGAAAAGACTAGCAGATAAGATTTCATGTTTCATTTGTTCAGCTCATAACCTCAGGAATGTCATGCCCCTTCCATTAATCCTTTTCTCAATTTAAAGATCCCTGTGAATATGAATAAAGTTGTATTTTAAAAACGAAAGGAAGCGAGAAAGAGAAAACAAGACTCATTCACATTCCGAGTCTGCTTTCTGTCTCACACGTATTACATTTCACAAAACAGATAGAAACAATAGAGCTTATTAAGAAAAACTTGTTTTGAATGGCAAATTAAGCATAATGAAAATACACACGTTTTTACAAGTAGTTATTTTTTCACCAATTGAATATTTTAAACCTTTCTAAACTATATACTTGTCTCTGCAAAACGTTTTTCTTTTAGCTCGTTTTCACCATATCACCTTGCTATACGTGTCTATTTAAAATCTTTAATTTGGTCAGCTCAGAGACCTCTATAAGCACAGCACCTTTTCTGTGGCCAGGCAGTAACCAATAGGGGTGGCCTACCTACCCTGGCTATTCATGAGCAACATCAGTGTTGGTTTTCAGGCTGAACAGGCTGATGTACGGATCAGTCCACACTAGGGCTTCTTGTGCAGGAAAAAAAGTTATTATATGCAAGAAGACATCTCAGCATTCATCTTTGATGCAAATACCTTTTCAGTGCAGCACAAATCATCAAAATAGATATAATACTTTGTAGCCAGTTTGGAAAATTATGTGAAAACAAGAAACAATCCAAGAATCTTTTAATGAAAAGTAAACTTGACCTAATGCAAACTCACTTTCTCCTTTCATCCTTATGTACAGTTAAAAAAAAACCCCACAAAACAAAAAAACAAACAAAAAAACCCCACCACACAGCAGAACAGCCAGATAATAGCAAACACAGGTTTTTATCTCCATTCCCCATATCTTTAAATTCAGAAGCATATAAAAAAGGGCACAGAGTTTTTCTCAAATTTTGCTTTATACTGTAAATCCATTAAATCAGTCTTCCTGATATGCACAAACTTGTGTATCTAGTATATAAAATATCTTGAAACATAAAGCACTCAAATTTCAAGCATTAAGGTGGACTACATTTTTCTATTTCTTAGGTATTGCAGCGATCTGGGAATTTATTTTTACAGCCTGAGATGTCAGTATGCCACAGAAGCATGAAAATCTCACCATCTGTATGCTCATGGACAATCTCATCAAGTACACTCAACGACAGACTTAGAATAACAAAATTTAAATGCTATTACTACCGCCTAGCCGTACATGCACTCAAATCTATTTTAAATAACATTCAACCTGAGTTATCATGCTGCCTACCTCAGGCCTCAAGCAGTTTATTTCCTTTCAGTGTTTCCTCATCCCTGTGAATCCTGCTATGAACCAGGCACATGCTATTTGAAATAACATTTGTTAAATTAAACGTGAGGTTACACACAGATGCATATAATTTAATTTGGCCTGGTGCTGATCCATAACCCAGTGAAGGTTCAAGAGCTGAGCAATGGCTTCACCTGGCACCTTACCTAATGTGCTGGGCAATGTCCTTCTGGATATGTGTTACTCGTCAGTGCCAGGAAACAAGGATATGTTTTAGTTGGAACTGTGTTATAGCAGACACTACATAGTTTAGATTAACTCCTTTCAGTAGTACAGCATCAATGTGTTATTGCCTTAACATAAAACATACAGATTATGTAAATCTGTAATAAATACTATTTTGAAGTGTATAGTAATCAAAAATCTTTCAGGGCAGGATGGAATGGAAACTGAGAAATATTGGAGAGTAAACATTCCAACGCTCATTCCTCTGCTTCTCCCTGGTAGAGCGGAGCACTCGCTGTAGCTGGGCTGCTAATGCTCCAGCCCTAGGGTTTGCCCTGTGAATCCTGCAGAACAAAGACTTTCTGGGAAAACTAGGGCCAAAATGATCCCACACGAAGCATATCCACTGTCTCTGCAGACCTGTCTCTGCACTGTTTGTGACAGAGAATGGTTTTTCCTGATCTGAGGGAAGGGTAGCCCTTTTTGTACCTCCGCACAAGGTGCACGCTGTGTACGTGGAGACATTCAGGCTTGCAAGGCCAAGCAATCCAAGAGGCAAAAGGCAATGGAGGAAGAGGGGCCGTACCACTTGCTTACTATACGTTTAGCATTTCGGACTCAAGTGCCTGTGCAGAGCTAAGAGGACAACGGAGCCCCTGGGCCCATCAGTAACTGGCACAGCTCTGCATTTCCCTCAACTTTGTGAGCCTGGTCTGGGGTGCGGCAGTAGATTGTCTCTTACCGGGCAACCTGCTGCGCTGCCGGCTATCGTCCGTCCTCTGGCGGGGATCAGGGCGCCAGGAGGGCAGCCCAAAGAACCCGCAAGACTTGTACAAAATGCTCCTCGCCTCTGCCCCTTGCGGGGACTCATACTGACGGGCTCCTGGCAGCCTGGGCGCCGAGGGCGAGGTCTGAAATCTGCCACTGATACCCAGCAGCCTGCCAGGTCCCCCGGGTGCCGCCAGCCCCGCTGAGCGGTCCCGCTGGAACTCTCTCTGGGTTACCCCCCATGCCGGGTGCGGTGCCGCCTGCTGCGGAGGGGCCGGATCGCGTAGGGCTTGCCACGCGGCCAGCGAGAAGGAGGGATCGCGGCAGGCAGGCAGGCGGAGGGAAGGAAGGAAGGAGGCCGGGCTGATTAGCATGCAGCAGCGCTCGCAAGCCCGGCTCCATTGTTTTAACACCTCCCCTCTCCTCCGCGCCAATCTGTCACCGTTCAGCAGGCGAACGCTGCTGCCTCGAATGCTGCTCTTCTCAAATGAGACGGATAATTAGCTGCCCCGCACGAATGGCGCACTCTTCTCACCCCTGATTGCTATCACCTTCTTGCTCCTGGCAGTTTTGACACCTCGTAATCAGCCTGCTGCTTTTTCTCTTTTCTTTCCCTATTTCTGATTTTTTCTCCCCCTTCCAATTTTTTTTTTTTTTTTTTTAATGCAATCCCAGTTGCCATTTGGATTGAGACTCCTCTGTTGAGTTAACCTTGTATGATTGCGGGGGAAAGGGGAATGTACTGCAGGGAGGGAAAGAAATCGCCTCCTTTGAGTCTCATCTGCTGAGTGAACCATGGGTGGGGGGAGAAGCATCTCGCTTGATCCTCCAGTGCTTTTGTTCGTAAGGGGAAATAGCCTCTCCTAAGCATCCTCTGAATTAATATTATGTCTGGTGGGGAAGGATCGTGTGTTGAGCGACTCCTCTGCTCAGTTAAAGGAGAAAAGACTGCATTTCTGTTATCTGGTTAAATACAGTCATACGAAAAAGTGATTTTAGAAGTAAGTTCACAGGGCCAGGAAGTTCCCTCTTCCTCACGGTTAGGCAGGGAAGGAAGGTAACTTACTGAGCTTCTTGGAGTGAATTCACTGTTTTATGGGAGTTGGAAGAGAGATCTGATTGGAGTGCGAGATGGCAGAGGGAACTTCTTCCCTTCTGATTCTAGAGAAATAAGAGATCTCAGTTAATGCTCTGGTGATTTCTGCGAGATCTTAAAAAACAGAGGACTCGTGGAATCTGTCATAGGAGCGTTTTCCTCTCCTCTAACAAGCACTGACAGTCTAATTACTGGAGCTACGAGCAGCTGTCGAGTTAGCCGGAGAGACAGAGGAGCTACATGTGTTCTACTCGGCCGCCGGCACAGAGCCCTCGCAGCAGGCTGAGGCAGCCGTACCACCGCAGCATCCCTCAGAGACTTCCCGATAGGAAACGGGAGCGGATCTTCCTCGCTAGCGCTCCCACGAACGCTGGCTGTAAGCAGGGGGGGTTCACGCGTCGCGCTCCGTCAGCGCGGGGCGGGGTGACAAGTCAGCTCATACGGGAGCTCTGAAACTGCTCCAGCCCCAGGGCTGCCCCGGTAGGGGCTCCGCTGGTCCCGAGAGAGGAGGCATTCGGTAGTACACCTTGGCACGAGTTTCCTGCTCTGTCTTCCCTCTCAAGCTCCTTCCACAATATTTAATATTTTTAATGAAATTTTACTTCCCATTTGGATTCAACCTCCTCTTGGGTGGAAGAGGGAGCGGAGGGGAGGAATACTGAGCCTCCTCTGGTGAGTGTAATAAAGCAGATGTCCGTGCTGGCAGCAACAGCCTCCTCCAGGAAAGCTGCATAAATGGGGCCCACTCAGGGACTGCACTCGCCTCCCACTTCGAGTCGCTCACAACTGCTTAGCGTGATATTTATTTATTTATTTATTTTAAAACTAGACTGATGCCCCTCGCAGTGGTCTGATCGGTGAGCCTATCTGGATGCCCTCAGGCAGCAACAGTTTTACGCACGCAGGATTAAACTGCTTCCTAAGACGCCGCACTAGGCAGGAGCCCTCACAGTGGGAGATGGATTGGGTTCTGCTGGACGGCGAAACTTTGGTCAACCGTGTTCCCCCCACTTCCTCCCGCCCTCTCCGCTCTGCCCGGGCTGCAGGGGACCCCAGGCTGCCTCCAGCGACAAAAGCCGTGGCCCCGCGCGGGGACTCGGGCTCGGCGCAGGGCTCCCTGCTCTGCCAGCACAAGGGCTCTTGGGGAAAACGCATCCGCGCTTGGAGGGCGGGGGAGAAAAACAGATGACTTTATTTTCTTCAAAGGTGATTCGCAGTTTGTTCATCTCTTAATAACGCGAGCTTCTGAGCTCGAATTTCACGGCTGAGAGGACGAGTCAGTGCTGTGCGTTGGGCTGGACGGAGATGTGCGAATCCCCTTCTCTCCTACCAATCCTGAAACTTCGGCCTCTCCCGGGAACCACCCCCAGCCCTGCTCTCTGGGCAAGTACTTTACACTCCGCACGGCGAGTCCAGGCCCGAACATCGCCTCTTCAGCGCTGGCGAGCGGCGGGGGTATACAGCTCTGAACAGTAACAAACTCTTTCTCCAGGTCATGTAGCAGACATGCACTGTTTATTACAGTACACTCTGTTGATAGCCCGTCACAAACACGACATGTTTAAAATAGAGAAAATAATTGCCGAAAAATCCATTTAAAAAATTATGCAGGTGTTAATTCTTCCAGAAATTTGTCGCCTGCAAACAAATCTTTAAAAAGAGAAAGCGTTGTGCTTTGCTGCTATGAAAATCTTAATGCTAATTATCAAATACCAGGACTAAACCCTATATTCAGTTCAAATACAAAAAGCAAGACCCCTCTATCATTAATTTAAAATATTTGCTACCCCCCTACTTTTTGATATCAAGAAATTCAAAAAACGCGCAAACTTTATCAGACTGCAATGTTTCAACTAAACACAAATTTTAACTGCATTGAGAAAGCCACTAAGCATATTCAGTTTAAAAATGAAGTCACTGAGATTTGGGTGATTAGGTTTCTGCCTTTGCTTTCTAGTCTGTACCAGACTTGAGTGATAGCATTCATAGCAGAGCAGAAGAAAAGGCAAATAATCTTTGGTACTATTAATTTTAGGGAAAGTGTAACCTTTTCTATCCTTCATACTAATAAAATCTTTTTCCTGAAAGCATTTTTAGTAATTGTTAATGCTAGCAAGGTACGCAAACAAGACAAGTTTTTTTTTTTTAATAACATGTAACAAATATTCATAAAATCATTACTGTTACATTTTGTCAAAAGGATCATTTATGTGCTGTCTTTGATTACTCTCTCTAGTAAACAGTTGTTCTGGAAAAGTCAGCCATTCATTTATGTTACTAGTGAACAAGGCTATTCTAATTTTGGCATGCCTGGCATTAGGTTACCGTGATAATTTTATAAGAATCTGAATTAGGAGGTTAACTATTTGAAGTTAAATTTGTAAATTTTATAATAGAAATAAAAAATGAGAGCCTACTTCTCTTCCTGTTTATTTCAAGGGGAACATAATCACATAATTGGATACTGTGAAAATATACCAATTTTGCAAGTCATATTAAGGTATTAATCCTGCAAGTCTATACTCATAAATATAATCATGACTTTGGGCCTATCAGGCAAAGATTAATTGGGAAAAAAAGTGTTAGACACCACTCTTGAAGTTAATAGTGAAGCATAACAAGTAATAATGTGCATTACAGTACTGAGTGACTTAGTTTCATTTTACCTTGTCAAAAAACAACTAAAAATGTGCTTATCTGACAAACAATTTCAGTCATGAGTTCTTGTTACAAGAAGTCTTAATTCTTAAATTCTTAGCGTATCCATTGAATAAAAAAAGTATGCAAAACCAGTGAACCATTGAATTCTCATACATTAAGACTGTACTTTAAAGTGGGAATTCAGATGACGAAGAAAATCTTCCTTAGATGTTGGAGATGGTGGGAAAACTTCTCGACAGAATTCACATACTCCACACTGATTCAGTTCAGAGTCTGCATATGCTTGTGCCAGCAAATCATTGTCTTGAGGCTGCCAAATGAGCTAAAAGAAACAGAAAATTATTATTGCTGTGGTTTACAATGTGGTTTACATTATGCTATATCTTATATTTATATAAAAAATACCTGTCTCTTTAAACTAGGTATCCTTTACACCTGCCTCACCAGAGACATTAACTAGAGAGTTCTCATTAAAAAAAAAAACAAGACAGGACTTAGGTTTTTTAAGTTCTGTAAACACACTATCCTTGCAAATACTTAAAATACCTTGGTGTCTATTAACGATAAATATTGCTATCAGCAATAGTCTGTAATACCAGTCTGATACATATTAAAGCTTTTCTTTAACTTTGCATTCCAGTATTTTACTGTAGAAGTCATAGGACACAACAGCCATTCAACAGAAATGAGAAAATACATTTTTACCTTGGAATAAAATGTTTCTTGTACAGAGTTAATACGATTCATACTTTACCTCCATTCTTATTGACACGTAACTAGCTTTCAGTTTACTTACAAAATTATTAGAGAAATATCATGTGGCTTAAGGTACTTATTTGCTCTGACTGTCTTTTAGTGTAAATGTGTCTCAGATAATTGGGCTTGGGATTCCTTTTGCCATGACAGCATCAAACTTGCTAGGATCATCTGAATATATATCTGTGCATTCAGGCAACTCTGTAAACTATACTGTATTGGGTTCAGCAGCTGCACTGCTCTTGGTCCCTGAGTTAGTTAGTTAGTTTAAAGCCAGCAAGTCTGTTTATCTGACATTGGAATTCAAGGCACTTAAGTCCGGAGACTAAGTGTGCACTGTTTAGAATCATACCAACCAGGTACCAAAAAGTCTTCTGTCAGTTTTCAAAGTAAAGTTAAAAATTCAGTTCCATTACTTTAATATTAGCAACACAAGATCAAAAAATAGTTATGTTATATGGCCAGGACAATTAGGTTTTGAGTAAACTGAAAACCAAATGCGTACTGCTGTGACTGCAAAGTAGACAGAATGGCAGCAAGCTGGTATGAGCTCTATGTGGGGAGGGAACCTAGAACAGAAGAGCGCCCTACAGGGGTTTTTTAGCTCAGTTTTCTTCCCTCTTGTTTCACTCGCACACTGAAAGGCAAGCAAGAATACTTTAGAAATCAGTTTCTTTAGAAGTTTTAAATTTCTTGCTACTGATACTTACCCAAGATTTTTAATTTTCAGCTCTTCCAATTTCATCATGTCAAACAGTTAAAATCTAGTCTCTTTTCCTCCCCTGGTAACCCTCTGTACAACTAACCTGGCTTTCATTGTAGTTAAACCTTATCTTTAAACCATCCTAAACTTCTTGGGAGTCAATTTCCTGCCTATTCATTATTTAAACAGTGTTTAGCTTATCACATAGCAATAGCAGACTTACTGTCTTTCATTATGGTCAGCAATCCATATAATTAAATTGACTAATTAGTAATTAAGTGCAATCACACCACTTTTTTTTCAGCTCAAAGAGTCTACTTATTGTATGTTGCTGGTGTAAATTGCATATTAAATCTATCTAGACACTGACACACTTAAACATAAGTTAACACACTTAAACACGCCACATAAATGTGTTTAGAATTACTTGTTTCTGATATCTTATAATGTAAAGTATAATTTGAAAAAAACATAAAATAATATTGTAAAAGTACCATTTCTCATCTTGGAAGCATAACAAGGGGAGGTACTCATACAGTAACCCACAGATGCAGGCACTGGACTTCCATTTCTTTCTATGAGTGCTAAGCATGTACTTAATATTGTTTTCAGAATAGGGGAACTATTTAAGCAGGTGTTCCATTTCAATAACATCAATATTCAGATGAAGATTAAGAGACTAGATTAATAGACTAGATTTGTTTTTAATATCATGAACATACTTAGTAATATTTCAGGTGGAAACAACCCCCTCAAACTGCAAATAAATACAGATAAACACGTGCATCTATATGAAAGTCTCAGTTAAATGTAGTCTGTAAAATCCTAGGTTCACTAATATCCATGTTTATTTTAATCTGCTGCTCTTTTCAGTCACTTTTTTTTTTTTTAATTACATCCTAAGAAAACAGTACTGAGTTTTTAGATTTAGTATCCACATAGAAGGAAAGAGCTAAATTTATTACACCAACTGAGAACAGTTCCAAGAACTTACTGTTGCCAAATCTACTGCATTTATGGGGTTTTCCATTTTATAAGTTAACATATGTAGTAAATACTTGAAAGTTTTATCTACGCTAGGGGAAAAAAAAGAGGTATGTTATTCCTTCCTATTGGAGCTTCACCACTGGAAGGGATGATAGAAGCTGTAAGCAGCACAACTACCCTCAGAAAGGTGGTAAAAATACCAAGAACAAGTTTAGACATAAATTTTGCTAAGGTTAACACAATGGAAAGGGCATGTATACAAGTAACTTTAAAAAAAAATTAGTATTTTAATCTACATATATATTATCTGTGAATCAATTCATTGGCATAATTAACAGTCAGAAAAAATCTCTAGAGCTGAGTCCAATTCACTGGAAAAAATGCTTTAAAACCTATTTTGAATGCTGCTGAATAAAGGTGATGGATCTTTAAATACTGACATACACAGATGTACATTTAATGGATTCTAAAGTAATATTGGCTTGTATTGAACAAGTTTGTAGATACAACATTTTAATCAACGCAGTGCTATTGTAGATATCACTTACACGTACTGAAACAGTTCACCATTAGCTTTCTTTTTCTCTGAGTTTTAGCATTAGTACATTTTTCTCCACGAAGTAGATCATTCACATTTTAAATGATGGCTCCAAATTAATTTCCTTATTTTGTAGAAAAAACAATGATCAAAGGCTTATTGCAATTCAACCACTGTTCTGTACTTTTTAAGCTGCACACTCCCTATCAATTTATAACCACACACCAGCTGTTTCACTTGCTGTAATGTACAATGCAGGGTGCCATCTATTGAAAAATGAATACACTTACTAACCACTAAAAGAACAAGCTGGAGAGGGAATACAGGAAAAGAGGATAGTAACAAGCAATGGAGTGAATGCTTCACAGCTCCACTGCAATTCTGCCAGCAATAAAGTAAATGTTTTAATTTGTTTAACTCAGTCGCAACTTGAATAAGGACCCAATGAAAAATAAAGAACAAAAGCTGTGATTAGTAAGTTAGTATAGAATTGAGATCTCCTATATTGCAAATAGATATTTAAAATACCTTTTAAAAAATCAGGCTTGTAGTTTAAAATACGATGAAGAACAGCAAACTTTTCATGCTTTAAAATTTTCATGCAAAACTTGTTTGTGATAGAAAATTAAATTAAATTTAGACTGGGTAAATTTTAGGAGAAGAAAACATCAAAGCTATTATGTCCTACAGACACTTTTGACATGCTAGTTTTACATGTTATACAGTGGCCAAATGGAGATATAAAGCTCTTCTGCTTCACCTACCTTGTCATTAGAAAAGAATACAAAACTACATCAATGTAAATAGTAAAAATATGTGAAATCCAGGCTCAGAGAATTCCTAAATATCACTATTTGCTTATTCTTGAAAATCTGTCCTTTCACAAGGTGCAAGAAAAGCCATAGAAAAAATCAACTAACCAACCAACCAACCAACCAAATCAGTATGTAAAGCTCCATAATTTTGCCAGCTTTCAGCTGAGACAGGATGTCACAGGAGAAGCAACGTATTCAGAGTTGTGTCAGAACCTGCCAAAATGTTTTTCTGCATTAGAGCAACTGGGCCTTGTTTTCAGAAGCTCCCATGGACTTCAAGCTACAACTGAAATTCAAGCCCAACTTACCTACATAAATCTAAAATTAAGTATTTTAGTGAACTTTCCTTCATTTGAAAAAATGCTTTCCTCCTACGAGGAAAGTTTTCTTAGAGGAGAGGAATAGGGTGTTGTTTATACTTCAGATTGAGATAATAAGTAGCATAGTGGAAGTATTTATCTGTTCAGCTTTTTAATTAGTCCATTTTTCAAATTTTCTGCTGTACATGAAAAACAATTAAAACAAATTTGTGCCCTATTCAACTGAGATCAAGGGTAGAAGGAAACCAATCTAGGGGGTAACTTAGGATTAATGACAGCTTTGAAATAGATATAGAAGCAATTAATATCAAGATGAACTGAAATTTGTACTAGCATCCAGTGCCTGTGTCTGCTTAAATTCCTGCCCTTTCACTGGAAAAGTGACTTGTATACATATACCAGTATTAGGAAGAAGAACTAACGAGAGATATTGTCTTAAAAAAAAGACTGATGAATATAGAATATATTAATCCTGTCTCAAAGCTTTTTGCAAAGTGTGTGTCTGAATCATCACCATCTTTTGAAATGTACACTATTTATAGATAGATACCTGATGAGGACCTCTGACGGTTGTTCCCCCAGCTTCTAAAGAAAAAATTGCTTCAGGTACACTCTGGTTTGTCTGCTTAGGTACAAATGTGAAACCACTGTCTGTTGTTTTCAAACATGGTATTTCATGAATATTTTCTATAGGCAAGTTTGCATGATCGTTGGGGTTTGTTTTGTCAACAGTAGTTAAGCTTTGTAAAGCTGAGGTCATGAGATCAATACCATGAGCTTCAAATGAGTTAGGTTCCAATTTACTGAGGTTAGCAGCACAGTCTCTGTGCTCCAGGTTAAAATGATGATCTTGAAGCATGTTTTCAGCTATACCGGTACAAGAAACTGTTGGTTTTTCCTGAGTGCTCTGCAAGAAAGCAGAGTCATTGTCTGTAGGTGGAAACTTGACATTAAATTTAGAAAGTGATTCTACAGAGTTGTTGTCCTCATCTTGGCCCACTCCTCTTGGTGTGATAGATGTGATGCATGATGCACCTCTATTTATATCCTTTATAACCCGAGGCTTAAAAAGCTCTTCTGCTTGTTCATCAGTTTTATCAGTACACTGTATCGGCATGGAAAACTGTATTTCTGTGAAGAAAGAATGAAGAAAACATTAAGTAGTCCATTGAAGTACAGTTATTAAAGATGTGGTGCTGCGGATAGTTTTCCTGAGGGGTTTTTGATCTTCCTTCTTGGTTTTTTTAACTGTTACTTTTTTCTCTTTAAAATCAGATTGAATTCTCTTTTACAAATGAGCTCTGACACAAAAACTATCAGAACAGAATAAAAGGAAATAATTATGTTCTAGTAATTCTATTTCTGTTTGACTTACGGGTACAAACGTTTTCATTTTATTGAAAATTATGTTGTCCCATACTCTTAACACATACTTGCATATATTTACTGAAGTGTTCTGGCAGAAATAGAAGCTGGAACCCAAACTGTTTCACACAGTGCCAAGAACATGCTAGGCACCATGAGCACGATTTTAGAAGGTATTCAGGTACCAAACTCCCACTGGTTTCCAAATTAGTTAAATATTTAAACTGAATAACTATTCAAAAATTTTCACTTGTTTTGAGAATTCTCCCTTCATTTTCAGCACTTTATTAACAAAAATGATAATAATGTACATGGTTAATCCTAATCAGGTGAGAGAATAACTTCAGTACACATGGATTGTACAGCACCTTTCTGAGATCACTCAGATATTGCAGTAAAGTGGAACACAGAAGTAACGGAAATCAAACAGATTAAATCTATATCATGTATAGCTTTTCGCACCATTGAGTTAGGCACTTCTTTAGGGAAACCAAAACCATCCTGAAATAAGTTGCCAAACACACATCCTCCAAAATTTCCACCCCCAAATAAGAAGGTTATTAACGTATATAACAGTACAGTTCAGATGCAGTAATTTGAAGCCACAAGATACATGTTAGCACTTCATGTAACAAAACATCAGTAATGGATGGCCTAAATTAAAAGAAAGCGCTGAAATCAGCATATTTTGCATCAACTGTGTGAGTTTGGCAGGTGTTTATTGAAATCACTTAAGTGTCTGATCCTACTATTTGAAAAGCTAGTAGAGAATATCCACAGTTTACATTATATTAAACTTAAGCATTAGGAGACCTGGATATCCAGGATCTCTTACTACTGCAGCAAAAATCAAGCCTTTCTTTGGTTTTCAAGAAGTGCTAGATTAAGCTCTTGTCCCATATAACAAAACAATATTCAAAAGTCTGCACAAGCAAACCTAGAGAGTAAGTTCTCTGACTGTCCTCAGTCCGGCAGTTTTCCTCTAACAGATATGGGGCCAGAGACATTCATAGCAGACATCTTTTGAACTGACAGCTACATTAAAAGCAAGCAAGTGCTGTCATTCACACAGTATGATGGGATATCACATGTAGTAAGTGCCTGCCTCTCACTCCAAGGGACAAAACAATTACAAGAGCCATTGATGTGATGACTGTCTTTTATAGCATGTGATTTGGAGCATTCATCATAGAATGCCAAAACTGGCGGTGCTTTTTCTTGGTGAAATACTGAGCACCATGTGAACAGACTTGAAAAAGGCAGATGGTAAACAGTGGAAGTACTTCTATGTATGTGTAATTTGCAGTATTTTCAAATATAAAGCAAAGCTTTCAAACAGTTGAATCACAATAAGAGCTTAAGTATGATATTACCAGTTTCAGGTTCTGGCTTTATCTTAAATTTAATCAGTTGGTCTGTTTGTTCTTTGGCTAGCATACATATTCGATGACACTCTTCTTTCATGTCCTGGAAAATAGTCTCCAGATTCTCTCTGGAAGATCAAAATTGTAAATTAAAGAGTCAACCAATTCAGCTTGTGACCTTTAATCTAGTCACACCCAGAAACCAGAGAAAAGCAATAGTATAAGCTACTTTTCTTGGAGATCTTGTTCCTCAACATATGTATACATATTTTTGTTCTCCTCATAAAAGCAAGCAGAGAAAGGAAAAGAAAATGTTATCAAAGAGCTGTTTAGTCACATCATACACATATATATTTGAACTTAAGAACTGACTCTGCAAGGACTGCCCCCAGAAATCCAGCCTTTATATTTCTTTCATTTCCCTCAGGTATTTTGTGGAACAGTTTATCTTTCCCATGGGTACTGTTTCCACCTCATTCTTGGAAAAATAAGATTCTGCCACTATGAACATTGTTTTCTGTTGTTGTCTGTGCACTTCAGACTTTGCAGAAGAAGGAACATATAAGCATTTGTTACTGTTCTTTCCATTTCTGTCTACCTTGCATTTTGGAGAGGGGCTCATGAACTCATTCCCTCTCTGTTTTATACAATATCATATGAATTTTCCTTTTATTTTGAGGGATTTATTTTATTATATCTTTTTCAGAGTATCATATGGGCATCTGATATTTAGTTATCTGCACTGATAATGGTAAAAATAGTTCATGCTGATGTGAGTTTATTTGTCCAAAGGCATTTTGGTTTTCAGTCATTGATGCATCCATAAAATTCCATTGTGAAATTTCTATAAACTTGCTGAGTAATTTATATTTCTAATCAAAACATAATGAATTTTATAAAATTAACTTTAAGAAGAAAAAAGTGAAGTTTGATTTGTGTTCTCTTTTGCATCTTTGTATCAAAAGACCTCAAAAGGGACTTTGCTTTAATCCACTGAACTGTTTACTTTATTTATTGCTTATTTGTATATCAATCAGGCTGTGTTCCTACTTCTGCTGTGCTTCTCTTTTTGAAGAGAATGTCTCACAAATGTCTATTTGTATCTCTTTTGAAAAAAAGATTGGCAGAAGGAGTTAAAGTTGCTACTTTTAACGTTCACACTGATAATTTTTTCAGATGTTTTAATACATAACAAATTATAAAAGACTTGAGTTTCTAATCAGTGCTTTAAAATATACATAGTATTAGATGAAGCAAGCTTAATTTGCTAGACATTTGTGATATTATAATCTTCCTAGTGTAAGATTACTAGTAATCTTACCAATCACATACCTCTTTCCAAGAAAACAGTAAAGTAAGGGAGCTATTTGAGAGCAGGGAGACAGAAGACAGGTAAAGGTTTTTAATTTTTTAGATATAAATCAATAAAGACAAACAAATCTTTCTCACATCACAGTATTATTTCCTCTCCTTCTTATTCTAAAGGAGTAGTGAGCCAGATTAAAGATCCATGCACTTCACCTAGCCTATGTCTGAGAGTGGTCAAGAGAGTGACAGGGCAAGAGAATAAGGAGACAGCAAGAATTTACCCTACTTAATCCCTTAACACTCCCCTAAGCTCACTTTACAAAATATTCTACTTGACCTCAGTAAAATTGTTAAAAGTGGCATTACTGCCTATCCTATGAAAAATGCAAATCTAAGACTTTGGTCAATATTCTTCCGAAATCACTGGCAGAAGAGGGAATGCTTGCTTAGGAAATCTACTGCTTTTCGTCCCTTGGTCATAGCAGGGACTGACTGGTTTAACCTTACAGATAAACCTAGTTTCAAACTTTCTCATTTAGGATGGATCAGGCCAAGAATTATTTCCTCATACTGACTATCAGAGCTCTTCCTGGCAGCCCAGCAGGCTTCTCTGCTGTGCTGCCATCAGTTAATCCATTAAGGTTGTACATTCCTGTCTTGAAGAGAGTTACTGCGAGGGAGTTAATGCTTATCCAAACTCTATTTCTGATTTCCAGAGTTTAACCTCCTGCTGAACCAAGTGGCTACTTTAATTCCTCCCAGCTTATCCCTACATACTTATAAAGCCCCAGCTATGATTCCACATAGTTGCTGGCTTTATTATCTTCCCACATGAGCTCTTTGACCTCTGATGCCCCCCACTCCCCACTTCTCCCCAACTATTTCTTAAGATACTATGTAGAAAAGAGGGCCTTATTTAATGACAGAAAAGACAAAAGCAAATTTAAGAAATGCTGCAGAAGTATTTACCTTTCAGGCATAGGTGAAATACCAGAGATCCCTAGAGATAATTCAGGCTTATCTGGAACACCTTTCTTACTTTTCACCTTGAAGTAAAATATGAAAATATTGAGCACACATTAGCATATAAACTTTGCGCTTCACCCTGGTATGAATAAAAATGTCAGGGGTCCTTCACCTAAGTCCTGCTGGAAGCTATCAAAACATTCACAAAATGACAAAAACAGTTTTTTAATGTTTGTGTGAAATTCCTGTTTTTAGTTTAACAGTTTTTAGGTTAATGCAGTGTGGCATTCCTCTGCTCATATTCCACTGAAAGGGAACTGGTCCTAAGAATATTGCTTGACTGTAATTCTTTTTCAATCATGTATAAGGTAAGATTATGTATTTTGTATAAGCTTGTTAGTGAGGTGTCCAGCTATTTTAGCTCTTAAAAATCAATTTATTCACTGAAATTTTCAATGAACACACCACAAGCTAATATGTCAGGAGCTCTAGCAGGTTTTTAAATAAGTTATTAACTTTGACTACCACCGTGTGGTTCACTGTAGTATTACACAGTTTTAAATCTGCCAGGCATTAAGGAAAGTTTTTATAATAATCAGGCATTAAGCTGTAGTTCCACTAGAGCTGCATTACCAGATGGCCTGGGTAGTTCATATGTGCTCCAAATCAGACATGAACTTGATCACACCTGCCAAATTAGCTGATTTATAAACTGTATAAACTTAGAAATCTGTATAAGCTGATACATTGCTTATAACCACAGACCTATAGCCCACAAGCGTGTCTTACCTTGCACTGAAGGGCAAGTGCAGCTCTCGTAGACACATCCGAGCTGCCTTATACTTAGTAACATGTTTTACAAGTGCTTGCCATAGTAAGTTAAGCAATGCTTGGGAAGTCTAATAGCAACAACTTACGTGTTGCTATGCTCCCACTCTTACCTGTGTTCACTTTAAATTAGCTAGCTAAAATATGTATACATGGTTAGATTCACATCAATGACTCCAGCTATCCCACAGCGACAGAATAGCACTCCGGATGCTATTCTGTAACAAAAATAGGGTGGCATAAAAATGAAAGAAATCAACTCAGTCTTGGTGAAAACTTCCAGCTGAAATTTATAAACCAGAAATTATAATCTGGAGTTTTCACAAATATGAACATTTTAAAGACATAACATAAAATAATTAACAACCAATATGTATTTAATGGTATTCCCTGAGTGCTTTATACACAGACAATTTCCTAGTAATTATACAATCCTGACATTTAAAATATGCTTATTAGAATAATTAGAATAAATTCCAAACATTTCATGTTTGAAAGAATTTACAAATGTTTTGTCTTTTTTATTTTATCTCTATTTGGTTTCTTATCTTACCTCCCTTTTATACACTGGCATCTGTATACTCTTTTGTGCTTCATTAAATTCTTTCAATTTGCTTTTCAGATTTCTTATTTTATCTTCTTGGTTGGAAATAACAGATAAAAGCTTCCTTTCCTTTTGATTGCTTTTGTCCTCAAGTTGCTTCAATTTCATGCTCTCACTTTCTAACTGTTCCTAAAAAATAATTTTAGAAACACCAGGACAATTAATAGAACTGAGACTTGTGGACTATCACTATTCAGCAGTTTGGAATAAGCTAAATTAAGGTTTTGCAACATAAGTAAGGGTCAGTCTTATTTATTACATTATTACTTTTAAATTGATAGTAAAAGCCTTCTACCACTACACATAGATGTAACTTTTCACAGATGATTATTCAAAGCAACTATATCTTCTGGATTGAAAGTCATATTAATGTTTATAAAGAATAAAGATGGTTCAATTACTGTATAATTTACATTCAAATTTTATATATTTTGCATGTACAATACATAAAATAATATTTCATGAATTTTAATCTTAAACCATTTCAAAGATGGTGATAATTCTGCAGCTATCTTAATTTTTGAGCAAAGCCAAGAACTCAATAACAGAATCACAGAACATCTCAAATTGGAAGGGACCCATAAGGATCAAGTCCAACTCCCTGCTCCTTGCAGGACTATCTAAAACTAAACCATATGACTAAGAGTGTTGTCCAGACACTCTTTGAATTCTGCCTGACAGGTTTGGTGCCATGACTGGCTTCCATGGAGAGCCTGTTCCAGCAATCAGCAATCCTCTCAGTGAAGAACCTTTTCCTAATGTCCAACCTGAACTTTCCCTGATGTAACTTCATTCCGTTTCCTCGCGTCCTATTACTGGTCGCCAGAGAGAGGAGATCAGCACCTCCCCATCTGCCGCCCACCTTGAGGAAGTTGTAGACTGGGGTGAGGTCACCCCTCAGGTTCTCCTTTCCAAGCTCAGCAAACAAGTGACATCGGCTGCTCCTCATAAGTCTTGCCCTTTAAACCTTTCACCATCTTGGTCACCCTCCTCGGACACACTTTGGTAGTTTGATGTCCTTCTTGTTTTGTGGCACCCAAAATTCACACAGTGCTCGAAGTGAGGCTGCACCAGTGCAGAGCAGAGCAGGACAAACACCTCCCTTGACCACCTGGCGATGCTTTTCCTGATGAACCCCAGGACCAGTTTGGCCTTTTCGCTGCCAGAGCATATTGTTGACTCATATCAACTTGCCCTCAATCCAAATCTCAGATCTCTTTCTTCAGGGCTGCTCTCCAGCCTCTCATCCTCCAAAAGGATTGTATTGCAAATATTTCAACCCTATAAAGATTTATGAAATAAAAAGCTCTGGTTGACCTCACTTTAATGATCCATCTAGTAATTAATGGAATTTTTATGTGTGTGGGTTTTTTCGTAGAATAACAAAACATTTTTTTATATGCTCAAAGATAGTACTTGCAAAAATTTTCAAGACCAACCAACAGTTAAAAACTGCTGCTATGAATACCTTTTAGTTGTCAGTTTATGAAATCTATAGAAACACTAATCTTGAGCTGTATCAAGTGTCACAAAAAGTGTCCTGAAGCCCCATGATTGTCTCTGTGAGAGAAGTACACCCAAAAGTTAACTCTTTCAGAAGAATGTAAATGAAATGCAGTGAGATAGTCTGTAGGCAGAGGAAAGAAGCAGCTAAGTGCTTTTCCAAGACCATGTTTTATTTTCAAATGGAACCTAAATAGGCTGAGGTTGTGCATTTGGCCATTAGGCAGGTAGGTAGGGCTACTCTACTTGACAATGACAGCCATGCAGGGGTGGGTCCAGAGCTGATTCACTAAGACGCCAGCTGGTTAAGCATGGATGTGTGTACATGTAGCTGACCCAAGTTTTTAGCCTCAAAAGGTAATACTAGCTGGATTAAAAAAAAAAACAAACCACAAACAAAAACCTGCAGAAAAATAGCTTTGTAGCATTGGTTTTTAGTCTCAATTGTGACTTTGAATAGTAAACCTACAGTAAGAGCTTCAATGCGACTCCAGACTTGGGTGGTATCTCAGAGATCCAGATTAAGCGTCTTCTGCTCAGTGACTTCAAAACACTGCCTAAAAATGGCATGTTATCACAGCAAAACTCCTTAATCCTAGCCTTTCTTCCACGCTTTGCATTTCTGGCTGATCAAATTCCATTCTGCATTTAAAAAAAGCCAGGGAACACAGTTTCTCCTGAATTTTCTTTTGACAAAATACAAATATTTAGGAAAAAGCTTTCATCAAAGATAATGCCCTTGAAGAACAACTGTATCTTAAGGACAGTAAAAGAACTCTTTCACTGAGCATGTGATAAAGCATAATTTATGTTTGGGAGTATTACGGCTCCAATTCCCGTGTGGGCTTTCAAAAGCCTTCAGACAACTGAAACCACTGCAGCAATGGCCAGTAGTTCTCTTCCATTTCTCCTGTATCTCCTGCAGGAAGTGAGGACAAGATTTAAGTAAGCAGGGAGAAAAGCCATATGAGAAGAACCATTGCAACATGTTGCAATGAGGACATTATCAGTACATACTGATGGAAATAATTTTTTTCCCCCATCAGGATACCAGGAAAAGCACTGGAGAAACCTTTTGGGATCTTTCAATAATACAACTATAGCTTGATGTTTATAGCTTGATGATCTTACAGTTCCCAGTACTGAGTTTGGTGGTTTGCAATGATATGATAACACTTATAAACTGGCTGAAGTTTATAAAGCTAATGCTTCATAAACTTTATAAGTTTTATAAACTTCATAAGTATGTCACAAAGGTCATACCTGCTCAGTTAAGTACTTTGCAACACACTGGATCTTTTAAGCATGCTGGTATTAGCTGCCAGCAAAGTAGTTAAATATATATTATGAACAGATCAGTATATTTTCTTTGGAGAGGCTTTATAGGATCAGAGGATAATTGAACTTGGAAGAGACCTCAAGGGTTCTGTAGCTTCTAACCAAATCAGCGTCAGTTACAATGTTTGATCAGGTTACTCAGTTTGGTCTTGAATTCCCCAAAGATGGAGACTGCACAACCTCTCTGGGCAACCTTTTCCAGTGTCTGGCTGTCCTCATGGAGAAATATTTTCCCCTAAGTCCAGTCTGAACCTTTACTGTTTCAATTATCTGTTGTCTCTTATCCTCTTGCCATGCACTATTGTTAAGAGCCTGGCTCCATCTGCCTGCAACCTCAATGTAGGTATTGGAAAACTATTAGCTTCCCCTGAAGCCGTCTCTTCTCCAGGCTGGACAAATTCAGTTTCTACAGCCTCTTCTCACGGGATATGTACTCGAGCCCCCAGCCCTCAGTGGAGCCTCTGCTGAACTCTAGTTTGTCCATGTCTTTGCAGTACTAGAGGTCCCCAAACTGGATGTAGTATTCTAGATGCAGTCCAGTGAACACTGAATAGAGGGAGATACTCACTTCCCTGGGTGTGTTAGCTGTGCTCCCATTAATACAACCCAGGAAGCTGTTGCCCTTCTTTTCTGTTAGGATATGCTGCTGGCTCACGCTCAGCTTGCTGTTTAACAAGATCCCAGCTCCTTTCCAGCAGAGCTGCTTCACAACCACTCAGTCACCAGTACTTCAGCAAAGGCAGGTCCTTTTATTTTTCCCTGAAGTGTGATATAACAACCTGTTTCAGTGGCTTCCTAGAACAAACAAATGGTCATATGGTCTCAAGGAAAAACACTATTCAACTGATGTGAACTGTAAGTGGTCTTAAGGAATATTAAGTGTAACTTTTAACAGTTTATCCACAAACTCTTCTTTATTATTGGGTAGAGATAGATTAAACAGATGAAGCAATAGGAGAAAAGTCTACTGATACCAGAATTTTTTACATCTGGTAGCAGGGCCTAATCCTACTGTATATATCATACCAGCAGCAGATAACAGCTAAATGTATAAAATTATCAGCTAGCATAAAATCAAATACAGCTTTCTTTGCATTAAAGATAGGAAACAAAGTGACACCAGAGAAGCTGGTATTGGCTGGAACATGCAACTCTGCAAGACTGCTGCAATAGCTGCTCTTAGTTATGTAAGTCATTTTAGGACCTTAATTTAGAGCATAAAGATGACTACCGTATATCTGCCATTCCTCTGTTTATGCCCTCCACAGAAAAGAAGACCTAAATATTTATTGCAGGATGAACAATTTTGTATAACATATGCATCATTCATTCCTGACACACAGTTTCCTCCTCTTTTTCATGGCACAAAACACTCTGACGAACAAACTCCACACAGTGTTTAATACCGAAACTCTTGAATCAGGAAAATGTGATCATGAGCATATTGTCTTGTCACAGGTGTTGACTTCAGCTTCATGTTTTATTGAGTTTATAAGAATTATGAGGTCTGACTGTTCTAAAAAGTAGAAGCTTGACATTGCCTCATCTCTAAGGTTTTCTGTTTGCTGGGCAGCTTTGGCTCTGAGAGAGTAACCGGATCCAAATTCTTCCTACTTAAAGTCTAGCCAGAGTCTCAAAATCAGGCAGCAATATAGGGCCCTTTAGTCTTCTCAGGTAGGTGACTGAAAAAGTCTCTTAATCTTGTTTATATTTGGTACTGACCAAAAAGCTAATCTGATCCACTCACCTCTTTCAGTGAAGACAAATGTGAGCAAAAAAGCCACATTTTATGACACACAGGCAACAGAACTTGAGAACAGTTTATAAAATACGTAAGTATGACCAACCACTAGAAAAAACACAAAAGACAGCCCCTCCCTCATTTTAAACCTCTGAAATTTAAGCTCTAATCATGTACCTATTACAATCAATTCAGGACACCTGTTCACTTTACTGCAGGACAGAATACAATCCACTGAAAAATTCCATTGAACTTAAAAAAAGACAGTTTCAGAGGTGTCTATAAATCCAGGCACTCCAGCCATAGCAGAGACTGAGGACGCTGTGAAGGACAGTGGCTGCAGTCATAATTTATTTGGTTCAGAGCTTAATGTGGATGGAGTATGACTAGAAAAATACAGACTCTCAAATAGAATATTTGAACTTCCAAATTTCAGTATCTGAAAAAGCCAATACTTTATTGAATTAGGTATAAGACAATCATATTGGGCCAGAGAGAAGACGATGGATTTTTGATCTAACAGATGTCAAATTATGATATTTAGGGGGAAAAAACGTAAAAGGAAACAGGAGACATTCATGACACATCCTTTAATAAATTCCCAGATCTTCTTAGGAATAGTTTCTATGTATTTACTAACTCTCAACCGATTTTTTGTGCATGAAGTTGTCCAATTTTCCCTTGAAGCACAAACTTCCACTGGCTGACTACCTATTCTGTGGATTTTTTTCACTTTTACTTCATTTATTGAGAAAGACAGAGAAATGGGAACTCTTGGGTTTTCCCCAACTTGTTTCACACATTCATTCCATGCAGTTTATCCATCATACATCAAAAGTCCTACATTTAAGAAGTACAAAAATTGGCAGCTGCCACAAAGGCTTATAAAGTGTTTAACACAATTCAATTAATTGTCCATCATCTTCAACATGAAGTTGGGGTTATATGGTTCTTCTCCCCTGAGTTTATTCCGTAAAGTGAGAACTTGTGTAGAGAGTGCTGTGTATCTTACTTATAGCCAGTTCAGGAATGGCATGGCCAAGACACAGCCAGAGCCAGTAGAAGTGCGTGTGCGTCTGCTGTGCTACCTGAACAACTTTGTATCCTTTTGCCAGGTTAGTGCAAGTTTCCTAGACACAATATCGAACATTAGGGTTCTCCTCGCATCAGAACGATGGTGCAAAGATACCCAAGTGTCTCTGCAGAAGCCAGCTTTTGTCCAGTCAGCATTTTTACTCAAGCTCCATGCTCTCAACACAGAGTAAGAGAGCTACTACATTCCCACAAACAGGAACATAGAGTAGGCTGGGTCAACCCAACTTTGCATGGGTTTGAAATCCCTACACATCCCCTCTAAGAAGACCTTATTTATATAGCACTGTGCCTGGGTTTAAATGCAGACAGACTGTCTAGTTGATTCTGCATGGAGTTATATCAGTAATATTTCTGTTCATGGCACAGAAGCAGAAAAATCCAGATGAAATACCTATTGCTGAGAGGTAGCTGCAGTAAGTGACTACACACAAAAATATGCAGATAAAGACAAATAATGTACATTCCATTAAGAAAACAGCTCCTGAAATAACGATCCCACCTTCTCATGCACTGCCTATAATCTCGTGTACAGCTCACATATCTCAGTGTTTGCCCATGAGAAAAGCAGATAACGCAGCTTCTCCTTTCTCCTACTCATTCTATCGACTAAGTTACTTACAACTACTGTTCTTCAGCAAGCATTCAGAAACAAGAGTATGAAATATTAGCCTTGATCAGGTCTTCATGCACAAGTGTAAGGTACAATTTTTATCCAACTCAAGACAGCGAAATGTAAAAATATGCAAAGATGTTCCATCAAAGAATTAACCCTTCAGATGTGTTCTAATCCAAATAAATGCAAAGATTTGAAAGAAATGGCATCTTGTGATTACAGATTCTAGTGCAGAAAAATTATACCGAGACTTTTTTAAATAGAAAAGGAGTATATATATAAAAATTTTCTAACAGTATGTTTAAAATGTTTGCAAAGGCTTAGTCTCAAATGAGATTCCTTCAGGATAATTAAGCAAGCACCAGCAATCCAATAAAATTACTTTTCAATTAGCATTTCTGATAAAAAATGCACTTCTATGAATTTAGCATAATTAATTTGTTTGTAGCTCAGGTTTAGGAAATAAATCCTGAAATAGATTCTTTTTAAATATAATGCCTGACTTCACACAAGTGTCTATGTACAACCCTTACAGGGTCTCTGCTATGGAGCTACGGAGATTCATATTTAAAAATAAGACATTTTATATTACAAAACTGTTCTCAAAAAACATGAAATGTCAGGATAAGAACAATGCAACTTTGTGCATCTCTGTCACTGTCTTTTCTTAGTATGTAAAATCCATTTAAGTCATATTCTGCACTATTGATTTACTCTTATATCTGTTACTCTCAATAGGCTGTAGTAAAAATCTCAGTGTTACTTCAGTGAAGAGAGGCAGAAGAGACATTGTCTTAAACCTGGCTTTTTAGAAAACCCAAACAAATCAGCAGCATATCCGGAGCAATGGATGGTTCACTTTACACTCCATCACTTTTTGAGTGCAGATTCTCCATCTCTAGCAAAAGTACAGAGACTGGTTGCAATGTGAAATGATCTTGTAAGAAAGAAAAAGCCCTTTTCTGACCACTGATTGTGGCAAATTAAGAAATAAATAAGCAAGTAAGTTCCTACTTTATGATCAAAACTATTCTAGGGAGCTTGATGGCCAAACAGAAATTTCATTGTGAAGGATCAAAGGTAGATGCTTAGTTCACCTAAACAGACTGCAGCGTCACAACACTAATGCAATTCAGGTGTAGCTCAAAGGGACCAGTAGAAATCTCACTTACCTCTTAGGGTCTCATAGTGTAATCACAGCACAAATGTGATCTTACGTTAGATGTACTGCAAGTGACCATACCTTTAATAATTTTTCTCTTTGCTTTGCTATGTTCAGTTTTTCAGAGAGCTGGCTGAAAGGTAAGTTGAATGTTTCAATGTCTTCATGCATCAGAATGTAGGAATGTGCACTACCTTAGATTACAAAAAAAAAAAGGCGATTATCACTACATTTTTCACAGCCAGTTTGTAAGTACAAGTAAAATTCAGTGAAGCTAGACTTACTTATATTAACTCTCCTATTTTCTTTGAACAAGCCTTCATATTAAAAAAGCAAGAGAAGGCAAATTCAGTACTTGGAGACAATGCAAGACTAAATCAGCAGTAAAGGATGTACATGTACTCCTAAAAATAAAAGTCAGCCACTTTGCTAGTATTTATGAAAACCAGGAGTGTTAGGCTAGTGTGAATAAATATTTAATGAGCATGGCAGATTAACACATGGTTACTTTGACTCTTTTCTCTTATTTGTGTAATACAGTCAAACAGTGAAAAATTATCCATCAATGACTATTTGATTTGAAAGAGAATTACCTGCTTATAAAATCTGGTTATCCAATAAGATTAGCATCACAAGAGTCATCTAATATAAAAGACATACAATCATAGCACTCACATATAGAAGAACCTGAGATAAACTTATTAACAGATAAGTGCAAAATTAATATGTAACATTTTTAAAATTCTAGTGAATTTGAACCCATACTTTCATAACTTTTATTTGCTTCAGTGTAAGCAGGTTCTACCTCTAAAGAAAATCTCACCATTTCTTGAGGAGGATAAAGAGAGACCCCAGAAGTGTTGCATTTTATAAATAGATCTTGAAACGGCACATTTGTGTTAACTCTCACATTCACAGAAAAGTATGATACTCATTTGAGATATGTATATTGTAAAAACTGAAGAAACAAAGTCAGAACTATTCATCAGAGCAACACAGCATAAAAAGCAATAACGTGCAAACTGGAGTACATACCTCTATTAGCATTCAGAGCAGCCAACTGTGATTTCAGTTTTGCAATAATGCTGTTTTGAAGCTCAATCTTTTCCTGCTGTTCACGTATTTGCTGCATGTAGTTTTCTGTCTGCAAATACAATATAATTAGCATTAATCTTATACTGTTTTGACTAGGGGTCTCCTACTTGGCATATAAAAAGCAGCGCTGATTTTTAAAGAGAAGTGTAGCTGTGGTCCTCTGCATGAAAACCTTTGGCAAGTCCATATTTTTGGGACTGCACTGATTAGAAAAGGTATTAAAGGAAATAAATCCTGAGTTTTAGTAATTGTTTCAACTGTCACAGTGGTAAAGGGTAACTTTTATGTTAGGATTCTTAAGTCAGGCTTAAAATTTTAGTATTCTTCAGAATGCTGTTCAGTTAGTTGAACTATAGAAAGGAATAATTTTCTTCCTCCATATTTGCTAACAAATTAAACAAAAAAAGGCTTTTAAAAGGATTTAAAAAGCAAAACAAACAACATCGCTTATTCCATACAACAGATATTCTGTAAATCCTTTTGACTGCCTATGAAAAGCTTTGTCCATTTCTTCGAATATAGTGGACTTCTTTTTCTACCCTTCTTCAATGCGACAGGGGGAAAGGCAAGCAAACAGTCCCATCCTGTATCTCCTATACTCCATCTCCTGCTATAAACAGGCCATACAGTCTCTAATAATGCTGCTCATTTTTCACCAAAGTGTATAAATATTGCTAGACAGTCTGATAATTGAACAACTGGTCAGGTGGTAGGAAGATGCTAATATTTAAAACTATTCTTTCATTAGAACATGCCTAATGCTGAAGTTAGAGCTGTGCTAAAAACAAGCAAGAAAGCTTGCAAAATGCCAACAAGAAAACGCTCAGGAATGCACTGATTTTTCCTGAAATTAAGAATGTGTCAATTATTGAACAGGTCACCACCTGGGACAAGACTAGGCATTATTATCATGTCTTTCAAAGTTTATTCATATTGTTATCTATTTCTCAAATCTCAGCCACATTTAAATTCCATACCCTCCTACTGTCCAGTGTATTTGTCTGTAAAGCAGGCAGGAAAAAAATCTAAAAGCAAAATTTATTTTAAAAGTCCAGGTAGTGGTTGTACTATGAGAGTTTATTAAAAGAAAAAAAAAAAAGTGATCAAAGAGCAGTACACTCCAGCAGCTAGAAGAGACCTCATGAAGCAGAAAAATCACTGAGAACCAAATTGAAAATGTACAACAGCAATGTCTTGTCAACACTTCTGTACAGAGCACAGACATGACAGCTAAAACAGACAGAAGAGAAGATGCTTTTGACAGCCAGTGTGCACAAATTATTCCTTGAGTCAGATGGCAGCAACAAGTTACCAACTAGAAGATCTGCATGACAACCAACCATCCATCTGTATCAAACACCATCTGGCCGAGATGACTCTGGCTTCTGTGTGCTTGACATGGCTCCCAGCTCTAGAGACTGGCAAAACAAGTGGCCTATCGGTAACTTAAGTAGTAAACTGTTAACAACAGCATGGTGGACAATCCAACAGCGTGTGGAGGCCACACAATGAACAGAGGAAGTTGCTAGAGTAAAGCACTGTACAAAGGTCACTCAAAAGACAGGAGTTTTGTTAAAAAAAACCAAACCAAATAACACAAACAACCCCCCCCCCAAGTTATCACAGTATCAATTTTTCTTGAAAAAATACTTTTGTTCTATTTTGAAGTCATAAAATTAATCTCTTGAAAGTTTGATTAGGACAAAGATTTAAACTGGTAGTAATCCTTTAACAAAGGCTTTAATTTTTAATTTGTGAACCAGCAAAAGTGCGGAGAGAAATCTTGCAAGCATTTGGTTCACTTAACATTTATGATCTCACATTTCTCTGGTTTTCTTGCAAAGACTTTAGAAGGGCTATCTGATCTTGTACTCGAACTCTTGTTTCTTGGGCAGAAGTTTCTTTCACGTACTGTTAGATGACTCAGGAGTATTAACTTTAATAGTTTTTCTTCAAATAGTTAATCTTTCATCACAGGAGACAGAACTTAAAAGAACCCTTAACATTCTAAAACATCTTGCCTTTTGTTAAGTTAGTTGCAATTTCAGCACAAAAATCACACTACTTGTGCCTGTTATGTATAGAAATCTCTACAGATTTACAGCAGCACTGCTGCAAGACTATGAATAGAGACAGACTGCACAGTGGATGATTGCACAGATGACTGACTGGTTATGTGTTCTGCAATGCCTTGGCTAGTTTATTTTGTCATGCAAGGAGGTGGCAAGATTGGGTCCAGATATCAGAATATTCTCTAGCAGACCTTTCCCTGCTCCCAGTTCTACTACTGCTTCCATAACTCGACACTGACTACGGTTCATCTGCCCCTGAACAAAGTGCCAGCCTACCAGTTCTACGAAGTATCAGCAAGTACTGTAGCACCAAAACCATTCAAGCCTTCCTGTAACAGAGGTTCCATTGCTGGGAAGAATATGCATGATAAAACTACTATGACAAAGCCAATCCCGATAGCTTTGCAGTATGTTGTCCTACTTGATGAGGAAGTTCAAGAGGAGTTTTGACTGAACTAACATTTCCTGCAATAGACTAAGTAAAAATTCAAATGTGCTCCTTACTGGTGAGAATGCCTCCAGAATCTGTTACTTCATAACTACAGAATAATTGTACAGATTATTATTTTTAAGAAAGGAATACTATTTTTAAGAAAGGAATACTTATTCTAACAACTTTCAGGTACGTTTGCTGTACACATTGCAACACAAAAACTCTGTTGTCCTAATAGCTTGCACAGTGCTTAAAATATTAGTCTTTGACCTTTACACCTAGTAATTCATACGGTCTATCTTCCAATTAACACGAAAGTGGTTTAATTTAAGCTATTTACATTAATAATTTAAAAATTAACTTTTAAGAATGCAAATTAAATTTCAAAAAGGTAGTTAAATTTATATATATATCTTTGCTGTTTACATTAGAAGACTTCATTAATCCTCCAAAACAGACAACACTTTGCCCACCTTTAAAATTAAAAAAAAAAAAAAAAAAATTCAAGGTCAAAACCCAGAACCCAGCTACTAAATTCACAGCCTAATGAGTTACTCTGCAGTGTACTGGCCTGGTTTCATAATGGCAATTTACAACTTTAACAGATGCACTAAAGTCTACATAGCTAAAGTGAAACTGAAATCTACATATACTACCATCCTCCATGAGAAGGATGGCTGTAAAGATAGAATTCAGAACCCAACACATACTTTTTGCTGTAGTTCTTTCACAGCATGGTCCCTATCCATGCATGCTTGTCGATAGGCTTCATAAGCTTTGTTAAGCTGCTCTCCAATGTTTTTGTCCATAATTCCGAATGTTGTTTCATCACTGGAAAGATGGTGGAGTTAACAGACCTGGAAAGTAATCAGAAGGAAAAAGAGAGAATGCTAAGAAACAGAAGTACATGACTAAAAACATAGATAGCATGACTTGTACTAATATCACATTCAAGTAATATATGCAGTATGTTTGACCATTAACTCACTTAATAGTTTGAATTATAGCTCTGCTCACCTCAACATTTAATTTTATGTCCAGGGCTAGTTTTAAACAAAAGCCAAACAAAAGCAGGTTAACTCTGGATCACATTCTGGATGTACAGAATGTGGAAATATATGTGTAGTTACAGTGTTTAGGACTGAGATATAAAATTGGTGCAGATCACCAGTTACCTGATTTTATGTGATCTCCAAAAGTTTAAGGTTTACATAATTGTGAAATAACAGACAGTATTAATAAACAAAACTAAACTCAGCTTTTGGCACTAAGCAACAGAAAGACAAAAGTTCAGTAACAGTAGGTTACACAAACCTATCCTATTCTATGCAATAGTTGAAAATGGCAACACAAACTACACTACAAGGTGATTAAAACATCTTTTATCTAAAGATCAGCTATATTAACCAGTAAGAACTAGCAAGACTTGAACCTTTTCACCCTACAACACTAGTAAACATCACAGACTCCAGTTTCAAGAACTTTGCAAACGCAGGTCCTTTGCTTCTATAGTAATATATGACATTAATTTTAAGATCAAAATTTATCATAAGTACAGTAGAGAATAAGTTAGTGAAGTTTCAAAAAAAACACAATAAACCAAAACACCAAGGTACCGGCATTAAGAAAAAAAATAAATTAATAATTTCATCTCTCCTGGTATTTAAAGCTTGGTTATCTCGCAGTAAATGTGTGGACTGCCACTACCATCTCTCACTATCTTCTGGGATTATGCATAAACCACAGATACTGTTAAGGAAAGTGGTGCAGTGAGATGAGGATAAGACAAGCAAGAAGGGTATGAGGATAATTTGTATTGGACCCTGGTCAAAATTCTGAGGATTGTAGCTTGAAGATTTTGCTCATGTTTTCTGGCTTTTGAATATCTTCCCTATCACAGGTCTTGAAAACAGAAATGTGGTTTGACTTTCCTAGAAGGTGCAACAGACTACTGTAGACACATCACGCTTTTTCGTCCTGCAAATTTTAGTTTAACAGTGTGTTAGTACTGCAAAAGCAATTGTATCTCAACTTTGGCATGGCTGTCCTTTAATAGTGGCAAAGTGAATTCTTTAATGACTCGGAATCATTTAGGGGTCCTTTGAGGTGACAAGCATTACTGAAATCCAGGTTTGTAAGTTTTGTGTAAAATGCCTACATTGTTTCACATGAAAGTTCTGTTTGTTTTTATGTGTTGTTTTTGTTTGTTTGTTTTCCTAAACACCAGTACAGTAGTTTATAATAGTGGTTCCCTGCATAATGTCTCAGAGCATTATTAGTAACACAGGCTACTTCATCCACCCCCTTCCTCCCCCAAAGGGTATCCCTTCACTAAATGGAATATTCATTCTAATACCTGGGGCACATCTTTAGCTAAATGGGTGGGCTTTATTTCAGTTTCAAATGAAGGACTCTTTTATGTAGTTCAGTGAATAAAATCAGACATTACATCTGCTTTCAAAGAGAGGTGCTAAACTGCAGAGAGCATTGTTATGGCTGAAAGTGACTGAAAGCGTGCTTTCACTTTCTTTAAAAGCTTGCAAAGTTTGCATCAATGTTGACTTTGTACTTTTCTGAAATTCTCCACTGACACTTGTAACAATTTACCTAGTAAATGGCATGTCTTGTACACATAAAAGGTAACTTCAAAAAATGAGTGCAATGGGATTGAAAACACTGTTCAGATACTAAGAGAGAATAGGGCTCAAAGTTCATAGAAAATGAAGGTATTATTTCATGCATGCAAATTCAAATCTTCATTTGAAAAACAGTATTTAAAATTTATACCTATTTTCCAGTCTTACAGTGTTATACTTACTCACTGATTGAGACTGGGAGCATTAACAAAGAGTTCTGCTGTCATCTGGACTGCCAGTAATTGATCCAACAGGCAGAATTGTAGCACTGGGCCTGATTTTCTGCTTGGTAGGGAAAAATAAGGAGAATGGTAGCTACTTTATTGATAGCTCCCTAAAATTCAGACTCCATACAGTAAGAAAGGGTCAGTGAAAGTCATTACTAGCAACACTTTAAGATAGAACTGTAACTAGAAGAATTGGTCCTATCTTTGTTCCATACCCCCTAGACACTCATTTCTACTTCCACCTCACTCTTCCCTTTCTTACAGCATAAGCAACCTTACAGAAAACCGTATCAGTAAAACAACCCAGTTTAAAACTAAATACGAAAGGTGTTTTTGTTGTGTTAGTTTTAACCAGATCAAATCCACAGGCCACTTCAAATGGCATGATAACACAAGGAATCCTGCACAGGAGCAGAAAACATCAGCAAAAGGCAGATAGAACTCCCGTGTTCAGCAGCAGCATTGGCTTTGAAACTGTAACACAAAGTCACAGTTATGTAACAGTGATGTAAGTCTGTCCTGCCACAGAGAAGGATACTTGGATGTTACCCTATCTCTGGCCATGTATTTTTGCCACTTGTACTGGTATTAGCACTTCTGTGCTACACAGCTGAGTATGCCAAAGAGTAGCCCCCTACTTCCTCAAAAAAGCAACAACAACCCCTCTAAGAAAACCAACTTCAAAATTAAAACTGGAGCTAGCTCACTGCAAAGCTGCTGGAGCACTACTACCAGCACAAGAAGGCAGTGGGAACATGAGACTAGCCGTGGGCAGGACTGCCGCAGTCTAGATTTAGGTTGGATTAAACTACTCTGTAATCACACCCTGGATTGCCTGTTGCTGGAATAAATAACTGCTTCTTATGTTATATATGTCATATCCAGAACTCCTTGCAGTTAGAAAAGCTGGCTCCTTTTCCTGCTTCTCCTCCATAGGCATCAATATTTATCAGGGAATTTGCCAACTGTTCCTTGTCATTTACCCTTCTCCCTACATCCAACTAGGAGGAAAAAACCCCCTCCCAACAACCCTAAAATAAAAAACAAAACAAAACAAAACAAGCCCCAACCCAAATATCCCCCTATTTTAACCAGACTTAGTTATGCTATGTTCCACTTGCTGTATTCCATACATAATTCAGCCCAAAACTGACAACCCTGATCTTTAGCAACTGACATTCTAGGTATTCATTAGATCCTAAACACTTTCACAATCATTAACAGCAATATGTAGTCAGTGGAGACGCAGTAATAAAAATTGCTGCATTTATTCTAACAGGGACAGAATCAGAGGAAGAGATTAGCTCCAGAGCTTGTCCTGCAATGTGAATACCTGTGAGTGCTGTGTTGCTGGGGCTACGGCAATGACAACTAGAATTTCATATCTGGGCAAAGATATGAACACTGGAAAACAACTGGAGATAGTAAATGTTGTAAGACAAACTTTTAAGTAAACAAACCAAACAAAATCTGCAGATTATCTTCAAATACGTGCCTCAAGTGAGAAACATTTTGCTGATATAGGTGGGAAAAAAAGAAACAGTAAAATGAATACTCTGATTCAAATGCCAAAAAAGCTCCAACACAAAGATCAGCAGCATATTGCTGCTGCAATCTCAGCTCCACGCTCACTAGAGGCATATGACTTTTTTTAATGCCTCAGAAAACACCTTAAATTCTGAAAAGAAAGAGAAGATTTTAGATAATCCTGTGTACATATACACTTTAATTCGTAATACACATGCCTACCTCTCATAGGTTCATATGAGAGATGAGAACATAGGTGCCATCCAGCAACAAATACTTCTCTACATATTTCTGCCTTCAAAACAGCTTTTTTTCAATGGAAATATTTTGTAAGTTACACTGCCATCTTACTGGGAACTGGAACTTCCCCCCCCTCCCCCCCCACTGCCCCCCCCCCTTTTTTTTCCTTAGTGGACACAATTCCTGCTTTGCCCGACTGCGGGATGCGTCGGGCACACGGCAGGAGCTCCTGTTGCCACACCAGCGCTACAGCTGGGCCGCCCCTCAGCGCCCAGGGAGCGGGACGGCGATTCCCGGAGCGCGGGGGTTCTCTGCCCCCGCCGCTGCCCGCGGGCACAGCGAGCGCCTCTCCCTGCCCCTGCCATCGCCGCCCGGCCCCGGCCCCGCCGCTCCCGCTGACCCCGCCGCTCCGGGAGCGCCTCCGCGCCAGCGCTGCGGCCCCGGCCCCGCTCCCGAGCCGGGCCGAGGGGGACCCGGCGCCGCCGTCGGGCGGGGGGCGGAAGCGCGGCCCGGCAGCGCCCGGCCCGCTCCGCGGCCCCGGGCCGAGCGCTCTTCGCCCCCGCGGGACGGCGAGCAGCGCTCCCCACAGCGACTCACACTTACGAGCGCCTCGCGGAGCCCGCCGCCGCCCCCGGCACAAGGCGCTCGCTCCTGCCGGAGCGCCTTAACCCAGGAACCAGAACCGACTTCCTGCCGTGCCTCTCCCCGCCCTGTGACGGGGCGCTGCCCGCCGGGTCGGGGCAGGGCAGCGGCCGACGGAGCCGCCGGGTTCGCCACCCCGGCAGCGCCCAGCTGGCCTCTCCGCGAGGATGGGAGTATTTCTGCTTTCCTCTGCCTTGCAGTGCCTCCTCTGCTTGGCCGCAGCCAGGCACCCTCCTCAAGCAGGATCCGTGGCGCTCCTGACTTCCACAGTCCTTCCCTATTTCTGTCTTTCCGTGTTTCAGGGTGATTTGTAGATAACAATAGTTACATTTGTAATATACTTTTCATGCTCAGAGCAGTTTCTGTCTGAAGTGGCTTTTTTTAGGTTACTACGCTGGCATTTTTGCCCCTTGCACTTATTTCATGCAGGCAATCAATTTTATACATAAGAATATAAAAGAAACACGTAGTTTTAATTTTGCTAGTGCTACAAGCCCTTCTCTGTTTAGGTCACGTGTAAGTACAACTTTTTTCCCTGAAGGTGTGTAGGAGGGTGGGAGCTGATGGCAAAACTTGAGGCGTTTGTTACATACTTGCCCAGCATAGTCAGAGAGCCAGCAGCAGAGAAGCATTACATATTTTAAATTAATCTTGGCCGGCTCTGAACCCCAGTGAACATATCCACGCAGCCAGGCTGTAGTGCTTCTTTTGCTAGAGCAGAACTTACCTCTTTGGCCCCTCACACATCAGAACCCGTGTTCCAGCTACTGCAACCTTACCTTCCCTGGGTGCACCCTCTTGGAAGCCTGAGGACTGAGTTCAAACACAGCCACAGGAAAAGTGGCCAGGTGTTCTCCTCTGTGCTCCTTTGAAGGTTATTTCTATTGTAATTTACCTTTTCTGACAGATCTATAACAACTCTTTTAATCTGTTTTGGCCTGTGCTAAAGCTGAAGAGACTTAAAGGCAGATGGCTTAATAAGCCTATAAATGTACTTCCTCTTTGGCCACTTTTAATAACTTCAAGTGAGGTTCTAATGAACTATTAAGGTTCAGAGACGGTTTGCTATGTTAACACATTTCCAATAAAGGGGAATTAAATCTTCTCTTTCAGAGACAGTGTTGAAAACAGCCTAGTTAAGATTTCATTCAATCAGGTCTTAAAAAAAACCAAAAAACAACCCCCCCCCCCCCAAAACGGGTGAGAAAAAAAGACTATGGTTGTGGTTTTTTGTTTGTTTTTTTTTGTTTGTTTGTTTGTTTTTTTAAAATTTCATTTCTATATGTTAAATTTTTATTCAGTTTTGGCAAGTAGTTATGCACTTAAAATTGTAATGGGTATCTCAGTAACTGAAATGAAACCTGCAATTTTTAAATTCAGGTCAATGTATGTAAATATAATTTAACAGACACTATATTTAAACAGAGATAATATATGCAAAAAAGTAAAAGTGGGTATTACCTGATGATAAACATGTATCAACTAAGTTTATAACTACCTGAATTCAAATACAGCCATAACATATACACCACCTCTGAAATACTATCATAACATGTTAGTTGTCAGAGGGAAAAAATTTGTAAGTTCTAGAAATGTACTTAATGTAAATTTGTTGTGAAGGTGTCAAACTCAGCAAAGCAAAAGTGACAACCATCTACAAACATGACTTTTGGAATCACGTGCATTAATCTCTTAGTTTTTATCAGTAATATTCTTTCACAGTAAAGCACGAGAGGTGGTCTTTCTTCTATCTTCATTATTTAGTGTCTTCTTTGCTTACATTTCCTCCCCAAATACAATAAGATGTATGTAACAAGCTTTACAGTAACCCATTTTGATAATCCTAGAGACTCCCAACATTTGAATGAAATGCTAAATAGAAGAAAAGAAAAATACCCATGAAAATAATACACAACCTCTATTGCGTAGCTAACTTGATCTCTAATTTTGATCTTCTGGAGTGTTTTCTGCTTTACAGTCAATTAGTTTTTTCCTTTTCTTTCTCACCTTGCTTTCTTTTTTCTTTGTTTTTCTGCTTCCTCCTCTTCTGTCTCTGTACATCCTTCCCTACAGCTATTCCAGTAACAACTTTCTATATTTTTGTCCCACATCAATATTTCACACTTTTATGTCATTGTCAAGACAGAATTGCTTTCCTATATGTACTCTTCACAAGATAGCTGGAAAGAACAAGCATGTATCAGTGTATTTAAAAACTATTTAGGGTTTTAGGAATCTACTAATCTTAAAACCAGTTGCAATCTGGAGTTCAGGAGTGGTGTTGGTGAAGTTCTTGTCTTTATTATTTTATTTCACTTTGTCTTTAGACTCAGAGAAAGTCATATTTTGACTACTTACTCTTAGAAACTTTTTTTTTTTTTTTGGGTGGGGGCAATAACAAGTTGATACTTTTTTCATAGTGAAAGTTCAAATTTGCTCTGAGTGGGTCAAGCAGCCTGTTTAAGTACCTCACATGGTCTATATGCAGTTTGCTGCTTGACATTACTTCCGAAATAGTATTTTAACAGGAATTTTACTTGGTCTGTGCTGGTGTATTAACAGTGTTGGTTACACTGTGCTGAGATCTTGGAAGGAACTGGTTGCTCTCAGGGGAGGCTGGTGCTGCAGCAGCAGGCAAAAGGCTGTAGTTCATCGAAGGTTTCATCTGATTCCTTCATACAACTCTGTAAGCTTATAAATACAAATTGGCTACTATCAGAAAGAGGTTAAAATGTTTTTTGCAAGTTGTTAATGTAGCCATTCGTTCAGACACTAGGTGGCTCACGTCAGATGTTAAACCTTTTCCAGAACTTATAAACCCTGGTCTCAAAGGAGTGTGCTGGGTGCTGAAGGAGTTTCTGCTACTCTAGGGTGTTTCCCCGTTCCTGCAATCGGTTGTTGTTTAACTAAATAAAAAGCGTGTTTTGAACTTGAAATGCCTTTCCTGGTCAGAAAAAGAGAATTGTGGCTTAATTTAACTGAAATGTCGTTGCATCATAGTATGAAGGAAGATGAGGCTGATATTTTTTTCCCCAACATCAAAAGTTGATGAGCCTGTGGAAACCCTAGTATATATTTTGCCAATAGGTGGTAACAAACAAAGCCTGAGTTCCAGAAACTAACTAAATGATGTTAGTCAAAGTGCAGACATACAGATTTGGTGAATTATAAGCAACATAAACATAGTGCCTTATACTTTTTCTATGCATCCAAATGCTGACGTTGATAAGTATAATTTACTCATTGTCTTTACGAAGTGCAGGAACCAAAGGTTTAAATTTTCTTTTCTCATCTCTTTGGTAAGAGTACATGAAATTTTTATGTTGCCTAGGAGGAGTGTCAACAGGATTATGAAATGTGGTTTTGTACTTCAATACTGCTTATGACTAATATTAGCTGGGAACTTCCACTGAGAAATACCCAACTGAAGAACTTCCTTAAACGCAACTGCAAGCAGACAGTCATTCTCTAAAACAGAGACTTTAGCAGAAACAACCTGCAAAATGGCTTTGGACCCAGTGCAACATTCCTGATTTCCATAATTAAGGTCAATGAGTTCCGGAGACTCACTACCTTGGAAAAAGTTTAGCCTTCATGAAAAGGGAACAGTGCATGAACAGGCAACTCTGCATGCGTGGGAACAGTTAACATACATAGCAACTGTTGTACCAAATATAATACAAGTTTTTTTAATGTATTGTGAAGAAAAAGCCAGTGATTCTTAGTTAAGATCAAAAGAGACTTCATTATGCAAACTCTTCAGTTCTGTGTAAGTTTTAACATAGTTGTGTTTTTCCTCCCCTTCTCCTCAAACCACTGTATAGTGAAACTGAGTTCTGTAGAACAATGTAGGGAAAACACTTAGCTTGGAAAATTTGTTTTCTCTTGCATGAATGCCTTTTTGCTACAGAAACAAATATTCAGGATATTTAACATATAAACATAAATTCCTTAGCTCTGTCAATGTGAAAAAGTGAGATATTTTGACACCATCTACATTACATAGGCCTTCTCCCTCTGTTCCTTGTTAAAATTTTGTAAATCTTGTTACCTGATTTAGATAGAACTACATTATATTCAGTATCTAATTTAAGAAAATAGTTGATATATGGAGCCTTTGCACTATTTATTGAATGTTATTTGATCTCAAACCTCTATTCAGGTTGTCAGTGTGGAATAAGAGTGGAAGAACTCAAAGAAGATGTATTTGAAATACCACATTCCATTTCTAGAATCTCTTTTCCTCTTCTGCAAAAAGGGGAGCTATGTCATGCAGCAAGATTCAGTGGTATTATTTTTGTTTCTGTAGTGTCATAAAATTCCAAAGTTTGGGGAAAAGGAAGAGACAGGTGCTGATGCAAAGTCATTAAGTTAATGGACCTGCGTTAGTATACCTATGAAGCCTCTTGTCAAAACTGTTTAGGATGTGAAAAGTTTGGATGTGTTCAAGGGGAGATTGGGTGAGTAAGTACTTGAGAGATTCACTGAGGGAAACTAAAGAGACAGGCAGCATCAATCTCAGGAAGTTCTCTGACCTGAAAATAGCTGGCAGCTGGGAGAAGACTCTGAGGAAGTATTACATATGCTTGCCCTGTTCTTATTCTTCCCAGGGCATTGATTTCTAGCCACTGCTGAGGAGAAGATGGGTCTGAACCAATGTGGCATATGTTCTTAGGTTAATGACTTCATGCTGATACAAATGTGTAGGAATTTCTCTATACTGAACAATCTCCTGTAAAAGACAGGATTCTGTAGAAGCATAGGGAACATTACAATTGCCGAAACTCCAAGAGATATCAGAAAATCCGTTCAGAATTATTTCTTATTATTTTAAAATATCCATTTGAAATATAAAACCTTTGAGCAGGTTTATTAAAGATAATCAGTGAGATTTATCAGGTTTCTCAAAGATGCTGTTTATAGTTTAGGTTTAGTTTTTTTTAGCAAGGTGACCTTCTTGATCGGTGGATTGAAAACAGTTCTTGAGAAAAAGGCCTCACAAAGAGTAGTAGAGAGATTTTTTCCATTCTTTAGCTGGAGCTAAAGATGCTAAATGCTTTAGCAACATCTAACCATTTAATGCAGTTTATTTAGTGTAGGGGGTTTGTATCTCCATATAAACCAGTTAATGTGGTCCTAGTTAAAACTGTACAATGGAATAAACTTCCCAGGTTTCCTCCTAAAGTAAAATTTATAGAAACAGGTAGTAAAATGGTTCGATCATGTTTAATCTTTTAACAAAACCACAAGTCCTCCTTAAGTATTTTTACAAGATAGAGCAACTGAATCCATATCTATAATATCCTCACACATGGAATTGGTATACATTTCCACATTTTTCCTTCAATGTTATTTGATTGTATGTTATAGTGGCATTTGAGAATAAATAGTTCTGTTTATCTGTACAGCAAAAAAGTATTTTGGAATTATTCATCTCTGTCTTGTGATAGAGTTGTTCCAACTCCTCATGTTAATTTTTAAATCATTTTATAAATGAAAACATGGTTTTGTGACTTTAACAAAGTGCTTTTTTTGATTTTTACTCCTAGTCTTCCTTTGAGAGTTTAGTGGGTCTAAGCTTGACTAATTAGAGTGGTTAAGACAAAGTAAGATGCTCAAATGAGTATTTCTGTAAATCTTAAAATGTATCACTGCAGTGAAGTTCTACAACCAAGTAAACCAAAAAGACTTGAGCAGTCAGACTGCTCAAGTTTTAACTAAAATTTCTCGATATCTGCATACACCAAAGATAAATCAGCAGCTGTGCCTGCTGAATTTTATGGTAAATCTTTCCCAACTTTAAGCAAGGAAAGCTTGAAGCCATGTGGTGTGTAGTGGCTCGCCGTGTTATGACACTGTCCTTGGTTGAATACAGCCTCATTGTCTGTGAAGATAAGTGGAGTAAATGACAATAAAAGTTCAGACCAGCTTCTTGCACATTACAATTTTTCTTACCCTGCAGTAAACAGGAATATGTATACAAAGCATAAAATAATAATAAAAAAAAGAATGATTCATTGAGTGTTCTCAGTTCTAATACAGTAAATGCATCACTGGTAATAACTCCAGCTTGCTGAAAGAGCTGTCATGGTTCAAGATTTATTCCTGGTGAAGCAGGGAGAGAAACAAATGATCAATGGGTTTGGGCCTTTTTGCATAATTAGTGGCAAAACACGCGTGCACACACACATGCACACACACTTACTTTGTCTGGCACAGCTTCAGTCTTCTTATTCACCAGCTGCTAAGACATTTTCATATCTATAGCTGTTTTCTTCCAGTGAAAACACACCTGCTCTTGTACTTTGTATCTATTTATTGTTGGCTTTCTGGAAGCAAAAGATGCAAGAGAATTTTGGCTTGTATCGAAGATCTGAATAAGAATGGGATAACTCAATCTTGTAAAAGCTATTATACATTAATTTCTCTGTATTAATTACCAGTTTACATCAGCAGATACACACCAGGGGTCTAGAATGAAATGTTCTAAGTGACATTTTGCTCTTATTTTCTGCCTCTGTGGCTCCTTGATTGCACTGCATATGTATTAAATCAAAAATGGCAGAATTTCAGACAGAACTGAAAAATCATTCCCTGCAACAGTGAGTATCAACTGCATTTTAGATTGCAAAAGGAGGTCAATCAAAAAGAACATCAAAGAAAGGCAACTGTTAATATAAGGAAGAAAACCAGGAAAGATAAAGTCATAGATGTCAGGTTAGTTGGGAGTAAGCAAATGAGGTACCAGAGGCCCTCCTTCCCTAGTACTCAGCTTTACCTTTCCATTCATATTCTGAAGTACAATCAAATTGACAGCTGTCTCTAAATCCCTGTTTTAAAATATTTGAACTATCTAAACTATGGCCTGGAACTAACAGACGTGATCTTAAATTTCTTCTTCAAATTCTTCAGAGGTAATGGACTGATCAAGTACTGTTCTATCAGTCCAACTCCTGATACACTTGTATCTTCCAACCTATCTCTTCCTGCTTTGTTGACAAATGAGAGAGTAGCTAAAGACAAGAATCATAAAAGGAATTTAGAGTTATGGTACCAGTGGCTTCATGGAGACTGCTACAGCTTCTGGTACATAACTTTGCTGCACAGAGTAATGGGGCTTGCTGAAAAGCAATGTTTTAAGCATAGCTGCTGTCTCTGGGTAATATTCTCTAGTGCTCAATCCTTTCTAGTCACATCTCCTGGAAATAAGAATTAGATTTTGCATGGACTGGTTGGGGCAGATAACAGATATTACAGTTCTCCAGTCTCATGGCTAAAAAAATCTTTGTGTTCCAGTCTCCTTCTAACAATATTTACATGTTTTATGGCATGGTAGGCAGTAGGTCATTCCTACTTTGCTGCTTTTGACGATCAGTTTTGCTGATTGGTTTTCTACTTTACTGGTGCCTAGAACAGCTCTCTGAAGATACCATCCTTGCCAAAGGCAGCATCAGCTTTACCTAAACCATTTCGAACATATGTTTGCCTGTTTTGAAGATCTATATTGGTGATAAAGATTTCACAGCCTCCCGAGGGACCTTCTGTTCTTTCTTACAGATTTTTTTTCTAAATCTCTAATTATTCTTCAGTTGAACCACATTTTCCACAAGGTATACTGAACAAACTGGACAATATGATCCAGCTGAGACTTTCCAATGTAGTTTTCAACAAACACATGCTGGCTGTTTTATATCCTTAAAACAGAACAAAAACTTAAGCTTTTAAGCAAACTTGTTCAATTATTTGCTCCAGTATTTTTTTCAGAATGAAAATAAAGAAGAACAGTATGTAATTTCCTGATTTCTCCTGTTCTCTGCTCTTAAAGATAAACATGACATCTGTCCTTTTTCTTTCTTTGAGAAGCTCATCTGTTCTTGAAGACTTGCTAATGGCTCCAAAACATCTTTATTCTGTTCTCTAAGTATTCTGAGAGGAATTTCTTCAAGCTCCTCTGCTTTGAAAGTATTTTATCTAGGCCTGTATTCTGTCCCCTTGTCTCTGATACTAATTATTTTAGCAAGCTGATTGAGGCTGACCCTTCTAGTGAAGAAAAGTAAAAAAGGTATCAGCTTTTTTGATACCATCTCTAATCATACTGTTTCTCTGCTGACTAACAGATCTCTCTTTCCTTTGTCTTGCTACAGATGTACTACTAGAGTAGATATTTTTTCTGTCTTGCCATTTATCCCATTTTGACTTTTCTGATTATGGCATCTTTTTTACATTGTTGCATTATTCTTTTACTCCTCAGTAACTTTATTGAGCTTAAGGTAGCTTTAGAATTATTTAGAATTTTGTGATTTTTCAAAGCAAATATCTTATTTCATAACTAGCAGTGGGGTGGTTTGTGTTGTCTCTTCTCTTTCTGAAGGAGATGGAAAATCTCATAAACTCCAATTTTTTTTGAGGTTCAAAATGATGCCTGCATACTGGATTTAGGACGTAAAATGTCTGTCTAGATCTAGTCTTGACTCACTCGCCAGAAGTCAAACTGTGTGTTTCCGTTAGAGATGGGTCTGAAGCATAGAAAGGTGTTGATCACATTGGTGGCTTCTGATTCCTGCTTAATTTTTGATCTGATTTAAGCAGAATTATTTTGTTACTATCTGATTGGTGTAGGTTTATTTTATGCTAGCAAATTTCCTTACTTACCAGTTCTTCTTTGCATGCCCTTCATTGTCCTTGATTATTTCTTCATTGTCTTGTGGGAAGAAAAAAAGAAGTAATGAAATAAAAAAAAGTTTCAGTATGTATTTTTCCCATCTGGTTAGTCCAGCACTCTTCTTAATTAGTAAAATGCCATCCTGTCAGATTCTCTCCTGCCAGGAAGTCATTCAGCTATGAAATCACTTTTTCACCTCCATCGTATATTTTAACATTTGAAAACAGCAAAACTCTAAGATTTTATATTCTTTCTTACAACAGAAAAAGCAAAACCAACTACAACATTGCTAATTAAGTGTAGCTTAGGATTAATTTGTATTTAAACAAGGCCTCATGGGATTTCAGAACATGTACCCAGAGTGTCATAAAATGTGTAACAACACTTCTCAATTAATCATTCATTTGGGAACAATTCAAAGCAGCCAAATAACTACAACCTCTTTCTTACTCTTTCCCTGAAGTTTATGTGATGTCCAGATTGCTTTCCCAAGTCCAAAGGTCAACTCCTTCTTGTTTTTGGGCAATACCAGACTGGATCAAGAACTACTGTATTTCCTTTCTTGAGTATTAAGCCTCTTTTTCCACTATGAAGATACTTAAAGATGATGTATTGTCTATTAAATCATAAGTCTAATGTTTGAATACATCAGTTGTGTTGCAAAAACATAATTATTGTAATTACTGTGTTCTTTTCCATTGAGCCGAAGGAATGCCAGCGGTTTTAAAGTTAGTGTATAGTTTAACTATTTTATCTTTGAAATTATTGTCATATCAATTAAAAATGTTTAAACCAGTTCAACACCATCTTACTGATTACAGATAAGCAGGTTAATAAATATTAAAAATGAATGTTCTTTCTATAAAAAAAGAACAATCTCAAGGAGAAACCTATACTACATCTGTATTCAGAATAACTAAATGCATAACTAATCATATTTGAATAGTTTGTAAGCAATTGGGAGACATAGGAAAAACACAGTTACAAAACTTCATGTACAATTTTAAGTAGAATTTGCTGTAGAGGAATTTAATAGGAGAGAATTCTGTATATTCATGTAATTTCAAGGTAGGTTATAGCATTTTTTTCTCTTTGTTAATTTTTTGGTAACTGCTACAGAATATATAACAAAAATTTGTTTCGAGATCTGTAGGAATTTTTGCTTTTACATGGAAGTAGTCTGAAAATAAATATTATCACTAATTACACTAACTGGATATTTCTCCCAAAATATTCTGACTCCTCTCTGGTGTGGGCTTTTCTCTATTTTCTGGACAGCTGGAAGGTGTGTTGAGTGACTTTTAAATAAAATGGAGCAGAAGTAGAGAAGGTGAAGCGTCGCGGTCGGAGCGGGAGGCGACACGGTGATCAGGGATACCAGCCGCTCTTTATTACCACAGTGCTCCTACTTTATACTGTTTTAGGTGACACATGTACACGCACCATTGGTTTAGCATAAACATAACAACTCATGATTGGACA
>JAYRBT010000181.1:16892506-16931683 GCA_036023395.1 Myiotriccus ornatus | reverse complement strand
TGCCACAGTCCTTACTCTCCGTGGTTAACCCTCTGCCAGGTGTAAAGTTCCATCTTCAATATCTCAGCTTACAGAGAACCCAGAGCCAGCTGGGCTCCCCCACAGTGAAGTAGCCTTCTGAGAGAATCTTCTGTGCACAGAACTCACTTCCCTAGGCATCCATTCCTACTTACTCTTGGGGTCTCTGTATCAATAAGAGCATTCTTATGCAGGAACTTGTACTTCTGTGGAAGAAAGCAAGGGAAGACTATGCGACTGTGGCTTAGTAAAAGGTACCATTGGATCTGTAGATGTGACTGGTCCAAGGTGTGAGAAAGCTGGGTGGGATCCTTGTATGGACATATCAGGTTTTAGGTTTTAACACTCGTATCCCAGCAAAGAGTGAAAGAAATGATGGTTTTTGTTCCACAGGGGGTAGCTTGTGAAAAGTAGTGATAATTGAATGACACAAATTCTCTTTAAGTAAAAGTCAAGTTGGCCTGTCTCCACACTATGTTATATGAAAGAAATGCCAAATATAATCCTAGTTCAACATAATTCTTATTTTTGCTTCAACCCCAGATAAAGAAACTGAAGATGCCCAGGCACCACTTTAGTAACTAAGCAAATCTTCTTGTTTCCAGCAACAGAACCATGTAAGACGTCGGCGTTTCAGCCAGTAGGCAGAGACCCAGTGATTATTCCTTGGTTCCCTGAAGCTCTCCCCAGCATACTTACACTGTTTTCTCATACTGGATTCAGTCCAAAAAAATAAGTATAGCAAAGCCAGTATTTTAAAACATGGAAACGACCCTCCACAATTGGTCTTTATTAATCACTGTCTCTTTGGACAGCATTTTGCTTCCCTAAGTGTTTGTCAGATTTGTGCCCCAGGCATGCATACTCAAGAAATAGAGTTTTATTTGGGTATTAAATAACATAATACACCTCATTAGTAATAAGCTGCTTTTTTCTGACAGAACATAAGACTTATTAAACATGACTGTTGGGTTCATTCAACGTCTAAACAGGACCTTGCTGCAAATCCAAATCTACCTGAGCAGACATACAGTAAAATGCTCTGGGTAATATCGTATCACTAGGAATAATGATAATAAACAGTGGTAATGAATCTCTTGGTCTCTTTTATATTAAAAGAAATGAGTGTAATGTCTCATACTACAGGAAAAAAACCCGGCAGTTGATGAGAGGTTAAGATGGGTATACAGTAGAATGAAAGTGGTTAATTATAGAGAGATGTCAGACAGCAATTATTTAATCTATAATAATAGTGTTCAATTAGATTATAAATACAGCTTTCACTCCTATTCCTACCTTAGGTGACCAACTAATGTCCTAATTATCCTAGAAATTGTCCTCTCTATTTGGAATTTTTTGCCAACAAAGCTGAGTAATGCTAGGTAAAGCTTCTTTTCTTTCAGCACGCATTGATATTTCTGCTCGGTCTTTTTCCACTCCTTCTGGGTCCTCCTGTCTTCATCTTTTGCTGCTTTTGGCTAAGAGTCTCTCAGTTTTTGCTCTACTTTTGCCCAGACTCCACCAGTGCTCTCTAACTCAGCTACTCCTTCCTATTCTGTTTCTTATACCTTAGAAACCTCCCAGTCTTTTAATTCCACAGCCACCACTACTTTTCCTGGTTAAATATTTCACAATGGCTTGTGTATGTTCTAGCATATGTACTGTTGCATGACAAACACCAGCCCCATAGACTGGAAGCATTAAGAACCTTCCCCGGTGCTTGAGATGAGGAGACAAGAAGATTTTCTTCTTTTGCTGCCTTAATAGTTTAGTAGAAAATACATGTAGTGGAAAAGTGGTGGAAAAGTAGTATGGAAAACAGGAATTTACCTGCCTTTAAAGAGATGAACAAAGGAAGAAAAATAATGAGAAGAATAAAACTTTATTGTAACGAGGGATTCCCAGGTACAGACTGTGGTATATGTGGCAAGATCTACCTATATGATGAATCTGATTTTTCAACCAGCAACCTGAAGGAGCCATGACTGTTGCCAGCTTTAAGTTCTTTCCAAAGAGTGGTTGCAGTTGTAAAAAGGCAAATCCCATTTCCAAGATGCAGGCTTGCTCTTGACTGTAAGAATAACAAAGGACACCTTTGCGGAAGATTAAAAATGAAGAGTCTTGAAGCAGATTTTAGCAGTGACAGAAGGTAAAGAAAGGACTCCTTGGGTTCTAGACTGCATGGTGCTAGTTACCTCTCTGGCCATCCTTACCTTTCCCTGTCATGCAAATTTTTCAGTATCCTATTTCTTCCTCTCCACAACATTCAGAGTAATGTTCAGACTGAATCTTTAAATTCGCTCAGCATCTAGAATATATGAGATTTTTTTAGCCAAACTGTTGTTGTTTAAACCTGTAAGTTTTCAAAATAAATTGACTTGAAAGCAAACTTCTATTTACACTGTTTGGATGTCTGACAGCCCTAGAAATGTCAGCTTGGCAACAAGGGTAATGAATATACAATTATTATATTACCAGCTTTATTTATTTTACCAGATTTCTTTCTCTTCCTTATCTCCAGCTCTCTTTCATTCTGACTTCTGAATGTATTTGGCATTAGAGTAATGTTAAAAATAACCCTAAAAACACCTTGGCTAAGATTGCTTGAGCAGCTTCTGAGAAAACAAGATCTCACTTGAAGTTTGGGGGAGTTTTTATTTAAAAAAATGCCACTTACCTTAAGCTTATCCAGTTCTTTTGGGATTTTTCCTCTGTGCTCCAGGTCCCATTTCCCTATTATTTTTAATTTTTTCTCACTAATGCTCGGAGATGAGCATGCATATATTGCTAGTAAGCATGTCTCAGCTTATGTCTACATGAATAATACAAAAGATAAAAATAGGTTACTGGAAAATACAAAAGCACTAAAAGATTTGAAATGCTGTCAAATACAAAAGATATTTTTGGAAATTATTAAAAATGCTGTCCTCTTATGACATTCATTTTCATATTTTTATATGTGTATAATAAAACTACATGATTCATTAGACACATAATTTGGCATTTGGGCTCACTGTAAGTTTTTGAATATCAAAAAGATAGAGACAACAACTCAAAAGTTTTTTTAGCACATGCGTTGAACAGAACATTACAGATGGTTCTTATTTATTGCTCACAAAATTTCAGGTTTGTAGTTTTCCAAATAATTCTCTTAAGTTATCTAATTGATTTCAAGACTTTGTGGGTCATTGGACAGGGATGAAACCCAGAGTTTTTTAAGTGTAAGGAATAATACAGAGCACTATAAATTTCGTATGTGGAAAATATTCTCAGGTTAATCAGATTTTGCATCAACATGGTCTTGTAACTTGGTTTGTCTCGTGCCCATTCATACTTTCATACCAGTTGACAATCCCATAACTTCCTTTTGGAAGAACAGGGCAAGCAGTCTAATAATGAGGATGAAGGCTGACACCAATGATGTCTTTTTTTCTGTCTTCTTTGGCGAGCTCTGCTCTCAGGCCTTGCAGGTCTCTTCCCAGCAGCAAAGTTCATGGCAGAAAGTTAGTGTCCACAATAGGCAACTGAGTCAGAATCAGTTTGAGTAAACTAGGCATATGTAAGTCCATGGAACAGATGGGATTTATCTGGTGTTGCAAAAGGACTTAGTTTCTATCGTCAGTGAGAGGCCTTTCTAAAAATCTTCTAAAAATCGTGATGATTAGGGAAAGTTCCCGCTAACTAGCAAACAGACAAATATGTATGCCAATCTTCTGAAAAGGCAAGGAGGAGAGTTTGATGAACTACAGACCAGTATTCCTATCCAAAGTATAGGAACAAGGTATTTACAAACATGTAATTTCTAAAGCAATAGGAGGGTGTGTTCTAAACAATAAATGTTCATAAGTCTTCCTTATTGCATTTGCATAAATAGATTTGGGCACTTGATTTTCTTTCTGTCATGCTTCTTCCTGCAAAAATTCCTTTGAAAATATGTCTACATGACAGCTGGGTTTCACACTGAGCCTTTTCCACAGAATATTGATGGCCAAGGACTACAAACTGAAGACTCGTAGGTGGGCATCAGCTTGGGTATAACTTGCCCTTGGAACTACGGATTCATCTCCTGGAATTGTTCAATAAATCACTTGCTGGTCTAGAAGAAAGTGAAACAATTTAATTTTGGTGTTTGACTTAATATTAACAAAGCAGTGTGCTAGCGAGGAGAGAGAGCACGTTCTATTTTGGGTTTAAATGAGATACAGTTTACCTTCTGCTTAAGAGATGACAGGCTCTGGTCTCCTTTATCTCCTTTTTTGCACTCCTCTTTTTCACCAGTGATGGATGAATAGAGCAGCACCTGCAACCTCAGTTTATCTTCCCTTTCTTTTGGCAACAGTCTGAGTGGTTTTTCTTAAGAGCTAAGACAGCCTCGGGCTTGCTAAGGTGCTTTATGGTGAGCTTCACATTATTGAGCTTGATGATGTCTTAAAAACATTTTCTTTTAAATTTCTTGTACTGGTATTCTAGACTTCTCAAAATCAGGTAGTTCTTACCAAAAGGCTCCCTCCAATACTATTGCTCCCTGACTGAAGGAGTGAGCCAGCATTTGAGACCTTGTGTGACTGGTTGTTACATAAAGGTATTAATTAACATTTAAGAATGTTTTGGAGTTCTTTGTTTTGTTTTCTGGTCAGGTAATACAAAGTCTTTTTTTCAGTGAATAAGAATAAACAACAACAGACAGTTTGCTAACAGTTTCTCCATTTGACTTCTCAGCTATTCCTGCTCCCTTTTGACTCCCTTCTAAGGCCTAGCACATGACTGTCTCACACTTTGCTGACCCTTTTTTTGCCCTCTTTAAAATTTGCAGCCAGTCCAAAGAAGGACCTTGGCTTATAGCATCACTGTTTATCTGATCTGTGTACAATCTAGTGCCATTTGTTTCTGTGATAGCTTCTAGCTGCCTCATTAAAATGCTTCTTCCAATTAGGATAACCAAGAAATACCTGACTCTAATTAGGTTTCTGTTTGCTTGCAGATCAAACACAGGTTTGACGGCTTTATGATTTCCAGTATAAATATATGCTAAATATTTCTAGCTCACAGAAATGTGCATTGATTCCACTTCCTCGCAACTAAAACAGAAGTTCTCGATTCCTCTTCACTTTTTCTGGTTTCTTTTTTTCTCTCCTGTAACTTAATATGCTACTTAAGATTATAATCCCTGTTTTGTACCAGACTCTCTCTTGATGTTTGTTACGTTCTCTGGTCTCTGCCTATACCCAGTGTACCAGTATTGACGATGATAACTTCTTTTCTTGGGCACACTGTGAAAGGAAGGTCTGTGGTTTATTCACAAGGGAATAACAACATTCTGAACATTCTGTTCACTGTGTCATCGAATTTTTGGTCCTCTCAAAAATAGGTATTTTTTGCCAAGTTCCCCCATCATCACTGTTATCTGACCTGCAACTTCTGTACTAGCAGGGAAACCTTCAGGCAGATCACCAGATCAGGCTATCTGATTTGCTCCGGTCTTTTCCCCCTCTACCAGTGAAGCTACTCAAAAGATTCCATCAGTGTCCAAGCTCCAATGATTGAGTTCACAAGATATCTGATAAAGGTGTAGTAACTTTATTGTATGATAGGTTTGCCTGCTATGTGCAATCTTTTGATGACTAAGCTGCCTTTGAAAACATTTCCTTTGCACTCATCAGGCCTCATATTCATCTATTAAATATGAATTTTACTGTAGAGAGAATTTTACATGTCAATTTATAATTTCCCCTCAGTACAGCAACTCATTATATAATTTTATATTTTGACATTTGGAGAACTTTTTTCTTATTTGCAAATACCTTTCTATGCACATCAAACTATAGGCTCTTACTGATTCTCCATGACATACCCTTGGATACCACTATTATTTCTGTTATCTACACTTGAAGCCAAATAAGTTAGAAGCCGTGGGATTGGGACATTAGTTAAAATATTTAACTCGTTCTCTCAAAGTGCTTGATCCTGTCATCTTTTCCAGGTAACTAATTTTAATTTACATGATTAAGCTAAATGTAAAAAAAGGATACTACATTTACAAATCTGTGATCAATATACGTGTATATTTATTTTAAAAGAGAAAAACACATTGATCACAAAACATATGGTACTCTTTCTTCATCTGCCATTCACTAGATTGTGCTTGTAATGTTAAAACTTTTTGTACTCGTTTTTCTTCAGCTTCAATGAACTAGAGATTTTTAGGGTCCTCTGTGTTAGAATAGTTGTGAAGCATGTTTTGCAACTACATTTGTGCGTTCTAACTCAGAGAACTCTGACATGTATCAGTATTTGAGAGACTGAAGATCTGTTCTATTTGAAGTCACTGTTTCCATGAGTCTTACTTTTCTGAAGCTTCTGTCCAGCTGTAGCAATACCCATTTTTCAGGTGCAAAAGTATTATTAGAAAATACTGTTGAGATTTGAGTTGCCTTTCTATATTATGGCCTGAAGCTGTAATGAGGGAGGTTTAGGTGAAATACTAGAAAATATTTATGTTAAATATTAGAAAACCACCCAGGGGGTGATTGGGCACTGGAACAGGCTCCCCAGAGAAGTGGTCACAGCACCAAGCCTGACAGAATTCAAGAAGCATTTGAACAATACTCTTGGGCACGTGGTGTGACTCTTGGGGTTGGACCTGTGCAGGGCTAAGGATTGGACTCAATGGTCATTTTGGATCCCTCCCAACTTGGCATATTCTGTGGTTCTGTGAATGTCATTAGCATTGCAAAATTACCTTTTTTTCAGCAAAAGTAACACAGAGGATGGGTGACTACATTGGGAAGTCAGGGCTGTGGGTATATGCTGAAAGGAACTTCTGCAGGAAGAGGTGTGATAGAAAGAAAACCTATAATCCAAATGTATTTGCATAAGGTTAATAATTATTAGAGAAAGACTCTATTATGAACTATGGATTTTCATAAGAAGCTGACCCATTCCTTTAGTGCCTTTGTTTCTATACTGTGAATGGGAAAAGAAAGCTAAATCTTGAACACAAAAAGCCCCCAAACAAACAAACAAAAACCCCCAAAAAACCCGACAACAACAAAAAACCACCGAACAAAACCCCCAACAACCAAAGAAACAAGAAAATCCCAAAAACAAACAAACAAAAAAAACCAGAAAGAGCAAAAAGAACTGCATTCTCATAAGATAAAAGAAAGAAAAGAATCCAGGTCTGACAAGAGGAGTGAAGAGAAAAAAATTATACATATTTTGGTGAAAATAAAGTTTCACATGGTCAGCGTCCCTTTTTTCCCAGTGATGTGTTCAGGTCATACCAAAATAGCTACATTTTCAGGCATTTCATTTGGCATAATAAAACATTACAGGATCTCCCCCCATTTCTCCTGTAGCACACTTACTCGATTAGTCCAAACTCCTTTACTCAGATCTGGTAGTTCTGGCATATGGGCTGCCAGCTGCCCATAGAACAGTGGTTATCTTCATTTTACAACAGGAAGAAAGCCTTTTCAGTGAAGCATTATACATATATATATATGCATATAATCAGCATGCCCATTTTTATTTGAGTTTCTGTCTTATCACTCAGCACATCTAGATTTTAGATCATGAGTTTTGAATTGTTTTGAACTAAACAAAATGGAAATGTCTTTGCAGCAGCGTGCTTCAGCTTAAGATGTCATGTTCTGACCTATGAGAGAGAAAGGAGAGCATCATACCTATCCCATGGCATTCATCTCAGGCAACCAAGGGATGTTTCTCAAATACTGAGTGAGGAGAGGTAAATTCAGGAAAAGCTGTCTGACCACAGGTATTGGTAGAAGCTGAAGAATAGCGATTATTGCTACTATTTGCACAATGTTTTAAAGCCAGGTAGCCAGGAGAGATTTAAAATTCCAATATTTTTGCTATTTCTGGCTAATGTGATTCTTCTCTGACTTCTTCAGTAAACCATCCATAAGAGTCACTTAGAAGACTGTAACATTTCTAGAATATACCAAATATAATGAATAATTCTAATACATTTTCTTTCTTCTGTGACTGCAGAAATCACTGACTGCAGATATAAAACTGCAGAGCTTTGTGTTCTTTGGTACTGTTATTCTATCATCTGTGATACCGGATATAAAACTTTTAGTTACATTTCCTGTTCAGAGACTGCCAAAAGTTTCAGAATGGCAGATGGGTAGTTTTTTAGCCTACAATGAGAAGTAAAAAGCAGGAGTACAACACTGCAAGTTTCTGTATTTTTTACTGATATAGCAATTATTGAAATATCAGTATCTATTAATTAGATTTATTAATCTGCACCTCAATAGGTCACGTATGACCTTGGCCTCTTTTTTTTTTTTATCAGATGGCAGTCTCAATTGCTTTTTCATCTACTTGTTCTGTATTTATATATTTTAATCAGATTTTTAAATGGATGTCATGGCCTAGTGTGATCATTCAAAACATTTACATAGAAAACATTTTCCCCCCATATGTTAAGAAAGTAGAAATAAAAGACTCTTTCTTAGCTACTGCATTCTTATACTTCTTTACTCTGAAATTCTGTGAGATAAACTTTGCAGGAAATTATTCTCTGGATATCGTATCTTTAGAGATACATGGTTTGAAAATCAAGAACGGAAACAAGTGAATCAACTCTCAGGTTCATTTTCTTCCCTGGAAGTGGGAATATTAACATAGCAGACCGAGGCAAAAAGATGGGATACGATGAAGGAGCATTATACTTACAATCACAGAATTTTTTAGGTTGGAAGAGACCTCTGAAGGTCGTTTAGCACAACCTCATCCTGAAAACTGAGTCAACTTCAAAGCTAGATCCAGTTGGCAAGGAACTCATTTGAGTTTCAAATATGTCTAAGAAGTAGCAATTCCACAACTTCAAGCAGCCTGTTCCAGTGCTACAATACTTTTCTAAATGTCCTAACTATGCCCTTGCTAATACAGGCTTTGTCACCACAAATGCACAGCTGATGACTGATGTTGAACTTGCTCAGCAGGATCCCAGGTCCTTTTCTGCGTAGATGCTGTCTAGCCAGTTGTCTCCTGTCCTTTCCTCCCCTCCATTCTTGACTTCTCTCTTCCTTTCCCAATAATATCTCATCATTTGCTTTGTTTTTGCTATTGTTGGTTTTGTTTTGGTAAGGTATACTAGTCCTGTAAATATAAACTTACCATGCAGGCGCTTTCTTTGTTCTAAAACTTCCTGCTCAGCCTGTGGGGTTGTGAAGGACTGTAAGACCTATGAATTTAGTTTTCCTTGGTGAATCTTCCAAAAGCTGCTGATCCTGAAGGATCTCAACCACCCCCCTGGAGTTTAAATGGAGGCCTCATGTCCTCTTGAAGAAATACATGAAAATTCTGCAAGTGTAAAAATTATTTTTGATTTGAGATGTAAGAACAAATTAATTAGATTCTAGAAGTAGTCCTTGGTTTCGTCTTGCACAATTTGCCATGTATGTATTTTGTATAGGTAACTTCTAGAGGTGTTTAGGCCATCCATCTTAGAAACTACGTAGGAAATACATTCAGTATAACCACTAAAACCTTCAAAACAGATTTAGTTATGGATAGTATAATGTGGACAGTGAAAACGTTATAGGAATAAGAATGTTTCATATGCAGTAGTAGCAAAGGAGCAGAAAGGCTATTGAACTAATTGTATAATAAGTTATTAAAAGAACTGCTATGGTGACAGATGGAAATAAACACTGCTGCATGAATAATAATCGTGTTTTTTCCTAACCAAAGATCAACTCTAGACATTCTGTCTGAATTAATTTTGCTTTAAATTAAGAGAAAAAACTAAACAGAAAACAAAAGAATGAATTCAATCCCTGCATGTCTCCTCTGTAATACAGTGTATTAACTACGCTTCAAAAATGGAAGTGACCCTTGGGTACAAGACATTTAGAAATATACTCATATATGACATGAAAACAGTGAGCAATAACATATCTCATTACACCAATAAGAATTCAGACAATAATTGCAGCTAAAAAAACCCAAACTGTACCAAAACTAGCCCCAGCAAAAAACAACCCCAAAACCTGTCCAAAAGATGTATTAAACACAAGACATAATTACAAGAAGCAGAAGTATACATGTATACTCTGGTATAGAAATTATGGTCATAGGAAAATAGAGGACACATACTTTATGTATACTAGTACTTCCCTCTCTCTGTATAAATAAATGACCCTCACTTTCGTATTCTCTTCCTCTCTTCACATTTTCTTTAAATCAAATTAAAATTTTCATGAAGCTCAGTATTGTTTTCTGTGTATTTGTACAGTTTGTGAACTCTCAAAGTCTGAGACCTCTAGTGTGCTGTCATAACAGAGGTAAGAACTGAAGTAGTAATCATGTAACAGAGAAGGGGGGTAATTATGTAATTTTTATTTAAGTGTAATTCACATTAAATTTGAAATAAATTCTGGCAAGAAATTATGAATACAGGATTAGACGAGTGGTACTTCAAATCTTTTCTGTGTCAGTTCTGTTTGCCAGCAGCCGAGGTGTATGTGTTGCCTATTTCAAAGTAGGAACTTTTTTATTTTCCATTTTGTAAATCACTAGGCATATTCTTTGGCCTAAATAAATAATGAGTCCTAAAATAGATATGTCCCCCAGACCCTGGCTCTCAGAAGTATGTACTGGTCTTGTTTGTACTGTTGGATGGTTCAAGTCTGATTTGTTGTATTGATGTATTGTTAGGTCTTTAAGTGTGTGGGGTTAAACACCTGAAACGGTTTTAGTTTCCGAGTCTCGCAAAGCCTGTCCTATTGCAAAAAACAGGTATTTTTTATACCCAGAGGACTGAAACAATTGTATATCTTTGCAAACTAATTAGCATGATTTTCCCTAAATGTAGCATATGGTAGATGTACTAGTAAACGTAACTTAAGATGCCCTTTTTATTGCTGAATTCTGAACTATTATTTTTATATGATAGTCATTACAATTGCATTCATATTTTAATATTACCTGTAACAACACCAGCTCTTTTCTCTAAAAATTTGTCACAACTATAACTTACATTCAGCTGTAGGTTCTGAAAGCACAACAAATACAAGGCTTCCCTGATCAGTCTGTCCTGGGGTAAAGATTCATATGGGCTCCACTTTCAGTGTCAGTATAGTGAGTGAGTGAGTGCCTTTCAGAGATATGGCTGCAGAACAGTCATGTATGAAGGCATGAGAACAGCTCTGGGGATGGACTAAACAAGAACTGAATCCAGTGTGTGTAACCAACCCTCAGGAGAAATGTAGCCCTGTGCTGAATCCCAGCTGGGACCAGGGCACTAAACTGTGAGAGTTAGGTACTGAATAAATATAAGTTGCTTACTTATCTTGCACAAGTCTCCCTCTCTAATGCACATTTCACTCAGTAAGCAGTAGGGAAGTCTCACACTGCTTTTGTTCATTGCAGGGTTCAAATGTTTTCTTTGTTCCTTGGTAGCTCTTACTTCAGTGAGATTTTTGGAAGAAAAAAGCAGGCTGTTTCTAACAAGATTTAGTTAGGTAGTCCAACAGAGTTTTATAGGTACTTTTTATAGATGTTTAGACATGCTAGAGATGTAATTTTGAGAATACAAGAGTTTAGATAGTCATACTGTCACCACAGGCTATAAATTATCTTTTTTTTTTTTTTTTTTAATAGGAAAAGTCTTCATTGCTATCTAACACCAGAATAAACTTTTCACATGACCCTGTAAAAACTCTTTTTTCCTCCTGATATTCCCCTTCTCCTGATTTTCCTCTGGCTGGTGCTTCATGCTTAAGCTCTTGGTCTAATTCATATAGATAATTCTTCAGTACTGAAGAATTAACTCTGTACTGCAATGTTCTTTATACATTTACAGCACATAAAAATGATGAATAATACCATAATCTCAATGAATAACAGACTTCTAGTTTGTACACACAGAACAATTAAGCTTTTGTCTAGATTTTCGGTAAAATCAAAGGGGAGAAACAGACTTTTGCGTAGCTACTTTACGCAGTAAAGAGAAACCTCTTGAACCTGCATTAACTCTAGAACAGAAAATGTTCTGGCTTGGCTCCAACTACTCTGAGCAAACCCTTGACTAATGGTGGGAGACCAGTTTACTTCAGAACTGACATACTTTTTCTCTCCCTTTGGAAAATCCCAAATCACAATCTCTCTTTAAAATATAATATAAGAAAACGTATATTTCAAAGGTAGTTCTGATAATCTTCAGGCACAGAGAAACTCAAGAGAAGGTTGAACTTAAAGCAATTAATCAATTTGTTGGGGTTTTTTTGTTTGTTTTATTTTAAGTGTCTATCAGAGTAAATTCCATGGGGGAAGAAATCCAACAGAAAAGAACAATTTAGTGACCACCGTGATTTCTGTTAAAAAATTAAAATCCCTTGACATCATGTAGACACACTTGACACCCACCCATTTTAGGATTATCCCACATTTAGCACTGCTAGTTTCTGCAGTTTCTTAAGCCTCCAGTTGCTATTTTCTGCACAATAAAAAATTGTGTATCTGTAAAGGCGCCGTGACTTGAATGATCCATTTGCAATTAAAGTAGAACTATAATGCATTTCCCCCACCTCCCACATACCTATTTTTACCACTTTCCTTGTTCTGACTCACAGAAGATGTGAAGAGAAGTGCTGAGGCCTTGCCTAACATTCAGTGTCCCAGGAAACCACTGCCTTCCCACTCGGTTTGCCTCTGCACAGAAGGTACTGTGAGAGGAAGCTACTGCCACCGCGTGCTGAGTACCAGAGTGGGTCTTCACCCAGCATCCAGCTCCTAATAGTACTCGGTACGTTACTACTAGTTCAGAAGTTTATGCTAATGTATTGTATCTATTAGGTACCTCAATTTTCAGAGAACTCTAGGAACTGGAAACTGGGAGAAAATGTTTTTATTGTACACAGATCCCACATAGGCAATCACAATAGAGGGGACACTATATTTGGTGAGTAAAATAATGAAGAAAGGGACAGCACCCTTACATCAGTGTTAAAGGAGAAAGGCTTTTAAAAATCTTCATGTCTTTACATTTGAGGTGTTTCCCTCCCACACCATGTTAGAAGTTTAGATACTCAAAGTTCCTAAATTTCAAAGTTTCTCAAAGAAACCTTTTTTTCTCCCACTCCTTGCCCCTCCCAAGAACTTATGCTCTATTTGTGTATTTTAATGTACTAACACTGAAAAAAGAAGCAGTCCTGTAAATTAGGGACCTATATGCAGGTCTCCCTTCTTTGAGAGAAATACTCTTGTCTGTAGTCTCAAGTCAGGTTCCTGCTCATAAGTTTCTTTCCTGGCTCCTAGAAACTAGCAGTCAGCAGGAATCATGCAGCACCTCAACCGCCTGTGCTCAAAACTCAGAGCTATTCAGTGGAAATTAAAGTGGTCTAAAGAAAAACTCCTGGAGAGGAAGACTCACTGTATCGGCTAGTTTCTGGCTTTATATTTGTCCTTAACCATTCTTGGCTTTGAACTGCTGTGTGTGGTTTGTGTCTACGTATCAAATCCAGCCCAGCCCTAACCAAGGATTTATTCTGAGACTCCACAGCCTGGAACAGCTAAGCAGACAGGCTATATAGTGCTGAAGTCGTTCTGTGGACATGGGTAAAAAGTTTTTTGTATTCAAATACCAAGACAGCAAAGATACATGTTCAGGTATATATTTTTGTAACATTCTTACTGAGTCTTACAAATGGATAAGTCGCTCTTATCAAGCTAATATATATAGTCACATTACAATAATTTTGTGCAACTTGAAAAGCATATGAAAAAAATATTAACCACTTCAAGCTAAAACCACTTTTGAAAACCAATTTCATGGAAATGGAGTGAACTACATCCAAAATATAATGTAAATTGAACCATGAAATAAAAATTGCCATTTCTTAAACTTAACAGTTAATGTACTGAGCTTTCTTTCTAATTATAATATATCATTAATTCTAATTTAAGTCTTTTTTCTCATTTACTGATGTTCGTATGTATCACATAACTATTGACAGGATTTTGGACAAGAGGTGCAGAAGACCACCTCAGATGAGGTACAGGAGACCACAATGTTGCTTGCGTATTAAATGTAATATATGCAAAATACAAAAAACCTCAAACCTAAGAATGCCCTGTATTAGAGGTTGTCATTGATCAGCTAAAATATATTATATTTATAATGTGGAAATTTTTTATAAAAATCATTGAAATTTAAATGTATTTGCTGATATGTTGCATAAATACTGGACTTCAATGTATTTATTTTTTTAGCTTTTCTTAATTTTACAATTAAATGTCTTTGATGAAATGTCTATCTTCTGTACTTACAGAGCATAATATGTACCAAGTATGCAATGTTTTTATCTCACTGAATGACAAATACTATCACCCGCATTAAAGTGCAAATCTATTCTGCTACTTGACAAAGTAAACCAGGATCACTGTGTCCCAGTAGTTTCCACTGAAGGCTGGAAAAGTCCATGTTTTTGCAAGTTGAAGCTGAAAAACAATGTGCACTTTTTGGCAGAAGGGACTAATATTATGGAAATAGCTGGTGCAGCAGGGGACTATGTCAGCTTACCAGGGCAGATTTTGAAATATAGAGCTCTGGTGTTTGGCCCCGTTCATTAAAGAAATTGAAATAACCTTGAAAATATCAAAGACTTAAAAGCCAGTTTGTACTGCCACAGGAATTTTCACAGGAACCGTTGTCACATTTGCCCATTAAAATCTCAAGTCTCTTTTTATCCCTAACGTCCAAGAGTGTGTATAATGGAGTCATGTGATTCAAGACTGGATACAGGACTTGTAGCTGAGCAAGTCACTTTCGGGAAAAAAAGCTTTAATACTAAGCTGCTGCTGTGGGGTGTACCCACTATGTGCTAGTATGACTTAACTGAGAACAGGGTTCTGCCAAGTACCAAAAATTCTTTCGTAGTTTAGTGGAGCACCACAGCTTCTCCAGAGACATTCAAAACTATAGAATCATAGACAAGGTGGGTCACTTTACACCTGGTACATTTGGTCACAGAGCAGGGGAGTTCTACCCATGAGGGCTACATAAGGCTGGATGGCCTAGGGGGTGACCAGCTCCCTGAATCTCTCTCTGTGGCAAATCTATAGTTCTTATTAAGTTCTTTGTTTTGTGAAGCCTCTGCACTGGAGAGACCGAAATAATTATATTCTTCAAATATATGGGGCTGACTGTGCTGGCCTAATAATTACTTTCCCAAAAAACATTACTGCATATGATCTATTTCTAACTGCTTATCACTTGTCATAATCTTAAGTGTTACTGATTTAACTATTAGTGACTTAACTAGTGAACATCTTCCTTCTCCTAGATTTTCACAACTGTTTAGAAAATAATTCTAAACAGCAGTCATTTATTAGAATAAGTCAAGGGGGAAAATACATAATTTTTTCCTTCTAAACTGAATGGAATTGCCTTTATTCGAGACGTGAAATGAATTATGAATTATGGCAAGGACTGAGAATTTGATTGAAACTGTACTTTTTGACATAGTTTTTGTCATCCCTCTGAAAATCCTTCTGAATCTGGTTTAGTTGTAAGCATTCTGGCAGGTTTAAATATTTGAATACATCTTAACATAGAAATCAAATTGGTTAATTTAGAAATCAAGTAAATCAACTGATTCTGGTATGATGTCTCTTTGTGATGACTGGGCTACCATCCACACAAAATGACTGTTTATGTTGCAAGCCGGTGCACTCGGCCTGAGATGAGCCCACCTTCTTTGTATTTAGTGCAGTCATCTTCCTCTCATGATGTTTTTGGTCCAGATATAACACCTACTATCCTTGTGACTATTAGGGAAGAAAATACTGGATTAAAAATTGAATGAAAAAGGAAGCAACAGCTGGAATAAGTGGGAGAATTGTGGACTGGAGAAGGAAATTTAATGTGATTAGCGGAAAAGGAAATCTGAGAGTACTGGATGGGGTGGGAAGTGATTCACAGAAAAGTTGTACACTCAATACCGTGTTTCTTAATGGATATAATGTTCTGTCAAAATTTTTAATCACAAATCACTTGATTTTCTTCTTTATGTTTGCTCAAGGGGTGAAGGTAACACTGCTTCCTCTTTCTTGATTTGCTGTTCATGTCACTGATCAAATTCTGTATGAAGTGTTGAAGAGAACTTCAGAGCTTCCTTATATTAAATGCAAGTGGCTGTCTTGTTATGCTGATTTTATGGTTATTGGTATCATTTGTTACTCAAAATTTTTAAGATTGCTCAGGCTCAAATAAACTTTCCTTCTCTGGCATATCAAAGAAATTGGACTGAAATGCTGTTCCAATGTACAGGATTTAAATCCTAATTATTAGTGAATATTTAATTTGTATAAACTACAATATACACTCTAAAAATGAAACGTTTCAAATAATGTAATTTAGTTATATCTGTCAGGACTTCATGTCCCATGTGTTCCTTCTTAAAATTAATGATGCAAGAGCTTTACGTACAATAAAGCGCAAAGAGAAATACAGTCATACTTGCAGGTATTCCTGGCCATTAGAGCCTAAACTACTTAAAATTTGTTTTATATTATATTAAGAACGTGAGTCTTATCTTTCCTCAAGGACTTGTTCAGAATTGGAGAACTGGATAATGTTGATATCAGAGGAGAGTGATGTTAGAACAATTAAAGGAAAGAATTTTAGCTGCATGTCCTTTTTGACCAGAAGGAAAGGGTGTCATTTGAATAGTGTAGAGAGTAAGCAAAATCAAAAACCAGGAGGTAGAAACACAAGAATCTTTTTTTTTCTCCATGTTTTGTCTTTAACACACAGAAAAAAAAAAAAAAAAGGGGGGGGGAGGAAAGAACAAGAGTAATTTAAAATGGAGATTATAGTTTCAAAAATTCTGTTCTTGTTCTTGTTTTGCGTATTAACAGCCTTTTAAGACTTGGCAAGAGTCACCCTGACCTTCCTGACCCTGAAGTCAGGTTTTAGCAGAAAAATAAATACATGCAAAATATACAGAAGCACCTAATCTTTCAAAACAATATGAGGGATATAGCTGTAATGTTTCAATATTTTAAAACTGCTTCTATCCGAAATGGTTCAAATCCACGACTTCCAAGTCAATACAGGAAAGCACGGAGTGCCTTTCTCTTAATTCCCCTCATTTTTGAAGTCTAGTTGTCTAGTTTTATTAATGTAAAGTAGATAAGGCAAAGAAAATTTACTGCACATACTGAAAAAAATTATAGCCACAGAGCCCATCTCTTTATTTGCCAACAGACTGACCTGAATTTTGCAGAGCTGTCGTACTTGCCTCTGGAATTCAACAAAAATAACTGCAATTAATATTTTTTTCTGCCATATGCTGTCTTACAGTAGCAGACTATTTTATTATTACCTTGTTTAAAATTAGTTTTTTAGTTGATGAACCCTTATAAAATAAAAGCATTGTTCATGGCTGGCAGGAGGTGTATAAACAAATGTATGAAGACCAGTTGCATTCAATTTTAAGACTTGGTAACTCAGATAATTATGCAGAACTAATTAATTCAAAATCTGTTTATCAACAGTAGTCTGTAGCTCCAGCATTTCATCCCAGAGGCATTAACAAAGGCTTATCACCTGCTTTCTTGTTGCATTTTATCTCAAAGGCAAATCAATAGGCAGAGTATGGAAAAAATGCCATTCCCACAACTAACATTTTACAAAACTTGCAAGAACTTTTAATATCTGTTACCAATTAGTTCTCTAGGCTTAAATTAAGATAAATGCTAAATGGAAATGGGATATGCTAAAACAACATATATAGAAAACATATGTGAAAATGAAATTCGAAATACAAAGAGTTTAAAGAATTATTAATCAATTGTTCTTGGCAAAATATTCACCGTGTGCTTGTAAATGTTGTGAGTGAATTAAATATACCAGCTGAAGAACTGTGCTGATGCTACTGGGTTTATGACTGTCATTTTTGCTTCACTTCTCTTATTTCGTACAAATTTTTTTTAATGTTGTGCTTTGGGGCCCAGGTTACATTCACTATTACTTGTACTTCTGTAGAAATGTTAAATAACAAAAGTAGAGGTATATAAAGTGCTTCCCATGGGTGTTGTTTCACATTTTTCTCCAAGTTTGTTGCATATCCTAATATGAAAACAGTTTGATGTCTGGTATTTAGTGTGTGAGGTCTCAAACATTCATCTAAGAAAATGTAGTTCTGAATCTGAGAGGTTTGTATTTCTGTTCATGAGTATATATAAAGCATTCTGAAAAAAATATATAAATCTGTATTTTTATAGATCTGAGCTGCAGAATAGCAAACTAAGCTGGCTTCAAGACCTGCTCGTGGAGTCTTTTTGGCAAACTCGGCTTCCAGTGTCTCCCTAAATACTAAAGTCTGATTGAGCCAATAGATTTGACTACATAAGTAAAACAGTTTCTTCTAGAATCCATAGAAGAAATCCTGTTCCCAGTGAAATCAGTTACATAAAGTGATTCCAGCATGACTCAGATACCTACAAAAGGTGACTCATGTTCCTGCAGATACTCATATGGTCTATTTACATACATGTAAAATTAGTCATATACATAAATGTTGACAAAGTTTCAATCACTTTCAAAAGGCTATTGTGATAATGATTTTTTAAATAAAACCTTTCTCTACTTTTTACACCTGTTGGTTACTGCTAGTTAGTAACTTCCTCCTTTTTGGAATACATTTCCATTCTAGAGAGATCAGGGCTTACATATGTTTATTAACAAAATTGTGGGCTGAGGTACATTTCTATTAATATTGCCAAACCATATCTAAACAAAGTTTTTGAATAAAATGTAGTTGTTTGGTCAGTGTATTCTAGTCATTGATTAGTAGTGGAGAAGAAAGTCTGGTTTAGGAGACATAGATACAGACTAACCGGATTTTATTCCTGGTGTGAAGCATATTCTCTTATATAAATATATAAGCCATATTTATTTATATAAGCTATATTTACCTACATACTAGTCATAGGTTTAAAATTTACAGAACAAAGCATAGCAAGAACTATGTACTCTGCTCAGTGTAATATAACATACTATAAATCCAGCAACAAAGAAATGAGACGGTTCCAAGAGTACATTGTATTGCCTGCTCACAAGAAATTATAGGTAAAGAGAAGTGACAGTCAAGGGTTAAATTACGAAATTTTGCAATTTATTTCTCATCATTTATGAGATTGTTAAATGTCAGAAAGTGGACTTTTTTTTTACTATCAGTATAAAATTGAACATACTGTGAGACATAAGGTAGCAGGTGTCTTGGCTCTAAACTATCAAGTCTGTGGGCATTCTGTTATAACAGGTGCTCCAAAAATTTGAACAGATTTTAACAAGAGCTGTATGGGCTTTTTAATTAGCCTGGTTACTCAGCATGTGGAGAAAGCACTAGGTATGTGCTTGAAACACCATTGTATCTTGCAAACAAATGTTTCTCATACCCATAGTCATTCTTTTGGTTGTTATCTTAAAATTCCTTTCTATCTGATGCTAGCATTTGATCCTTGTATTTGTTTTTCTTATAATACATCCTACCTGAAAACAATCATCATACTAAAAAAAAAGGTGTTGAATAGCATATAGTCTCCTCCTTGAAGTAAGAATTTAGAAACTTGGATTTGCCTGATACATAGCTGTGATTTTACTTGGCATTATAGAGCTATGAGAAGGCACATCAAAAAGGAATTCTGTGCACTGAATCTCTTGGTTTTAACTAGGAAATGTCTTCACTTACAGTTAGGGTTTTCCCATTATTATCAAGTACATCGCAAGATTTTTTAGAAGAGACAATGCAATAAACTTTAAAATAAACACAATACAGTAAAAAATGCTTTGATTTTACAATCAGTGTGATTGATTAGATATGATTTTATAGATATGATTAGATAAATATAGATATGATTTGAGAAATTACTATGACTATAACATGTAACATAAAAATAATGCCAGATAAGTTAAATTGTGTCATACTGTTAGTTTAAAAAGAATAAGCCAAAGAACATCACATTACAGGGGGGAGAAAAAAGAAACAAAATGATGGCTTACATTACATTTTGTGCAAAGTGTCCTGTGGTGAAAATTGAGATTTTAATTTATAGTTCTCTTTTCATATGAAAATGATTTTACTAGGTCTGTCTGTAATACTGAGATTAGTGTCTGCTGCCAGTATTTATGTAGAGATCTTTGCATGTTTTGTTGTTATAAAGTTTAGTGTTGCACATCTTAAATTACAGAAATCAGGGGTTTTTTTTAACTCAGAAGAGATTGTTGAGAAATTATGTGGAGGATTTCACACTTGAAACATTTGTGTCAAAATATCTTTAACCGCTTGACCTAAGATTAAAAATACCAAGACACGTTTTGATCCATATAAAATGCACACTTTTTAAAATGTACTTAGTTTAAAAAATGCTTATATCTGCATTTTTAAAGGATCTTCTCTCTTACATAAATTAATGTAAGAAATGTACATTTAATGATTTCACTGTGAATTCAGCCTCTTTTCTTATGCTATTATTTATTTGCTCAGCAGTAAGAAACACAAGTATAACCAATTATTGCCTGAAGTAATAATTATTCTATTAATATACTGTGCTTTTTAAAATTTAGAAATCTCAACCAATTTACAAGCTTGATAGAAAACAAAGATGGGGTATATTTATGCTGTAAATGAAAGGAGTACTTATTACTGTAAATGTGACTTTGCAGAGGTAACAATAGCGGAGAAAACAGCAGAAAAACTCTTAGCATGGGTTAGCCACCCAAAATCACTATAGACTTTATAATCTGTTTTCTGCTGGAGGATGGGACCTCACAGAAATGCAATTGCATTTCTGTGAGGTAACAAGGGTAAGAAATGCAAATTACTGTATTGTATATTACCATTGTAGCTGAAACTATGACTTGAGCATTGGTTGCCTTGGGCACTAAGACTGCCTTGATTTCTGGATCCTCCAATTCCCATCACCAGCTCCTTCTTAGGCTCCTGTGCTACATAACCATCTCTCAGTTGTGCCAACGCAGTTGATTCTGGATTATAAGGCAAATTTCCCTTTTTTAGAGTGGATATGTTAAGCCAATAATGCTGCTGCCTTTAATGTATTATCAAACTATGGTCACATTTTGCTGTGATAACATAACCTACGTGCAAATTAAGTTTGTTGGGACTCCAGAAAATCTGAAAAACATTAAATGCATTCTGAAATGACAGATACAGATAAAACATCTTTGTCAGGGAGACTTTGAAGGGGTAATAACTCAGAAAAGGTAGACTTCCTCTTTATTACCATATTTTTTTCCTCAAATAAATGCCTTCTTTTCTTTCAAGGGCTCAAGAACAGTGACCACTGTAGCCTTGTTTTCTAGATTCATCATGTTATCTGAATAATCATGCAAATTAGGTTGATTAGAAGTATCTGTATGATTCGCATTACTGAAGTGCCATGTAGGAAGACTGTAATGAGATTCAGATAGTAAGGGATGAGAAATACAACAAATTAAACTGAAGGAGGACAGCAATATAAAGTTAGAAATCATTACAGTAATAGTAACTAACAGGGACTATAAAATGAAACCTTACGGAATTGCAGCAACCTATTTCTAAATTTGATAGGGCTAGTCACTCAATCAGAATTAAAATAAGACATTTTTTTAGATCTGCAGTTAAAACCGAGAAGCCCTGTTTGTAAAAGCTTAGCTATCTTAATACAATATTTATCTTATAAATGTGGCAACTCTGGGCTGATTGGATGTTACATTAATATGGATGTTAAGTACAAGTGATGAGTAAAATGTCAGAAGGTGATGATTACACTTTTTAAACACTTGTAGTTCCTTTATTATGTTAAGATTGATTTTGTATGAGACAGATATTTGTACTCAACATAAATATATAGGTTGAAGTAAATATAGGGAATAGTAATATGTGCAGAATACCACCAGTGTTAAGAATTTAATCTGCAAGGCAGGATTTGAGAAAGGCTTCAGCTTTTATAAGTTATAAGGAATAGACATGGCAGATACAGTTGTGTAATAAACCCCATGAAGCTGCATGCCCCATCTAGATAGCTAGAAATCTAGGTAATCTATTTGCCAGTATAAATTCTGTGTATGGCACTTCCATTAATGATTATTAAAAATATTACAGCTGTAAAATCTTGTAAAGATTTAGGACCAAGTTGGGAAAATCATTACAATTCTTAGTGATATTAATAGTTCCATCAGTTTATATAAGCACAGGAGAGCAATATAAAATTAAATTAAGGCATTAATTTAAATAATTGCAGGATTGCATCTTTGAAGAAGCTTTAGAAAATATAACTAAAACTTAACTTATTGGGCACGAGTATGCTGTTTTCAAAGAAAAGTCAGTAATTCCGTAGATCACTGGAAGAGATATGAAAGGATGCGCTTCAAAGTCATCACTGTTTATTTCCCACTGAATTTCACCATCGCACTGACTGCTCCTTTTCAGGGACACATAATATAGACTTGCTAGCATGTGCCCAATTTTGGTAAATTTCAGCCTGACAACGGCTCTTAAAGAAAAAGTTGTGATGATGAAGAGCAGAAAAATTAAATGAAAAGTGAAGAGTTAAGACACTAATTACAGTTAGTTTTTTTAACATTTAATTTGGCAGTTCTCATTATCTTTTATTGTACAGTATATCAGGTCAATTAGGATTCGGTTGATCTTGGATTCAGTTGACAATACTGTTTATAATTAGACAGAGGAAAGGGAAAAGGTTGATGTTTTCTCTCTCTTCCTCATTAGGACTGGCTGACTGAGCCAATTTTATTGCTATCTTAAAGGCAGTTAAAAAGGTCATGTGACTGTTTCCTAAATTAATTGTTTTGCAAAATACTGTTGTCTTTGTAAGGATACCCAATTGTTAGGATGGATAAACAGTTCTTATTAAAATTTTGAAGTATGCAATTCATCACTTTAATAGACAAAGAAAAGCATGTGAATTGTTTTAAGTTTCACACTCTTACCTAGGAACTGCAAGGATTTGAATTTTAAACAACTGTGTGCAGTTCTGCAGAATCTGAACGAAAGGGTTCACAGAATCAACCCCAAATTTAGTCTTGAATTTTTATCTTTAACAGCTACTAAACAGTACTTTCTATGAAGTAATACAATTGATATGAATAGCGTCAGACCTTTAAAATCTTTGCCCTTGTGCCTCTTGGTGGTTTTTTAATAAACATTCATGATAGCACCAGCATAAAAGTATTGGATTACTGCATAATATTCTAAGATCTGTTAGCAGGTAGAATTGACATACATTTTAACAGCCTTGAAGCTAATTTTTTAAATTAGCTCTGCATACTGCTGTGATATAATGTAAATAATCTTAATTAATTTTTTTGTAATTTTAGACACAATTCTTCTGTTAATATTGCAATACTTCTTTCAAGTTTAATGCACCCGTGATTCCACTAATGTTGATTTAAAGGTGGAATGGATATTATTTTTCAGAACATTTAGTTCAACAATTTAATAATGTTTTTACTTTAATAACTCATTTTTTATAATAAGCAATGCATATGCATTTATATAATGAGTATTGTATCATACATTATAATAATATCATTAGAAGACAAAAGACATAACCCTCTAGTTCAGTAATTTGAAATGAATGTAAACTGACTTTTGAGAGCTCTTGACAGAAAAACAACCCCAAACCTTACAAAAGATAAAAGAAGAAAAAAAAGAAACTGTAAATGAAACACAAGAGGGAAAGTCCCAACAGTTCTAATTAAAGACATTTCAACGTTAGAACTGCAGCATCCACCCACATGTCATTCTCGCATGACATGTAACAGAAGATCACCAGTTGTCTTCCTTGTACAAAATATTTTTCCTATAATTGTTTATCAATAACAGCAAAAGTGAGAGTTTTGTGTAATCGTGTTCATAAATGGCACAGAAAAGCAGTCATTATTGTAAATCTGCATGTAACAAAAAAGTGATTCTTAAAGCAAGTTTCAAGAAATGCTGCCAGCCACCTATTATTCAGTATTTTACTGTCTTCACTGGTTTTCTTCATCAAGTAGGAGATAAAGGAGCAGCCTGGGGAAGGTAACTAGCTCATTGCATATGTAAAAAAAGTAAAATGCATGTTTCTTTATTTCACTCAGAGGACAGGAGTGAAAACAAAAAGCCAAGCATATTCATGACAGTGGCAGATGGTGCCAACCTTGCACAGCTATTTTCTTTGATTATTGGCTACTTATACTTTTAAAAATAGGAGACAAAGCCAGAAAACTGTGGTTCTAGAAGAAGATAATGAAGTCTCACTGACATAGGTCATCATCCTGAATATCATCCAGATTTGTTTTGGGTTTTTATAGAATTTTTTTTCAATTTCTCTTACTTTGTATTTTTTCTAGAAAACCGCCTAAACTAAATACAGATCTCATTATATGCACACCAGTATTAGACAGAGTTTGAGATAATGTGGAATAAATTTGCCTGTGCCGTTTCAGAAATTATTAAATTATTATATTTTTTAAGAACTGCCTTTTTTATTTCAAAGAGTAATATTAAACTAACAGTAGTCAGTATCTTATTAGTTTAACCACTGTCAAAGAGTGAGTGTGGATTTTGAATCATGAATATCCAGTTCTGAGAACTACATTTACTGTGCTGCATCATATAGAACAGCTTTGAAAAAAAAAGAATGCTGAATTCAGAATGGAGCCCTTTTTCAAAGTGTCTAAGTAAACATCAGGAGGTTTTTGAGTACTTTTATTTATTTTCTTTCCTGCCCAGAAGATTTTGTTTAGTATGGTCACAGTCTGATGCATGTTTAATGAAAATAAAAGCTACAGCCAAGCTAGAATGAAAGAGAAATTCTACTAAGGCCCCATTTATGATTATTGATTCTAACACTCTTTCAAACAAGAAAAGTCCAATGGAGAAAGGGACTTTTTTTCAACCAAGTGAATGAATCACACTGCCTTTACAAAGATCTAGAGGATAGATAGGAGAGTTTAAGGCCACAACACTGAGACCAAATGATGGTTTTCGTAGCCAGGAATATGACCAGTCAGACTCCTCTTAAAGATTAAATTTCTTTTGCAGCAGAGGAAGAAAAGTCAAGCAAATACAAATGGATGCTGAGCTCAGAGAGAGCCCTCACCAACAAAGAAAAAGTATCACTGTTGTTTCCAGAGCAGAAGAAACATTACATACAAGTTGGGTTAGTCTAATAGTGATGGCTGAAGAGATTTTTATTGCCATGTAGAGCCACTTGGATTGGTAATTCTTGTGTCTGAAGCAGTGCTCTACTGCTAACCACATTATAAACCTGTATACTTATACTGATGTAACTGGGGTTACAAAGGAGAATTTGCAAATTTGCAAAGAGAAATATCAGGTCACAGAACCTATGATCCTTTAATATTTGTTTCAAATAATTATTTTGAAATTGGAAAAATCTGTGAGATGTTTGTATTTGGGTCTTAACCAGTTGCCGGTTTTGATCACTTGTAGTCAAAGAATGAAACAGGGTCATGTAAGTGATACGGCTTCTCGAAGCTTATACCATGCAATGCATCATCTTCTAAAAAGTAGTTCTATTGTAACAATTCCAGCTTTAATCCCATTTTACCTCTTACTATAAGAATAAATCAATGAGCTTTTAACATAGAGATCCTCCTACTATTCTCTTTCCTCAAAGTTTCTTTGAGCTACATCTAATAGATCCACAGCACACAAATGTCTCTAGCAAAAATTGTAATCAGGGATTTAGTTTTATATCCTGGGATTCATATTCTGGGACTGTGCTGTGTTGTAATTTACTATTATGTCCATCTTTCCTCATCTCTTACCACTCTTAGATATGGGCAGTGCCACCCTCCTGAAGTAGGAGCACACAAAGGACAATTTTGTTCAACTTGCCCTTGCTATCCTAATCCTGCAGCCTGGTCTTTACGTGCTTGCTAATCTTTGTTGGCAAAGCAGAGAGAGATTGTATGAATCCTCATTACTTTGCAATTTTAGATGTAATAAAGGAACACATGGCTGAACATGCAGTAATGCTGATTCCTCGAGAAAGAGAAAAGGTTAGTAGTACCTATTCATCGTATTTTTTTGTTGTTGTTTAACATCACCATAGTCTATTTTAGGCAATGCTATTGAAAATTAATGTATTCATTTTGAAAATTGTTATCCTCCACTAAACAAATGTACACAGGTAAAGATACAGTACAGAGAATTATCAGAAAACCTTGACAACAAATCTGTCTGTCTTCCCATCTCGAGCCTATATAACATGCACTTGACTGAGATGGAAAAGGCAAGATGGGTGACAGCCCAGACACAAAGAAACACAAGTGTATGTTTTAGAAGTAAGCATATGTAAACCTTAACACTAGCAGGAACTTGGTGCGTTTTTCTGCAGTTTCTCTAACTTAGTAATTTCATTCCTGCTTGGTTTTTTTTGGTTTGATTTGCTATGTATTTCTTCATTCTGTCTTTTCGTGTGGCTGTAAAATGGCCAGTCTAAGACAAAGAAAGCTTTTAAAACATTTTTGTATATATGGTTAGGCCTGCCTTATAACACATTCTTTCTGAGCAAAATTTTCAAATAGCTGTCCTTCAGCTATTAAATTTAAAAGGGATGCAATATTCACAGAGTGACTTGAAGTGGAAAATTTAAAATATCAGAGGAAAATAATAATTAGCATTAAATTTTACTGAAGACTTCCAGAAAATGCATTCTAGAGCAGAGGGAATTACTTGTGAGTTCTACTGATGAAAAAATATGTTGACTTAGTATCATGCATATTGAAGAATACGAGATAGAAAGCGTGGTAATCCACAATTCATGAACAGTGAGGTAGTGATAATAGATATATTCATAGAATATATATACACATATATATAAAACCAAAATATATATAATATATTCAGTGAAGATACTATATATTCACTATCTAGAAATTCATTGAAGAACAATGACTTTACATTAGCAAACGATAAAGTACACTTGCTGGGCCTGCACTTATATTTTTGAGGCACACAAATTCTAATTGACTTGCGTAAGTAAAAAAATGCAAACTTTGACCCTGCATTTTCCATGTCCTTTGGTTCATGTCAACTTTATGATAATTACCAGTGCCTTTGGATAGGAAAACATATGCAGTCCATCTCTGTGAATCACAGAATCACAGTATTCATTAGTACATAGTACCGGATGTTGAATAAACAGTCCCCAGTCCGTAACACTGATAATGTCCATATTATTGTTGCTAAAATTAATGAACCTCATCTGAAGAGACATTTTTTTCCTTTCCAGCAACATTGTGGATCCGGGCAAAAAATAAAAATTAACAGAAGCTTTTATGTATTAAAACCAGAGCCAGTTGGCTGCCTTGGTTAGGAAGACCAAATGCCAGCAAACCCAAAATCTTCATTTGCTTTGAAGACCTCATGCTGAATGAGAAGCTGTTGTTGAGTGAAAGATATTCTTTGCAAGCACATTCATTTTTTTCTTTTTGAACTCTCAAGGGAACAGAAAATTTAAGCAACAAATTATGCCTGTCCTTTTGAAATCAGAAAAGCTCAGAATGTGCATACTTTGAAGAGTAAAGTTGATCAAAATGAAGCATTGAAGCTGTGAAAATGTAGAGACTTTCGACCCTCTGAAATACCGAGTTCATTGAAAACTACACTAGAAAGTTCCTGATGCAGAAAGTCATATGAAATTTGTTTGTATTGAGCTCTGTGCTATTCAGGAGGTTGCTTTACAAAGTGGTTGATGACACTGTTGCTTGTAGTCCTTGTTGGATAGCTCATGTAAAACTCACAAAGCAAGTATTTCTCCACATGTCCTATCAGCCACTTTTTCCTGAATGCGGTTGTTTAGAGGTTCAAATCCAGCCAGGACAGAAAGAGGTTTCTTTTTTATGCACAACTGTGTCCCTGTGTTGGAATAAAAGAAGCAAAAGTCATTGTTCTTGGTAACTTGGTATGTGAAAATATTGCCAAAATCGTATATTGTTGCGTGTATGTGTTAACTGTAGTTATCTCTTTAAATAGAGCTGTACTTTTTCTGCAACAGGAATTTATTCTAATACTTTCATACTTTTCTTTCCTTAGCAGTATAATAACTACTGTGTCGTATATATAGAAATTACTCCCAAGAATGTAACAAGCAGGATTCACACATTTAAATGATTTTTTTTTAAAAAAGCTGAACTGTTTCCAAATTCTTCTATCCAAGCATCACTTAAGAAACTGTTTGTTCAGTTCAGTTTCATCTCTGCAGCTGCCAAACCACTTCAGTTCTGCCAGCTTTGCTCTCTGATTGCAAAATAAAGGGTGGTCACTTCACAGTGTATGCAAGAAATATTGTAATTTTGTGAAAATTATGACATTTAAGAAATCCATTCAATAGTAAATTGTTAGGCTATCCTGCTACTTGCCTATTTAGCAAAACACAAAAAGAATCTTTTATATTCACTTCTCCATACTTTCCTATAACATTAGTGAATATAGTATACTGGGTTTGCATTTTGCAAGACTGAAGCACTTTGCTGCAGCTTACAGTCAAAAATATTTTTGATGCATAATAGTCTGTCAAAACAAACCTGTTTTCCTCAGTTTTGTGTGTGCACAAGGGTGTCCTGACTGCTGTTTGTCCATCTCTAACAATAACAATAAGACAATAGTAATTGCAGGGAGTAGCAAAGCTTTTCTTTTTTTCCTTTTTTCTTTTTTATTGCCTTTTTTTTTTCTCCTGTAAAGCAGAGGATATGTGAAAAAATGAATCGAATAGACCCTTATTATACTAAAGGTGTTGCTACATAAATGCATTAACCATTTTCATAGCTTGTGTCTGAAGACTGGAGTCTCCTGTGTCCATACTATGTACAGAAACACAAAGGCATAGTACATAGGAAACCACAACCTGTTTTCTTAAGAGGAAATGCAAAAAATTGCCTTACTGTAATACCTTGTCACAAACATTTTTTTTGATTTTCAGAAAAGTAATTTCAGTGGTTCACTAGTCTCAAAATAAAAGGTCCCCACTTGATGTAAAATAAAATACATAAATATATGATATTGCTTTTAATCTGAAATATAACTTATAGCGAAACAGATAGGGAAAATCCAGTAAGTTTCTTACTTATAATTTGCTGAAGTTCCAAGCAGTTTTCTTCTCATGAAAATAATTTGCCTTAGCTGAAGAATAAATTAAAGTGTGCTTAGAAATAATAATAGAACAAAGTATTTGAGGGGTTTGGGGGTTTTATAAGCTGTTTTCCCCCCAGATAATAAAAATATTTAATTTTAAATGGTGATACTGAAAAGTTGTTAGAAATAACAAAATACCAGGATACAAATTCCTGCAATATAGAAGCAAAAAATAAGAAGCTCACTGTGATTTTTTTAAAATGTAACAAATGTACCAGTTAGAATTGTTACAGCATTCTGATTTTTCCTGTGACTAGCATTTTATCTTATTCAGGGTATTGTTTCTATCAGATCATGTTCTGTGTTTTTCCCATGCTGACCTGTATTTTGCTCGGTAGGAAGTCTCTGCTGAGAGAGGCTCACTATGGGGTGAGGAAACATTTCAAGGGCTGCTTTTTGTTCACCTTACATTATCACTGTGAAGTGTTAAAACAGAGTGTAAGGCAATACCAAATCATAACAGTCGAGTATTGCACCCACTGCCTACTTGATGTGTAATTTACATTAATTCTGAATTAGATCTAATACGAACAAAAATTATAGAAATAGGTATTACACTTTTTCACTGAGAATATTTTTGAGAGGCACAGTCTTTTTTTTTTCTTCATATTAACCTCATAGACAGTATTTTATATAATTACGAATACTGAGAATTAGAAGAAATACTGTCATGCCTCTTATATGGGATATTATGTAAACATTAGCATTTGTTAGTCAAATACTATTTTCCCATATACTTGTGCAGACCCACTGAACTGAATATATGCAGAGATACGTCCTTTAGCAAATTGTTAACCCAGAGAAATATATCCTTTGCAACACAGCTTCATGCCAATCGCCGCTTCAGTAAACACTGCCACATCATGATGACTGTTCTCCAGGAATTAGCAATGAGTTTGTTTATAATCAAGTTTATCAATATTTATAAAGTACTGTACTTAAGGGGATAATATATTGATAAAATACAGTTCTAAAATGCATTACATTTCCACATTATATTTAATGGCTAAAAATACATGTAGTGGGTGTGGAGTAATAGGGGCCATACCCCGCCCCCACAAACAGTTTCTTTATCACCCCATCTGCTACCCCAAATGCTAACTCTCAGGAACACCACTGCTTTGCAGCATGTTTTATTATTCAAGCCTTGGTGGGAGGAGAGCTGCAGAAAGAAAGTGTTAACTGTAGAGAAAGGGAGGGTCAAACCAAGACCCAGAATAAGCTATATTGCTCCACTAATGCCAGGACAGCGGCACAAACTTCCGCTGGACCTGAACTGGCTACTAAGTACCATTAGATTAGATTAAAACCTGCTAGAAAAAAAAAGGAACAGTGAGAAGGAGGTCTAAACACATTTGTCAAAGAATTAATAAAGAGGCTAAAGGTATTTACGTAGGCAGGGAACATATGGAAGAGGAACAAGGCAGACTTTGAGAAGAAATTATTTAGCTTCATTAAAAAAAAACCCCAAAACCAACAAAACAAAAAACCCAGAACAAAGCTAAGGCAAGGGAAAAAATAAACAGAAAGTTTACACGGCTTTTGTACTGCCTTTCTATTTCTCCAAAAGGAAGCAGGAGGTTGGGGCCTGATCAGACAGAAGTCAAGCAAAGATTCTTTTTGCTTTGGATGGGGTACTTTGGAAAGAAAGACATGCTGCTAAATAAAGATCAAATAGTGATGAGTGTTAATGGGGGTTTAAGAGACAAAGCGTCCAGTTTGAAGCACTTATTGGCGATGTCTACACTATCATCACTTGCCAAAAACATTTCCATCATTGTGCAATGGTTGAGATTTATAGCTGACTTCCAGCATTTTAATCTAACCCAACTCAGAGCAGGTGAGGAGATGGCTGAATGTAGCTCATTGAAATGATTTTGGGGCCACAATATTGTTCATAAATGTGAGTTAAATTCGGCAAACAATTTTATTTGAAAAAAAGTTGGGGGAAAAGCAAAAGAAGGTGAGAAAGCTGAGTGGGTTTTTTAATATATTCACAATTTTAAAAATGGATTTTTTTAGCTTAGTATTTTCTCTTAAAATTTGATCTATTTCTAACTAAAATAAACTATTAAATGGAAGAATCCTGAAAGGAAGTTTAATGTTTTGATTTAGGACAATTGAAATTGTTTAGAACAACACAAAATTAATTATGTTTCTGGTTATGGGATTCATCTGTCAATCTGAAAATTCCATTATTTATACAGCTCTCAACTAGGTAATACACTTATAGCCAAAATGACTAGCCAATATTCGGCATCTCACTGGCACATATATACTAGAATGTGAAGCTGGCCATATGAATCTTATTTTCTTTCAAAAAATCCCATTAAAAAATTTACAATGATTCCATAGAGATCTTCCTTGAATTCAGTTAGAACAAACAAGACATAATTTTCATATTCCCAATTGCAAGCCAGACAGTGTTCCCTGAACAGACACTCTATTTCTTAGTTACTGGTTAGCCATGACAAGTTTGTAATTTGCCATAGTAAGTTTATTTATTTTGGGTTTTGCATTTTGTTTCTTTGTTTGCTTTGTTTTGTTGTTGATGTTGTTGTTGCTTTTTGGGAGGGGGGTTGATTTTTTTGTGTGTAGGGGGTTTTTGTTTGTTTGGTTTGGTTTGGGGTTTTTTGTTAGTTTTATTGGTCAGTTGGTTGGTTTTGGCTTTTTTTTTTCTTGGTTGCTTTCTCCTGTTTTTAGTCATTATGTATGTTTATAGACTAGACTGACCTTTGTGCTAAAATGTACAGTATACACCAATATATCCAAAGGTCACTGGTTCACTGAAAGGAAGCTAGTTCCTGACCTTACAGTAATTGTTCATCAGTCTGGGATGGCGAGGAATGAAAGCATCATAGCAGAAGATGTATCTTCTCATACGCACTTCTCTGCTCCTGTAAGGGCTCTGGAGAGTCAGGGAGTCTTAGATGATGAAGAGTCAAGGTAATGGTCTATTTCTAGTGCAGTGAAACTGAATTGAAGATGAAATAGACAATTTATATGTAGAAAAACCAGAGGCTGGTATTAGAAAGTATGGAAGGATGTGCCTTGGTGTTCAACTGAATCGGGTCCTATTAATTTAGACATGCTTCAGATCCTTTTAAATTTTCTGTCACTGGATAGTCAAATCCTGGTATAATCAAGTCAGTTTTCAAATTTCCAAGCTGAAAGATTCCATGCAGTATACTCAGCAGTGATCCTTTATGAGGTACTATAAAAAGCCAAATTCTGTTTTATCTGTGTGGCCTTTCCTCAAGAAAATTTATGCTCTCTTGCTGGTTGAAATGTGTTAGCTGACACTCTTCTTCACCAGAAATGGCTGTGGACTGAGTCATGATCAAGGATGGGATATCTTATATTGGGATGGCTGCAGTAGCTCCCTACCCACACTGCAGGAGCAGTTCAGACTCTGATGTAACAACTACAGAATTGCAAATAAGAGCTTGGCATCTGTGTAATAAACTTTAGCAGTTCCAACTACTGCTTTGCAAGAAGCAGAGCCAGCTCTGTAGTCAGGGTAGGAATCTCTAAGAGAAGCAAGAAAAAGAGGGATGCAAAGCACTGAAGCTGCCTGAACTGAAACTATCCCCACATTGTGAATCAGATCCCCATGGTGCCTTGACTGTTGTGGTAGGTATCAAGTAGGACACTTTTTTACGAACGATGGAATAATAGAATAGTATTCTATTATTGCTTGGATGAATTGGAGGTGGCAGAAACAACTATTTATTAACTTCATACAGTGATATTGCACATGTAGTGTGAGATTCAAAGTCTAATGACAAATAAGTTTGGCACTATAGGGAAAGAGTTCTTGTAGTTACAAAATTAAGGAAAATAATAGCTATTGTTTCAGAGGAGAGCGGTATGGTTTTATGGGTAAAGGAATTAGTACTACTGGACACAGTGAGGCACAAATATAGTTTTTCAAAATGTTATTATCATGCAGAAAAAACATGCAACTGCAGACAATGACTAGAAAGGACTAAAGCCTCCCTGGTTACCTGGAATACTTATGTGTGACATTCCCAGCTCAGTAGGGAAGGACTAAGACAACAAATTGTCTGCTATCTAATTGTCTCTTGGCTCAGCTTGGAAAATGCAAATAGAACTAGACTGCAAAAATTGGTTCAAGAAGCCCTAACAGGATATCAAGCACTAAGCAGTATACAGCAGATGGTAAAAAAATTTTTAAAAAGCAGTCTTCTTGAAGTTCACAATAGTCTAAGGAATTATAAAATGGCAGGTGGAGCAGGAAGTATAACAAGTTATGAATTGTCAATAATTTCCTTTTCAGTGGCAGTGAAACTACTCTTGAAATCACTTTTTGGTGTAACCAAAAGGTTACGGAGATACACTGTAATTGGAAGACAAATACCTCAAGTGAGAACCACCACAAAGATACAACAACTGAAAGAACTACGGAGTAAGAATGTAATATTCTGAATTAATATTTACAAGCTAATACAGAATTATTTCCGGTCAGTGCTGAAAATCTTGGACCTAGATGCATTTAAAAGGATGCACAAAAGAAACACAGGCTATAAATCAAGAGAATCAAGCAGCTACGTACTTATGACCAGATTCAGTAGCAGAGCATTATTATCAAAATCATCAGTGTCCTTCATTACTGTATAGAGGACACAAAAACTATTGCCCCAAGATCTTGAAGTTTACAATCAAAATAGATACTGCAGCACAGAAATACAGTATTTGTTGTAGGGGGCTACATTTGAAGAATACATATTGATGCAGAGGGTGTGATGTGACACAAGCAGTTCTGGATTTTTACCTGTTCTGGATGAATATTTTATTTACCAGTTACCTCTGCTGATTTCTTCACTCTCCAGTAGAATACTAAGGAAAGTAGAAGCATAACTCTTACTGGCACATTAGTCAAAAATAACCATTCCTAACAGCAAGTAATAACTGTTAAAACTGTTGAATTTGCTACTTCCTGTCTCCTTATCCTCTCACTGCGGTAGGCCACTGTCTACTTCCCCTATGCTTAAAGTCAGGCATCCTGTCTTTGGTAGAATGGACATACTGACAGCAGAACTTGAAAAAAGAAAGTGAAATTACTGTTGTCAGACTGATAAAAGGTGAATGGAGAATGTTGTATAGTTCCAAGGAAATGGAAAAGAAAATTGGAATATAATTATCTCAGGTACTCTGCATTTAGATAGTCTGAAACGGTGGCATCAAAGACAGATGTGAATTTCTCCATTCATCTTTATGCAGCACTAACTGCAAAACATAATTATGACAACTTTAATGCTAATGGTGTTAACTGTTCTATTTCTGAATCATATAACAGATTCAGTGCATTATAACACCACTTCATTACTGTTGAGCTTATTTGATAGGTGCTAGTGTTTCATCCCTCTTTAATAATTACTTAGAAAAGTACTGCTGGAGCCCACAGAATGTCCAAAAGCAGAAAGGCATAAGGAACAATCTCAAACATAAAATTGCTACTTTCAGATCTCATTCCTAGACTTTAAAACAGCTCATTGATCTCTGATATCTACTTGTCATAACAGTGCTTTTCCACCACAACACAAGTCTGGTAGCTTCAGACTTCCCTTCCCCATTCTAATCTTCTTATAAGGTCAAAGCATACCAGTTAGAAATAAATTTGAGACTTTAAAAAGAAATCCAGCAAAACTGTACTGCTGATAAGGAAGATTTTCTCACAGCCATAGCTTAGAGAAATAAGCCTTTGAAGACACCCCCGCCACAAAAAGCTGAGACTCTTGGTGGGCTATTAGTTTTTCAGAATGGGTATGTTTGGAACAGCAAGAGTGATGTAGTAACAGACAAAAAATAAATTCTCTCACCTCATCTTCCTTAATTGTAACAATAGTAATGTGTCAAAACCATTGAAGTCTTCATGCTCAGTTAGCTCATGTGCAGAAGACAGACAGCTTAGCAACCTCAACATGGCAAGTAGAGAGGAAAAGCACTAGTTATTTGGAGCATTGGAAGAAATCTCACTTATGTTTTCTTGCTGATAACTCACAGAGAAAAAGATCGTTCTCTTTAGGTAGCAAAGTCTCTACTGACCAAAGGATTTGGCAGAGAATACATAACAGGTCATGTCAGTGAAGAGAAAATTTTAGGTGATTCCTTTTTAAGTCAGTTGTTTGCTGTCCTTTCCACAATGTGGTGACTTCCTTAAAGACCATTTTTGTATATGAGGTGTATATGTGTGTATATGTATTTATACACACACATGTAAGTACAAGCAAATGTGTACCTCTTAGAGATTTTTTGACTTCTCAAAAATCGCAGAAGAAAACCAAGGTGCTTGAATTTAGTGGGTGGAAAGTGGCTTAGAAATAGGACAGTTTACCAAATTATGGTGGTCCCATCCCACAGTATGTTGTCCTTTCCTTGCAAACTGTATAAATTCAGCCTTCAGCTACATTTCTAACTTCAATTCCTTGTCACATTTCTCATTTCTGTCTCTCTGCTTAGCCAATGACAGCAGTGCCAATCCTCCAGTTGTTAAATCTATCTGAAAGCTTCCCCCCTCCTACTTTATATCACCCTCAAAGTGATTTTTGCAGTCTCTCCTCCAGAAAGAGTGAATTTGAACACAAAGACAGAATATTTGAGCCAACGAGAGAAGTAAAAAGAGAATCCTTGAAGTATTTTCTTTAACTCATGTTAAAGAAATGCACTATGCACATTACAGGAAGGAGAATGTCCCTTTAAATAGTTTGGGAGCCCTCTAGTGATTTTTTCTGTCTTTCAGTGAAGAAATCATGAGATCCTTCCCCCTACCAGTGCACCTTGGGGTGGAGAGGCCTTTCTACATAGCTGATGAACCCAGTGTTTGCCATCCCATCATGCCAGTGTTAGTTCCACAAATCCTTAATGTGGCACAGAAAACCTGAATAAAATGCTTTCCTTTCCTCAGTCATCCTTGTTTGTCCATTTTATTCATCATTTATTCATCCTGTTTTGTAACACTGCAAACTCTGGGAGATCAGAGACTTAAATCTTGGCAGCATTTTGTCTTGGTTTGCAAAGGACCTTCAGGGCAGAACCCCAAGTATGTGTATGCCAGTGTGTGCTGCAAACCCTTCCTTCTGAGCTGTCAAGAATTCGAGTGGAAATCCTGAGCCTTCAGATTATGGTGAGAGCTGAACCTTTTGCTGTTCTGCCATTACAAACCATAAGCGCTTATAAGATATATTTTTAGGAGTCCTATTGAATCGCACAGTATGTAGCATAATGTAATCAATACAAGAAGCTGCATATAAATAATCTGTTTGGATTCTCACACATTTTAAGATGAGAGAGGGCACCATTCCCAGCAGTACTCCCCCCCTCCCTCAGAGTTCACACCTTTTATGGGGGAAAATGATTGTAAAGTATTCATTTAAGCCAATAACCAAAGCTTATGTTATTCATTTCTCGGTGATATACATAGTGCTCTTTTTGTATACTATTAACTGTGGACATATGTTTTTCATTTGACTATGTTACTTACACACAAAATTCTTTTAAAAAATATGTAAAATATAACAGCTGCTGTAAAAAAAAATATTTTTAGATCTCTGAAGTGCCTAACGAGCTGCAGTGCACAACAAAAATGGTTTGGTCTTTGTAATGTGCTCATAGTAAAATACCAAGGAAGAGCTTGGTCATTTCCCTGGAAGGGGGCGAAGTTACACAGTTCTAATATGACAGTTCTTTTGTGGGGTGTATTCGTTGGCTGTAACAGCAAGGTCTTGATCATTCACTGCATCAAAGCAATGATACAAACAATGGATCAGCCAACTTTTAAAACAGCAGAATAAAAGCAATTGTAAAGGCACCAGCTGCATCATCTGAGCTCTGCTTTGACATTGCTGTTTTCTGATGGCAAAAATATACCTATTTCCTGCCAGTGTAAGTGAGAGATTAAGGGGTAAATATAGAAAACCTAAAGTTTGCTTTGGATTATAACTTTTTTCTTTATGAATTATTGAATAAATCAAATATCCTTGGTTCTTATCCCAACAGAGTGTGATGATTGCTAGCTTGAAAAAATGTAGCAAGAGCAAACGTTGGCAAGAGTGAAGCATTATAATGTGATGTCTACAGAGATTTAGAGATAGGGAGGATTGTCAGTTACAGTCAGTGCTATCAATATTGGTAGAAGATATTTAAACTGTAATTCTACCTAGATTAAGGTACTTAAAACCAGTGTTTGTGGCTTGAAAACAACCTGTGTGAGATTCTTTCAAGGAGATAATCGCACCATTAGTTAATACATAGATGCAGATTATTCCATTGCAACACATTTGACTGCTACCATGTGAGGGAATGGCACACATGGAAAACTGCCAAAACTGAATATCTTCTTCCTTCTCTTCCAGTTGATAAGACAGAAGAACTAAGATCCTTTTTTTGAAATCATTCATGTAGTATCTGGAGAATAGGATGAGAAAACAAAATCTTCTTTATGAAAATCCCGGTCATACTGTGGTAGAGAACATACTGGGGAGGAGACTGCCATCAGAAGAACTCTGACATTCCCAGCAGCAGCTGCAGCACCATTCTGCAAATTTTCTGCTGCAATCTGATGGGGAGCCATGGTCTTTACTTGCACCAGGCCCTGCCCTGCCAGGTTCCGCTTATACACCTTGCTAAATGTCTAGACAGAGTTTCTCATTCCTTTGTTTCTCCTTCATATTCATTGTTTTAGTCTTGATGTTTCCAAAGTGTTAAGTCCAATGTATTCAAAGAAGTCCTGGGTGTTCAAAGCTACATAAACAGTGAAGCACTTCCATTCTGCTTCAAAGGTGTACAGGGTGTACAAAATTGCAGAGAAAATGTCCTTGAATCACTTATAGTCAGTTTTTATCACAGGAAGTTGCAGTAGTGGTATCCAGCTGGCTTTCCACTGATTTTCAAAATGCTAGTTTTACAGCAACAATTTTACAGTATTAACTTTAAATTTTTTGAAATGTAGCTTATTCCAAAGCTTTTGCTTAGCATGATGTGGATGCCAAAGTTTCCACAGATCAGTCAACTTGACATTTGAATCCTCCTCCCACAAACCGATTCTGATGTTGCCCTAGAAGTGGAGTAATCAATCAGTTCTAATTTTTAGAAAGGGAATATGTCTCAGGAAGTTTGATTTTACTTGGAATCTGAAGGCCTGTATACATATTGGCTATATTTATTTCAAAAGAATGGATCACTGTTTTTGCATTTTTCATACTGCATTTTTCAGTATTAGTAGCATCCTTTACAAACTTCCTCAGAACAAGCTCTGGTGCCTCTGGGATAATAATTATGTTCTTTCGTATCTGCAAATTTATATGTTGCATGTCTTCATAAAAGTTGTTTCTTATTTCAGCTATGTTTAAGCAGTATTTAGTCAGTAACAGTGGTGACACAGCACTTCTTGTAAACTATCAATCATACTGTAGAGTCATTTCTGCCACTGGGCAATATAGTTTATTGATCATTGGAGATGTAGCACTAATTTAATTGTCAGGTTCTCCATTATTTCATCAGTAACTACAGGTCTACAGTACAGATCCAATTTTTTCCTTAAAATTGTTATCCTCCTAAGAGAAATTTCACTTAGTGTTATTATACGAATCTCACATCTAGAGACTGCATAATCAGACAGGGCAGTTCTTCACATTGAATGGTTAAGTGTATGTCAGTAAGTGTGTGTACAACCCTGCTGTGTTCAAAGATGTAAATTTAAAGGACTGAAAATAAAGGGAAGGAAGATTCCTCGGGGAATATCTGCACTGTGCAATTAAATAGCTCTGAACTAGTGCTGACCAACCTAAAAACTGACCAACTACATTGGCATGATTTTGCACTTTGGTCTAGTGGTTAAGGCGCGGCGCTGTCACGGCCGAGGCCCGGGTTCGATTCCTGGTCAGGGCCACTCCCCGGGCAGATGGAGCCCGTTAGCCCTATAAGGCAATCC
>JAYRBT010000181.1:16829399-16892406 GCA_036023395.1 Myiotriccus ornatus | reverse complement strand
AAAAAATCCAATGCGCAGGCTGGAAGGTGTAAAGACCTTCCCCGGTTCTTCGTTCGCGAAGACTGGCCATTATAAAACCTTTGACTCCCAGTAGTAAGCCCTGGTTCCAGCTCAGTGCCGTGCTGATGCAGCCATGATGCTTTTGCTTCCAGAGCAGGAGTTAAATCTGCTGTGCTCTGTTGTGTGGGAGTCACTGAACTCTGGTACAGTTTCTAGCTGATGGAAAGTCATCTGTGATCTTAGAATTTGTGTGAGCAGGTTTTGCAATTATAACTGCTCTGGAAACTGTACATACAGCTTTATTGGTTTTTCTGTCATCTCAGAACCCTGAATGGTAGATCAACTTGATTTCAGTGCCAAACACACATGGCTAGTAGTATCACTCAACCAGATACCCTCTCAAGATAGAGACAAAGATGATGTAAAGCTGGCTATAATTTGGCTATAATTCCTGTGAAATCTGATAAAACTTCCATCAGTGATCTAGTGTGTGTACTTAAACTACATGATGGACTTCCTGAACTAAGTTAGAACTGGATATGATCTTAACACACTTGTCTGCACGTGTCTATTTGCAACAACAGCTCTTTGGAAGAAAGTTTGAGCTTAACAGTGGAGTTCAGGGATTGTGTTTTCCTGTGCAGATCGCAGCTGACTCCCGTGCTAAAGAGCATGATTGCACTGTGTTCAGGAGGATAATGCTGAGTGGTTAGATTTTCAAAATTAAATGACAACTGAAATTTTAGGTTTCTTTGTTTTGTTTTGGGGAAAACTGTCTTTGAACTTTGAGTGGCTTTTAGATTTATGTAAGGGAAGCAGAAAGATAGGAGAGAAAAACTTGCATTCGTGGAATATTTCTCAGGGCTTCCACTTCATGCACACAATGTACACTGAACTTTTTTCTAAAATAGAGTAAGACAAAGGGAAGCAAGTAAATACTCTTTATTCTCAGTTTAGCTTAGAGGATACACAACAGGTGTGAGAGATGAATTGGGTTTTGGGGACTGAGAGTGCACGCTAACACTGCACTAGGGAGCAGGTGGTAGCTGCTGTGTTGGGTCAATAACGCAGGTCCCTCTGCACTCACAGGTTGGCCCAGCAAGTTCCTGTGCTATGCAGCTTCTCAGGAAAAATTTGTGCTGGCAGAAACTGTTTAGTCAGCACTGACTCTCCTGAGTAAATACAAGAATGAGAAGGTCTTGCATAGTATTGGAAACACTGCATATGAGACTGGTGGTGAACGACAGGGACACAGAACGCTGGGGCAAAGAAATCTCTTTTCAATTTCAGCAGTACTGACACCAGGCTTCTTCAACAGCTGTATTTTAAAGCAAGGTTGTTGATTTTACTTTATTTCATTTCATTTATCTTAAAGCAATTTATGTTTGTTTAGACAGTATACTTTTCTAGGGAAGAGGAAAGATGTAATTTAGAGCACTGTCAAAATAAGCAGAAAAACTAGTCATCAAACAAACGAGATAATTTTTGAAACATTTCTCTTTTATAAGTTGCTTTATTATAAAATAATACTAAAGGCTGTTGCTTATTGCTCAACTTCTCTGTCAGCAGAAATTAAATGCCACTTCAGATTTTGAAGTGAGCTTACCCAATGCAGCCAAACACTTGGATATAGGCCTGGAATGCAGGTAGGAATAGGAAGTTGTAACTGCACTTCAGATTCAGAGGTTCAGAATTTGCACAGCGGGCATATTTATCTCAAGGAGGGAGGTTAAGTTCCATGATCATTTGGCAGTCCTGTGTGTGCTATGACTGCCAACCTGAATGTTATTTAGGGAAACCATGATGATTTTAAAGTAAGGTCCTGATACACCAATGAGATTTGGAGATCACTTTAAAGTGAAAAGTAACATATTTTAGCCCTGTGAACGAGAGTCTTACACCTGTACCACGTGATCAGCACTGTGTATTTTAATTGTAAAGCTGCAAATTATTTGCTGCTCATCTCCTTACTTGAGCTATTGCAGTTGTGATCCATGGAGAACATCCTAACTGGAAATTTTCTTAATAGAGTTTGTGGCTGGTAGGGAATTTTGCATCTCTGACATTTGATCTCTTCAAATGCTTCTTAAACTGTCACCCTGTGACTTTGGGTGCCTATGTATTGAAAGGGTTTTTTTTAATCCCTCATCTTTGTACATCACTGATGTGCAATTTTGAGCTGTAAAAGTTAACGTTTGCATGGGGCTTTGCACTTGCTGTGTCAGTTACTTAATAGTATATTCTTAGGACTGCCAAGGGCACTTAAAGATTTAGGTAAGCACTTTTACATCACACAGCAGCAAAAATCCCATTCTACCACGCAAAAATGCAGCAAAGAAAATGCCCAAAAATATTAACTGTATAAAGTATGAAAAACTTTATACCACGTCACAGGGACTGTTTTCTGTCTGTTCAGAGAAGAATCCAGACAATGCTTTTCATCTCTAGCTCCCCTGTATGTTGTTTTTAGACTTATTACATGATATCACCATCTGTGCTACTCACATTTTGAGTACAATTCTAGATCTGCATATTTTAAAACACAAATTTATAGCTAAGTGCCTGAGAGCCTCAGTTGCACATTCTCCATGATTTTGTGCCATATCAGCATACATCAAGAAGATACTCCCTGCCCTCCAAAAATAAAAGTAGAGAGACAGGACAGAATGGGGGGGGGGGGGGAGAAAAAAAAAGGAGAGAAATAATAAGATGATATTAATAAGCAAAATAGTTTTCAATTTACTAGTGTTGATCTATTTGTGAGCATCGTGACAAAGGAAAGCTTAAAAGTTGTGAAGCTAGTGAGGTTAAAAGCCCCATCCAACCTTGCCTGGAAAGTTACCAGGGATGGGGCATATGCAACTTCTCTGGGCTGTTCCAGGGGCTCACCACCCTCCCAGTAAAGAATTTCTACCTAATATCTAATATAACCCTGCCTTCTTTCAGTTTAAAGCCATTCCCTCTTGTCCTATCACTGCATGTCCGTGACAAAAGTCGCTCTCCTGCTCTCTTGTAGTCTCTGTTCAGGTACTGGAAGGTGCTCTAAGGTGCAGTCCTTGAAACCACCTTTTTCTCCATGCTGAATATCCCCAGTTCTCTCAGCCTGACTAATAGAAGAGGTGCTCCAGCCTTCTGGAGCACCTCATCTTTGTGGCCTCTGGACTTGATCCATCAGGTCCTTGTTCTTCTTGTGTTGGGGGCCCCAGAGCTGGATGCTGCAATTCCAGATGAGCTCTCACAAGAGCAAGAATAGAGGGGGAAAATCACCTCCCTCAACCTGCTGACCACACTGCTTTTGAAGCAGCCCGGGATATGATTGGCTTCCTGGGCTGAGAGCGTATATTGCTGGGTCATATTGAGCTTCTCTTCAACCAAGACCCACAATTCTTTCTCAGCCAGGGATGACCCCAATCTTCATCACTGAAGGAAAAGATATGTTGCTGTAAGATTAGTTTATAGACCATATTTAAATTTTCTCTTCAAATATTTTGTGCATGGTTTAAGGTTGAACTTGTTTATAGTCATATGTAACACCTGTCCAAGACACTTCTCACACACAGTGCAGAAAGATTCTTTCCAATCCTGTCCAACTGAGTGAGCAAAAGGCTTGTTCTCATTTGTACCGACTGCCATGAATACCTGAGAATGTTAGTGCAAGCCAATAACTTTTTTTGTCTCTGTTTCCTGCTGGTGCTGAAAAAAACCCTATGACATTTTCTGTGCATGTCTCCCCAGGCAGATTTTAGGTCTTTTGCCCTATTAAAATGATGAAGACATTTCTTACACGAAAATCAAGCCTATTTTGAGCAACTTCTCGTACTTATTAATTTATACCAGACCACGCAATAAAGTTTGAATGATGAGTATTCCTCCACTTCTTTCCCTGTATATTGATGCATTGTAACCAGTGTGAAAGTTCATCTGGTCAGCTGAAACCCAAAACTTGTAAGATTCCAAGGCTGCATTAAAAAGCAAAACATATAATTTTAACTGTCAGACATGTCTGATGACTATATTCCAAATATTCCTAGCTCTATCATAAATACATAGATTTCCACATATTTTTAATAAATGAATGAAAATACCTTTTGGGGAATAAAGTGATATGTTTTAAAGGCATTTGTTTACTTTTTCTGTAAGCTCCTGAGATGGCTAACATACTAGTTGTTAATCACACCATCTGTTCAAGCACTGTTTGACTAAATGAATCAATTCATACTTTTTCTTCTTAAAGCAGTTTTTTGCAGAACAATATGTTTGTGTCTATTACCCCTTCATTTGGCAATGTGATATGAGATATTTTAATTTTCCTATTTATTGTGCAAGGATTTTCAATCTCCAAATATTTTTTTTAAATATGCATACAGCACAGAAAAGCTGTGTCTATTGATTTCTGTAGCATTGCAAACAGTGGAAAAATCTGTTCCATTCTGCTGTCAAATTTCAACCATCTGATTATATTTAAATGAGTTATTTCAACATGTTTCATTTGAATGACCGTCACACAAGCTATTCCTCCTACGTACCGAAGATGGCAGTGGTGCACAACCTACCCACCCGCGGGCCTGCAGCCCCGGGGAGACCGCTCGGATTTTAGGTACCGGTTCCAGGAAACGGCAAATTAGGGGGGAAATATCCTGCAGATGGGAATGGCAACCTTTTGTAGTCTTCCTTGTCTCGGTTGTCTCCAGAGAGCTTACATTCGCATCGTTCCAACCAAAATTCGAGCTAAATACGGAAAATGGAGCTTGAAATAAATACAAACCCGAGTTTAGAAAAATTATAAGCAAATTGTTTTTAAATTTGTGCTCATATGCATTTCCTAACTTCAATTGAAACAAAAAATCATCAATTTCTGTGCATCAAATCTTGTTCATTCCTAAAAGCTCATATAAAAGGCTTTAAGTTTCGAGTGACTATGGGTCATTTCTAACTCCTCAGAACCCTTGCACAAATATACTGAGATATATTCCTGATTCTTATTTTACCTTAAAACAATGTTTTGTAGATTCAGAAAAGGAATGCTGTGCTGAGCAGCGAGAATCTGAAAATTAGTAAAATAGTTTCTGAATAAAAATAATGAGTGAAGCCACACTGTTAGTACAAACAAATAAAATGAAAATAAGTAATAAAATACCTTCAGTATAATGGAATGAATAATTCTGAAACAAAACTGACTGAATGACTTTCTAATAAATTTTTGTTATCATGGACTAAACATACCCTGACACTGCAATGGCATCAGAGTTAACAATTGTTCCTAGAGGCTATGTCCTATTTACATGGTCACTTCAGAAACAGTAAGTCATTTTCCTCATTGTTGTGATACCAGAGTCCAAGGAGTTTGCTTTTCAAGAAAGGTAACTGTGCTCTCAGAGGCAAATATCTACATATTAAAGACAAAAATTGTTCCAAAATATTTTCTCATTCATATTCTCTTGTTCCACTTGAATCTCACCTTTGTAAATTCATATAGAATTAGGTTACCTTGCCAGACTAGTCTCTGAAGGATTGCATGCTAGAAGAGAGTGTTTTTTAAGTAATGAAGGATGATGCTGAGATGATCTCAGTGGAGTCTTCATCTCACCTTGTTTTATCTGGTTTTATTTATTAATGGTTTGGGGGGGTTATGTGTCTGTGAATGATGTCTCAAAATTTTCAGGCTGTAAATTATAACTGGTGTTGTGTTGTGCCAGTGGAATAAAATTGTCTTTCTGGATCATAAGTAGAGCTGAAATCTACCAGTAATGCAGGCATAAAACAGGTGAATATACTGAGGAGTAGATTCACAGCCTTGAACTGGCACTAAAAGTGAACTGCAAGCCAGTGAAAGGTATGAAATAATACATGTATTGTTTTCTCAAGTGTCCTGGTAAGGTGATAAACTGCTTATTTGTTTTATAGAAGGTGGAGCTTTTGTATTTCATTTTAACTACCAGCTAACATTAGTCTGCTTTGAAAGTGTTGCACTAGTCATTGCGAGATGACTCCTCTGAGAAAAAGGATTATTTCTTAGCATCCCAGAGACATATGAAGACATTCTTTCACTGCAAACCCTTTTTCAAATCTAAATATTTAACACTCAGCAAACTTGATCCACTGTGTTGCTCTGAAAGACAAAGCTCATTTGACAGTGGAGGGGCCCATCCTTTCAGTAAGAGAAAGCCATTTGATTAGTCACACAGCTTCACTTAGGACTTGCTGAAGTTTCAGGATGAACCAGCCACTATTCGTTTCAGACTAGGTAGTATTAATATATAATGGCATTTATTTCATGTCATTGATTTATCCTGCTGGAGACATGTCATTCTCATGTTGTTGACAATGAAGGTGTTTTACGTCTTCACCACTTCTAATGACTCATTTACAAATACCGAGAAAGGAAGGAGGAAGGGAGGGAGGAGGAGGGACGGCCCTATACTTTGTAGGGCTCTGGGGGATGAAGGCAGTTATCATGGTTCAGTTGTGCTCTTGGGGTCAGCAATACCTTATCAAGTATATTAAAGGTAGCACAGAGGGCAATATTGAGACTGAAGTTTAGTTTCCAGTTTTAAAGCCCTAGAGAAGCCTTACTGCGAATATCTTCCCTGAATCCTAATCCATCTCCTTCAGAAGTATGTGCAAGCTACATCCAAGTATTTTAATTGGTCTGTGTTACATTTTACTTTTTTAATTATTAAAACCTCGATTTTTGATTTTCCAAGAAACTTTTCAAAACTATGTGTCCTATCCATTTAAGGGGTTATGGAAATTGACTTTTAACAGTATACTTTTAAATGTGGGTGTGAAGTAAAATTAGTAAGTCATTTGTCACATCAGATCACTGAGAAGCTCAGGTAGAGCTGTGGCATCAGGATGAAACTGCTCCTACACTGCTTTATCTGGTTAATTAAAAAGGATATCTAGGGGGTTCATGTCAACTTGAATAATGATGATGCTTTTCTGTACATATTAGAATTCTCCTTGAAAAATCTAGTAAATAGCACTGCCATGTTGAAATTGTAGATTTTATTCAGGAGACAGATTATGTCTGCTGTTTTGAAAGGGAAAGATATATGGTTTTCTTCAAAACAAAAGCAATTCTCCGGAGACGACTAAACATTCTTTACATTAAATGTACCTTCTTTACATTAAATATCTGACAAATTTGACTTCCATACCATTTGTATCTCTTTTTCAATTTTCTTTTTCACTGAGTGGAGTCGTTCCTTAAGAGTTCAAAATGTTCTTGATCTTTTTGATTAGTCAGTATTTAGAATTATCAAAGCTTGAAAGCATAAAATCTTTCATAATGTAACCTAACGTCCTTATTGCTTTTATATGCTATAAGCTGAATTTATGCAGTCCTTATTCATATAGTTGATTATTATCTCATAAATAAATCCCAGCAACTTCTGTGGAATCATTTTCTAAGTGTACATATAAATTTTTTGTACATAAAAAACATAATGTGAGTGATTACTTTTTTATTGTGGAAGATCTCCTATAGATTTATTACAGTTTTCTTCTGAAGATTTTACAATAATGATTCATTTTCTCTCTAAAATGTTAGTTTTCTTGAGATAACCATTTTGAATCAATTAAATTATTTTAAAAGCTTTTAAAGATTTTTAATCAATTAAATACCATGATTTTGCTGAAAATGGATTATGCTAAATGACAATTTAAATTCTTTTGCTTTTTACAAATAAAAGCAAGCATTAAAGTTAACAACTTCTAGGGGGAAAAAAAAGGAACAAGGGCCAAAATGAGATATTAAAAATTTTGAGGACTTTGAATTATTTAATATTGTTACAACATTATTAGTCTTAGATGCCTGTTACTGTCAAGTTAGGAACTAAACTACGTCTGATTATATATGGCAATAGTACTGCATTTGTATTAAAGAAAGTTGTCATTAATCTGTATAGATTATAACTATTTTTCAGGATTTTTTCTTTGAATTTCATACTGTAGCTGACTGGGAAGTGGAGACAAAAGTGAAAATACCATCTAACTGCTCCTAATGAAATACAACAAAACAGAAAACGCATCTTTAAAATTTTGAGGCTGTGTCGGCATTGAAAGCTAGATTGTCGAGTTCTGTTTCTATTACTCCACCTCCAAATCTCTAAAATTAAAGAATTTGTAAATCTGTGTAATTTCTTTCCATATTGGTGCAATAGCATGAGATGTAAGGAACGATGTTTGCTATGAAGCATGTCATAGGACTGATGGAGTGCTTGGTGGCAGGAAGAGAATGGAATCAAATTGAAATGTATAATGTTCCTAATGATATTTTGATACTTTATGCTCTGAAACATAACAAATATGAGGAGTTGTTATTATTATCATTGTGTTTAGCCCTGGCTTTCTGTCCCATGTGAAGGATACAATGCTTTTTGGTAAAAAAGAATATTATGAGTCACAAAATAAAGACCTAACTTTGTAGAAACCATACCAAATCTGTTTTGGCAAACAAGTTGCACCCTTGCTATTTTTATGAGTTTTAATGCAATTGCTCGTAAGAATCATTTAATATCAGATCCTCTTTACCAGACAGTGTACTCAGGAAATAACTCACAAGTCCAGTGATCTCTAAAACTAGTGTGCTGATGCTATTTGGTAGCATCATGCTGCTAATTCATTACATGTCTTCCACGTACCTTTAACTGCTGCTTAGATGGTAAACTGAATGTGTTTAAATTATGTTTATGGCAGATTATAGGGGAATAAGGTGAAGAAAAAGAAAGAAAGGAGAAGATGAATGAGACCATACAACACTACTTTCATGATAAAAATGCTTTGTCAGTTAGGCCCAAGCAATGTCTGATTCTCTACCATCTTCAGACTGGACATACTTTGCTTTTCCCCGAACCACATATTTGTTCATTAAATACCATTCTTTGTGCTTTTGCTCCCCTAAGTACTTTCCTCTGTGGTGGTGGAAACATTCTAGCAGCTTGACAGCCTCTAACTTTCAGTTTTCTCCTATTTTAGAGGACATTCTTGAAGTATGGTAGAAGAGAGAGGATTCAATAAAAAGCAAGTATTAACTGCTTGATACAGTCCCTACAGACACTGTTAATTCCATAGACTTATTTTCATAACAAAAGGGTTATGCAGAGAATTATTTTCGGTCAGTTGCTTTTTCCTGTATTAGTTTGCATGCAAAGTTTTTCCTTCTGTTACAGGACCTTGAAGAATCAAATCTTTTATACATTTTATTTAAACATTGTAAAAATATTCCATTTACAATTTAAATTGATTACATCTCAAAGCAGAGAATAAAAGGAAATAATGATGGCAGGAAGACTTGTTTAAAAAAACACTGCAAATGTGGTGATGCATTATTCAAGGATGAACATTTCTTTCATGCAATGCAGGTATCTGATAAGTTCCTGGATACTGTGAAATTACTGCAACAACAGTAATGCAATTGTAGTAGAATTTCACATTTCTTTGCTGCCCTTGCTTTGGCCTCTTTAGTATTGTTCTTTATTCGTTAACTTAGAAATGAAGTCTATTGTGGACTTAGCATACCACCCCTCCCTCCATTTTCAGACCAACTTGGCAACAGGTTCTAAGCACTTAAGTGAAACTTGTGCAGGAAATGCAGCTGTGGGACTGATCCAGGCAGGGCCACATAGTAAGACTTATGACCCTTCTAGACTCTTCCACCCTAGACAAGAGTGAACACAAAAATAATGTTTCAGAAACATAACAAAGAAGGATGTTTGGAAACAGGTGTTGCAGTAAAGAGTTGTTACTGTCTGGTTCTGCTAAAAAAGACTTTGGCTAGAAAGGTAAGAGGCATGAGAGTGAAATCATCATTTCTATCAGGATGGAGGCAAACCCAGCTCCAGTAGACTTAAAGGCTCAGTAACACGACTGTCACAGCCTGTGGCTGTTGGATTTTCTGTTATCAAACTGACTGTTATTGTGAAATACGACATCTCATGACATTTCAGACAATGCTTCAGCATTCATTCTTCTCCTGTAAAACCCTGAGTAATCTGCTTTTATGTAGAGAATTGAGTGGAGAGAGACTAACACTTTCCCACATACTTACTGAAAGCTACTCCTGTGGGGTTTATATGGTCCGTAGAAAATGAACGCAAAATTCCACTTAGTTATCATTACGTCTCACATGAGCAATATCCTCTAGGTCTTGTTTTAGCCAGACACTTTGATAATCCCTTCCTCAAAGGATAACCTAGAAATGGGGGGTACCTATGCTCAGGGAAGCACTATATTTTCTAGAGTACAATATGCATGTATTATTTATTTGTTATTTTCTACTTCAATTGTTTCAATAATAAGTATTTCTAACTACTTAACAGTACAGAATATAAAATCTATATGAGTTTTGAATGCATATATTTTTGCTTCTGCTCTTTTCAAAGCAAAAAAGTTATGCTAAGTTAGTTTTGTATTATTACATCCTCTCTAGGGACTTGAGTAAAAAAAAAAAGTCTGGGAACCATTGCATTAAATCACCAGTCAATGAGGCCACTCACAGTACATAAACCTAACTGTGCTCATATGTCTTTTCTGGGTCAAGGCAAAGAATGTATTCACTTGCCAGTACTGCCTTAAAGACAACTTGGCAAATAAAAGGTTCAAGCACAACAAGAAAAGCATAATTCTTACGAAGACACTTGACATTCCCTGAAGCATCCACACCCAAGAAAATCACTCCACACCTGAAAAGCAGACTAAACTAAAACCAGTTTAAATATATTCAAGTAAGAGAAGTTCAAATATTTACAAATATTAAGCAATTGTTCTTTGTACTTCTAATTCATCTGTTTGCATTAAACTTGAATACGCAAAGGTCTCTCAGTATCACTGAGAAAACTGAAAACCTGATAAGCTCTGAAACTCGTTGTGTTCACTGAAAGTGTGTAACTGTAGGTCTGTAGTAATTCTGAAGATGTTGTCTTTTCATACTTCAGGTTCCTCATGCTTCATACACAACATAATTAACCTCCAGTTGGGAACAACCTCTGTTTTTCATTCAGAACATGAATCCTTTCAGTACAGCTAACATACCAAGTGGATTGTGTTAAGAGTGCTTGTATATTGTTACAAAATGCTATTGTTTTGTACAGATGTTTGTACTACAGAGTATATTAATGAGAAAGAATAATCTATGTGCCAACGTTGCCAAGTTACATGTTGAAATATTAAAGATACATAAAAAATGGATCTGTAATGGAAATACTGATTCTAAAGAAAGAGACTTAAATGGCTGCTTCTCTTTGCTGTTTAAAAATTAACTACACGTCTAAAACTCAAGCTGTTTTGAGAAAGCATTCTATACATTCAGCTTAACTGCTGAAAATTCTTATACTCTATAGCTGTTTTAACCATTGAGCTTAAGCTTTATGTTCTTGTAATGCTTCGAATGCTTTTTTTTTGATTGTGTTTAGTATTTCTGATTGTGATACTGGGAGACAGATGAAGGAACTGGAAATCAGGATATCTTGTGTTCTTTTTTTCCATTCTCCAGCTCACTAAAGTGGCTTGTCTGAAAAGTATTATTTAGCCACATGAATTTAAGAGAACAGTTTAGCAGATACCTAAGCGACCACACAAGTTTTGGGAGGGGTCTGTAAACTGCTTTTCAAGGCTTATGTGTTAACTACAGCATTTAAAATGCAAAATATTTATACTAAGTATTGGGAAACATTTTATTGTGGTTTATATACTTTCAGACATTTAAAGAGTTGCTTCTGTTTCTCCTGTGGAAACGCCATGTAAAATCCATTGGATTGCATATAGGTGATATTTTTGTATTTCACCTATGTAGAGATTTGTTTGTTGGCTTCTTTTGTGTTCAGATTATGTTTCCACTTGATTCTTTTCCTCCAATTGCCTCCCAATTATCTGTGACACAAGAACTCATGTTTATAAAAAAGTGGTGAGGAAAAGTTTATCTAATGTGACAGAACTAGTATAGAGTTGTGTTCTAGGTTCATCTTTAAAATTCTGCTCTCATGGCTATCTCATGGCACAGCAGCTGTGCCTACAGAGCCAAACTCTCTGCCTCTGTGGGGTATGCTGGCAAGCACATACGAACAGAATACATTTGAATAACATCTGAAAAATATCCTTGTAATATTTTTCCATGTGTTGTTGGAGAGATGTTCATGGCTCCAGACCTGTTGCTACATAATTTTTTACATAAAACTACGTTTTTCCCTGCAGTATTTCAACATTTACTGTCTTGAATAAAACAAGATAAATATTTTTATTTTTATTTCTCTGGGAAGTTAAAATATTCTAATTATCTTTCTTAAGTTGAAAACAAAAAGAAGCATGAGATTTCTCAGTCAGAATCTATAACTTAGAGAAAGATGAATGAATGCTGTTTAAAACTGTATGCAGATATGGTCACTTATTAGTAAGTTCTCTGCCACTTTCTAATATGAAACTACTTTCTTCTGATGCTCATATGAACAATTCTTTCACTGATGGGCAATGACTGCATAATTTAATAGGAATATATAAATACCTAAACTAATTTTTAAAGCTGTAAGTCTGTTCATAGCCAGTTAATTTGGGCAGCACAAGAGATAGCCCTGTGAGTACTTCCCTGCCAGAATGCAAGTGGTAGTTAATATATATGCAAAACTGAATTTCCCAGGAGAAGAAACATAACTTTGGTTATAGTTATGGTTTTTTTCGGGGAAAAGTAGACAGACTGATCACTGCTCTTGGGGAATGCTTTAGTGGAAACAAGATTAATTTGATCCTTTAAAAGTCATTCCGTTATTAGTTAACACAAGGGCTATCCAGTAACGTAGTATTACTCGTTAGGTTATACACCAGAGCTTCCAGGCACTTAATGCCTGGTGTTAGAAGGTAATTCATATAACTTGCCTTCAAAGACAAAGGCCATTTCCTCTCTTGAACAAAAGGGGGGTAGCAGCACAGATCCAAGGAGACCTTGTCAGGCAACAAAACAGCTGAGAACAGCTGAGAACATTACAAATTTTGCTCAAAACTACCTATGTTATCATTCCAATACCTGTAAGGAGCAACTACTTTGTTCACAGCTTTTCACCTAAAGTTATTTTGCAGTTATTTTTCACTGAAAATCAGGAAAAGGTACAATCCTCTCTTAAACTTTGCTATTGGTTGTGAATGTTATTTGACTAATGCAGTTTAGCCAACAGCCTAAATATTTTGAACTAGTATTATTTCAGAATTTGATCTAACACTTTTAAACAGTTGGTTTATACCTTCCAACAATGCACATTCAAGTGAGTTTCGCTGTATTTTCTTTATGAATGGAATAGATAGTAACTCACACAATTCAGTGTCTCTAACTAATAAATAAATGAGAGTTGTTTAAAATGATACTTAAACAGAAACAGTAAGTTTTATTCTATGAACAATGGTTGATGTAATGACCTAGATTTATTCTCTTTCTATGAATCAATATTTTAATAACTTCCAAAAGAAGAGGAAAACATAGAAGCTTTCCACTAACTTTCATTTAAGGTCTCTTGAGGACTCTTTTGAGAGTGCACCCTCAGCAAATTTGCAGATGACATCAAGATGAGTGGTGTGGTTAACACACCTGAAGGACAGGATGCCATCCAGAGGGACCTGGACAAGCTCGAGCAGTGGGCCCATGGGAACCATATGAGGTTCAACAGGGCCAATTGCCAGGTATTGCACATGGGTTGAGTCAGCTGCTGCTATCAACACAGGCTGGAGGATAAAGGCATTGGGAGCAGCCCTGCTGAGAAGGAATTGGGGGTATAGGTGGGTTAAAGATTGAACATGACCCATTAATGTGCATTTGCCGCCCAGAAAGCCAATTGTATCCTGGGCTGCATCAAAAGCAGAGTGCCCAGAAGGTCAAAGGATGTGATTCTGCCCCTCCACTCTGCTCTGATGAGACCCCACCTGGAGTACTGCATCCAGGTCTGGGATCTCCAGCAATAAGAAGGACATAGACCTGTTGGAGTGAGTCCAAAGTAGGGCCATCAAGTTGCTCGAAGGGTTGGAGCACCTCTCCTGTGAAGACAGGTGGAGAGAGTTGAGGGCATTCAGCCTGGAGAAGAAAAGGCTCCATGGAGGCCTTATTGTAGCCTTCCAGTACCTACAAGGGACCTACAAGAAAGCTGGGCACAGACTTTTCAGCGGGGCCTGCAGCAATAGGACGAGAGGTAATGGTTTTAAACTGAAAGAAGCTCAGTTCAGATTAGATATAAGAAGGAAACTTTTTACAATAAGGGTGAAAAACCACCTGCCACAGGTTGCCCAGAGAGGCAGTAGATGCCCCATTCCTGGAAATATTAAAGGCAATGTTGGGTGGGGCTCTGAGCAATCTGATCTAGTTGAAGATGTCCCTGCTCATTGCAGTCGGTTCAAATAGATGATCTGTAAAGGACCCCTACAAAACTCTCCCAGGAAATTTGTGGCAAAAAAATTTTCTTTGTTACAGCACATCACTGGAGATTCTAATTCCAAATATCAAAAATTGTTGATAGTTACTGAGTTCCCACTTATCTCTTGAAAATATTTTTATTAATATTTTCCAAAACTCTGAAAATAATTTTCTAACATGAGGTGCTTTTGGCATGTGTAAAGGACAAAGAAAACTAGGCTACATTCCTTATGCAGTTTTTGGTTGGTTGGCTCCTTTCCAGTGGTATTCCACAGGGTGAGATAAAGGAGGCCACACAAAATTGACACAGATTAAAGATTTTAGATCATTACAATGATTGTGAGTTATTTATGTAACATTCTGCACATCTTTTTATCTTCCTCATACTTTCTGTTTAAAATCTTACGAAATTCTTGAAATTTACATTAATGAAAACACATTTGTTCTTCAGGAATAACAGCATTGCATCTCCACAACTCACTAGGAAGTAAAAGCCATACATTCAAAATAATGTGCAAGTAAAAGTTGCATTTAAAACCATATTGCTACATAATTGTCCTGTTTACAGTCTTTCCTACAGCTTTTCTCACAGAAAAATGCAGATTTGGATTCTAACTGGAATAAAAATGCCAGAAAACTTTGGCAAGAGGGTGGTTGCTGCATACTTAGGGATATTACATGGAGAAAGAAATGTGTTTGTAATTAGGGAAACACAGAAGAGTTCTGATTACATCTAAGAAAAGCCAAAGAGAGTAACTTTCTGAAGGACAGACCACGTAATCTTAAATGGATAAAAACTCAGCTTACATTATAGTAGTTAAAGAAAGTACGTAGCTTCTCACCAAGTTGCTTTAACAGAGCAGCTACTTCAGAGTCTTCTATAATCCATTACTAGCCTGATTTTTGAATTAAAATATGCACATCATTTGCCCTACAAGGTTCAAAAATGTTCATGAGTTTTCTCTTAAAATCTCTGAGTAATGGTTGCAAAAATTCAGAAAAACATTCTGCTGAAGATAGTGTAATCTATCTACCGAACTCATTGTTCTAAATAGACAAAACTGACTATATTGTGTTCTTAAACGTGTCTAAACATTGCTTGATTTTGAGGAAGATTTAAATTGAAAGTAAAGTGCTGCTGTTTCTTCTCAGTGGAAGATTTTCATATGTACCTGACCCGTGCTAACCAGGCACTTCTAAATAGCATCACTTTAAAAATATTTTAAACACTCGGTCTGACTAGTTAGCTTTAGACTGTTTAGTCTCACACACTCAAACTTTGAGCCCCAAAAAATTTTACAAGCTAAACTGCTGAACTTGGAGAGCCAAAGTAACTTAGGTCTGCTGAACTAACAATGGCACAGAAATGTCAGAATAAGCATTATCTCTGTGAAACAAGTTCTGATTGAGGGATGTTGATCAATTGCCTTTTATATCTAACCAGCAGACAGGTTGTATGGAACTTGGGACAGCACAGATACCTGCGTTTGGAGATGGTTTGAGAAAGTTAGAGCTTCTGAGTGAGTTCCTTGAAGCATTCTCTGCTTTGACATGAGACCATATTTTTATGGCACACAGCACTAACAGATGTGGTACTACAGTTTAGTTTACTGTGAATAGCCAAGTTTCATCAAAGCACTATTATTCTCTGAAAATGTTTGGAGAATATTAAGCCCTTGACTTTTCAAAACGTAGTACTCAGGACTGACCTCTTCCGGTTGCTGCTTTTCTAATGATCATCTTACACTATGAATTTCAGGTCCCCATCCATAAGGGTAATGACCAAAAAGCTTCTGAGCCCTATGTCCATGGTACCTAAGAGTCTCACTCTTTGTTGAATGTGCAAATATGTGAAATCATTCTTTTTAGAAAGAACAAGTGAGTCAATGGAAAACGAAGATACTTCAGTTAAAAAAAAAAAAAGAAAAAAAAAAGAAAAAAAGAAAAAATTCAGGTCTGCTTAAAACAGGTCCATATCAGCACTTGTAGCAGTTGTAGAATTTTAATTCATGTTTATGAGAATAGACAAACATCCTAGATATTAAATCCCTGAATCCTGTGTGCATTCTTGTGCGAACCTCACCTGTGTAAGCCATTCTTACTACAAAGTAAGGACTAATACATTGACATTAGGTACCAAACCTGCAATCATGTTTGCTAAGCACAAAAGAAAGCTTTTTCTTCACGATAAATTTGCCCTGAGTCCCTTGAAGAATGTCATGGTATGTCAGCATATAATTACAAGAAAAAGCTACTATACCTTATGATTACTTTAAAACTTTCTCCTAGGGTTTTCCTCTTGCACAACATACATCACAATTCTATCCAGCATTGCTGGGCCTAGAGTGCTCCCAGTTCTCCACCTACAATGGAGAATCATGGATGAAAGCACAGCCCTTATATTGCTGTTCTGAATGCTACAAACCAGACAAAATTTGTGACACTATTGTAGTTTATCCTCTATGTTGACAGAGTCTTGTTGGATTGACTTACCTTTGGGAAAACATTTCTGGGTTTTCTGAGTGTTAACTGTACAATACATGACATGTATTACTTATATTTTTCTGATTCTGTAACAACCCTAGTATTTCTTAGTGGAATTGTCACTATGTGATATAAAGATCAATTGGTATAAAGATGTTTTTCAAGAGTTGTGATTACTTTAACGGATATTTTGTAAGACGTTTGTCTGGAAGCATTTAAAAGCTAATATAAACTCACTGTTTATTTTAATCAGTCAATCATACTTTTTCTCAGTGTTTTCCTTCTGTTCTAAATTTTCGAATCTTAACTGTTCGTAGCAAATTTTGACTTTTCCTCTTTCTTTACCCTTCATAGAACAAATCTTTTATATCTTTCATGGTGTTCAAGCAATGTTCTGACATACATTCAGAATCTCTTTACACCATAGTCATCCTATTTTTCTTTTGTTCTTGATTCATGTATAAACAGTTATGTTCCCTTTAGTTATTTGCAATACATTTAAAAATAACTTTATGTGAATGTAGCTAGTATATAGCTATTAGTTTTCCACAGACTAAAGCAATGCTCAGTTTACTGAGATCTGAGCTGTAACAAGTCCTGATTTAAATCTCAGATGTATGAAGAGGAGTATTAAGTAAAAACTGAACAACTGTTCTATGGTGAGGATGTCCTGATTTTCAAATGCATGTATTGAGACTTGTTGACATAATTACTACAATGCATAGTCCTTTATTGAGCATTTAATCACTTCATTATATGTTATTTAATTCTGTATTAGTTCTTTTTGATATTGTAAATATCAACATGCATAAAAGCAAAGCAACAGTCAGTTGAAATGACTATTGCTATCATTATTCAGAAAAAAGTATGCTCACCGCTGCCTTTAATAGACCTTTACCTGAACAGAAGACAGGAAAAAATCCTTATTCCTGCAACTTGTAAAATCTTGGAGTCTAGTCCTTAAATCTTTCCTCACTTGCAAGAATAAGTACTGAGAATTTAAATTGCATCAAACTGAAGGATGCTGCAGAAACATGTTCTGCCCTGTTTCTTAAGTGCTACGAAACAAAATGAAAACACTTCCTCTAAATATTTCTTTCCAGCAATCTTTAGTGTTTGATTAAATATTTGTGCCATTCAATAGCAATTCTGTAGAAGCAGGCTCAATGCTGAGAAACTCACTGAAGTGCAAGACAGAGTCATATCGTGGTGAACCGTTGTTAAATTCTGCTTGTATGTGAGAAGGCACAGAGCAGTGTGTACTGAAGCACCATCTCCTAGATAAAGATATGATTTATTTTCACTAAGAATTTCTTAATTTGGCAATAGTCTATAAACAAAACAAATCTGGTGTGTGAGCTTTTCACATTATTTTCCTCCCTCTGGATATGATTATTTGCTTAGAAAAGTTCTCTGCAGTCTGTTTTTCAGGTGGGCAGTATGCTTACTAGCCATGACCTACTGCTGACAAGATTACAGTCTACAATATAGACCGAGGAAGACAAATGCCTTTTAACTTGGAAATGTCAAGAAAAGCTCTACTGTTTTACTGGTTTATGACCTTCATTATGGCCTTAGAATTGAAAAATCTTTCTAAACTCCTACCCATCTGCTCTGAGTAAAGCAAATGTTTGTGCTGCTGCTCCTCATAATCCCCTTTTCCTTTCTCCCACATCTGCTACTGACCAGGCTTTTTCTTCATTGTAATGGGAGTGCTTAGTTTGAAAGGACACAACATATTAAAACTAGAAGATGTCATTGTTATTAAAACATTTTACTTAGACTCAAAATCGAGGTTTAGGAATCTTCAGATTCCCTCAGTGATTTTGGGCAGCTGACTGAATCCCTCCATGCTTTGTTCTCCTATTTGTAAAAGAGAATAACAATGTTTAATTTTAGGAGAAAAATAGTGTTGCTTATTTAGATTGAAAGAATTGTTTCCTTGCATAGTATTAGGAAATAATATTACCTCATGAATCTTCCACATATTGTGAATAATGCAAGTATTTTTTAAAGTAAGAATACTGTCTCAAAATACGTTAAAAATTAAATTATGTATGAACTGCTGTGTTTTGGTTTTGAGTGCACTGTACCTTCTGCTGTCTCAGTGTTTGTGGACAGTGAAATAGTAAAGTAGTTGAATAGAAAGTACCAAAGATTTCCTGCTCTTCTGTTGAACACCAGTAAGCTCTATGTACTATATTCTTCAAGTACAAGACACAGTTCTCCTTACTGTCACATTCATTTGGAAGGCCACATGTCTTGAGAGAAAATCTATTAAGGCCTGTCCATGTACGGAAGCTTCTATTGGTTTAATTATATAAATCAGATTTATATGACATGTATAAACACTACACTGTACTGTATCTTGGCAGGCACATGTTATTCAATTTGCTTCCAAGATTTCAGGTTGCTGAGTATCACGTATTGCATGTCCCAAGCAAAATGCAAAAAAACAAAGGCAAAAAAATTGTAACCCTCTCCCCACTCTCATAGGTATTGAACCTGGGCATATTTGGCTTTAGGATTTCTGGGATTTTCTTAGCACTTTGCCAAGTGGAGTAGCCTTAAAAATGGCTTCAGAGGAGAGTTTGTCAACCTAAACAAGCATATGCAGAAGTGGCTTAGCTTATCAACACATTTTTTTTGAGCACATCTTACCCTGCACCTTCTTGTTTCAGTCCAATGAAGGAGAAAGCCACAGATCCCTTGAATTAGTTGCTCCTGCTTTCGAAGGGCTTGTTTATACAGCAGAGTAGACATTCAGTGAGTTGTTTGGAGATACTTAAGGTATGGAGATGTGACTTGTTGCAGAAGATGGGAGGACACAAAGGTCACTTGACTTCCAAAGGCCTGAACAGTTGCGTTGATAACAAACATGCCATTCTAGGACTGCATACACATACGGGATGGCCAGAACTGGCTGCAGAATTTCTACATGAAACTATGTGAGAAAGTTTTTCTGTCTTCCATTTCAGAGCAAACTTTCAGAGGAACCAACATCAGTATCAAAGGGTGAGACTGCAATTACACCTTTGGCTGCTTCTAGCTCTGCTGGTGCATTGCAAACCAGTTTGGTTTCAGCATGACAGGGTATGGCAGTGGTGGTAAATGTTTGTGGATTGACAGCTGGCCAGTGCACACTGTACCTCTAAGAATGCACTAGAAACAACCTCTAATTTCAGGAAAGGTTTACAAATACACTAGGATCAGAATCAGCTGCACTCAGAATTCCCTCCTTCAGGTGGGTGGTCTGTACGACACCTATGAAGGGAACACTTGAAGGTCACCCAGGATTACAGGTGTATGAATATGGGTTTGAGACATACTGGTAGGATGGACAGCAACAGGCAGAGGAAATTACATGGCACCAATAAGGAAAAGCTGGTGCTTGGTTTTGTCCCAGTAGCACTGTATGAAGAGTGTCTTACTGCCTGTGACTGTACGGATGGCAAGTGAGGGGTGCATTCGGACTTTCCTGTTCCTGTCAAAAATGGATAGTTCCTGAACTGGATTCATAATGTGGAGAATAGGAAGCTGTAAGGGTCAAATACTTGTGTTAAAAAAAAAAATTAAAGAAAAGAAAAGAAAAATAGGAAAAGTAACTGGTAAGGTAGACAAAAGCATTGATACAGGCAATGTATCATAGTGTCTGTCATATTACCAGATGGCACATATTCCCTTATTGTAGCTTATTGCCTCTCTTAATACTTGTTGCAGTTAATTGTAGTTGAAAAGAAATATCAGAGTCTGTATACAGCAATAGGTAATGGGATGACTTTTATTTATTGTAGACAGATTATGTGAGTTGTGCCCTACCTCATACTTGTTTCAAGATTATTTTTTTTGGTTCCAATTCAAGGGATATACTGAAATACAGAAGGCTGAAAAAGCTGGTTTTAATTTTGTTTAGTGACAGGTTTTGCATTGTTTTAAGTGACTGTTAAGGCTAGATTCTGGGCAGTCAGGTCTATATTTTGAAATCAGCTGTATATTTTCTAGGAGGAGCTTTAACCTCTTCCAATTTAATATCATATAGCAAACTTCAGCCTTCTAAAAACAAGCGAATTTTATGGTCACGATTAACTCTTCTTTTAATTCTTTATCACAGTGCCTACCAGGAGTTGAGAGCTGCATGGAATATTATAATCTGTAAATAAATATATTGCTGCTTCTCATTCTTCTTTCCTTCTTGATTATAATTTAAACCCCCTATACACACAAAAAATCCCCTCCAAACAAGCACCAACAACGGCAAAACAAAAAAAAGCCCCAAACTTTCCAAGGAAAAAGTATAAATATAATGATTTTCAGGGAAATGCATCTATTGTAAATGCAAATTATTTTTTTTATTGGTAGTGCCCCTGTGCAAATGCACAGAAATGAGTTAAACACCTCAGCATCAAGGCACACACAAGACTAGCCACTTCCTTTTTCAAAAGTCCACAGGATTGTCCTTTGACATTGTATACAGAGCACATTTACAAATGAAACCCTTTATCTTTCCAGACTTTTTCCTAAATATTTTTAGCTTATGCAACAGCATCTGGTTTAAAACAGGAAACAGGCTTGTAGCTAAATGACTTTTGCACATAAATATTTAAGACTCCATGTACTGAAATGTGACACCACAAGTTATCATTTCCGGTGTGCAACCTCTTATGCTCAGTTTTATTTTGGCAGATATAAAATACCACAGAGATGATAAATGTAAAGTCCTTCTCAGGAAACAAATTAAGTTCTAATATAATTTTGGAGTGCTATAATCTTAGTGCAGTATTTCTGATCTTATTGAACTGCCATTTTTTGTTTGTTTGTTTGTCTGGATGTTTTTTTTCCAAAGTTGAGCTGCCCTTACATTTACTTAAAAGTTTGACCTAGTCTGTTCCCTCTTCAGCCAGTGGGAGTTTTGCTGTGGATTTCAGCTGATAATTTGTATTATAGGAATACCTAATCAAATAGTGTAAATTCTCTTCATTCATGGGATGTCTACAAGCCTTAGGAGATATATTAGCCAAAAAGCATAGTTACATTATTCTGGAATTCAGTGTTGGAGAGGGAGACTTATAGTATAGAAGTAAACGATCACAGTGGCAATTGACATGTTTACTGTACTAATGCTTTTTTTAAAATGTCTCTTCTCAGTTGTGCATCCTTATCCCACGCTTATATCTGTAGTTTTCTTCAGGATATGAACTACATTTATCTTCTTCTAACTGGCCCACTTCAGCCAAATAACCTGGGCTGCTCTACTACCTTCCTCTGGTCTCAAATGGACATCCGTCTGACTCATAACTTTGCAGTGGGTAGCAGCAGGCCCGGTAGAAAACAGTTTGAAAGCATGCAAAATCTTCTACATGTCAGGGCTCCCAGACTGGTTCCTCCAGACTCTGCAGTATCTGAAGAGATCACCGGCTCATCGCTTCAGGTGAATCTTAATGAAGGTGTTAGTAATAATGAACAAGTTAGTGGCTAATAAGAACTTCATTTTGAACTTGCTCAGTACAGGAGGGATTTTTAGTATTACGTTCTGTTACATGGACATTATAAGATGCATAAAGAGCTGTAGGCCTGCCACTGAAGCACTCCTAAGACACAGATATACCTCAGACAAGGAAACGATTGAGAAGAGTTGTCCACAAACTGAGCGGGCTGCTTGAAAGGAAGCAAAGGAAAAATGAAAGGATAGTCATGGGCAGCTTAAAGGAGGTTGTGTGCACAGTGTCTAAGGCTGAGAACAGGGGAGGGGTCCATGAGCAACAGAGCAGAGTTAGCTCCAGTGGCGTAGGGCTCTCAGCTATGAGCAGCTTTACTCAGAGCTGGTTTTCCACTCCAGTTTTCTTAGGCTTAGTCCTGCCTGCCTCCCATGGACCTGGGAGACATGGAAGTTATAGAAAAAAATCATTTATTTTTCCTCCACAGCTGGTAGACATGATCAGAAAAAGGAGTCTTTTAGAGACAACACTAAAGAATATTATGGTCAGAAAGGAGGACTCTGATGACAATTCCCTCCATTTCCAGAGAACTTGAGAGCCCTATCAACTTGCTGTTAAGGTTTTGAGTAGGTCAAGCATAGATACAAGTATTTTTAGGAATAGTATTTTCTTTATGCTGTTTCTAAAAAGCACCACTTAAAAAATCTAAGGAATGCACGTTTTAGCTTTGTACATCTAAGTACATTGGTAACAAGCTAGTAGGGATGGACATGCAAGGTTACAAAAGAGTGTCTAGGTACTTTAGTAGTTTGATACAAAAGTCTAATAGATTTATTCAAACTACATGAAGAATTTGCTGTCCATCTTGATTTAAAATGATAGCCTTACTTTGAATAATGGTTACATTTTATCAGTATAGGTTTATTTCGTAAGGAAAAGGAGTTCTGAAAAGTTTAAAACCTCTTATTTTTTTCCTTATTAAAAGCCAATGATAATTTTGATCATACTGATTTGATTCTTAGCATGGTACCATTTTGAATCAAATTTTGAAAAGCAGTAGTAACTTCTGTGAAATTATCACTGAAAATGAAAAAATAAAATACTTTCAATTTTTCTGTGTTTTTTATTTAGAGAAAACTTGCACTGGAGTAAAAAGGACCAGCTGAGTTTATTTGTGATGAAAACAAAATTTTTTCAGATATATAAATCACTAAGTAGAATATTTTTTAATTGTATTTATTTTTATCCTCCAGGGGAACTTGTATGTCCAGCAACTGAAGAGAAAAAAGAAGTCATTGTCATGGCTAATTGTTTTATACCTTTCCACTAAATTTTAGCAGATCTGAGCTTGAACACTGCCCTTTTCTTGCTTCGCACTGGTCAGATGATAAGGATTAATTTGCTGTGACCTATTTGTTTTGACCTTGCTATGATCTTTAAGCTTTTTTATCCCTTTTCCTGACACTGTCTGTCGTCTACCTTGGGCAGCCAAGTAGAACTTCAAAGCAATGTTCTGTAGGACTCTTAGTTTTATAGCACAGTCATTCCTTCCAGCACATAAAAGATCATTTGCCTATAAACATTGTTGATGAAAATAGGAGTAAAATGGGTCCATTTTAAGCTTCCCAGATTATGCCTCTGGGTGAATGTTACAAAAGGACTGAAAGAGGTGGTACACACTCTTTCAACTGTTTGAGTCCATTAGTTAATTCAATTCCTGTAGGGATATTTGCAGATACATAAGAACCTCTGTATATATGATATAAAAAATGTCCATTGTGGTATATTTCAACAGACTGGGCTTCGTACACTTCCTATTGTGTTTAAAGATATTTTACTGCTAAATTTTCACTCTTCTGTTGGAATTATTACCTATGAGCCAGAGGTATCAAACCCATAGAGTTTACACCTGGGTTGGACCCCTATATATGTATTCCAGGCTGGTTTTGACCTGCAATTTTTTTCTCTTCTCATCTCTAATGATCCTACTTGCACCTTATAGGGCAACTCTGTCCACTCTGCTTTCACCTCGTTAATTATATCTGGAATTGAGCATTTTCCAGTGGACACCATTTGATTTTTCTTTCCTTTTACCATGGCAGGTAACAGTTGTAACTTCTCCAGGCTCCATATTGCTTGTTTCCTATTCAAGAGGAGCAGAAATCAGAACTTCATGTTTCAGGTGAGGGAGACTCTTAACTGTCGAGATGCAGTGTTATAACATCCCAAACAGCTGATCTCAAGAGTGTCATATGGAGAGAAGAGCTATGTTGTAAAAATAATGAGAAAATGGCAGTGCCCTAACAACTAAATGAATTATTTTCTTCAGTTTTCTAAACCAAAGTCACAATGATATAATACAGCAACTCTGAATAAAGCATCTTGGGACCATGATTAATGCAGCTGTCCCAGATTCATGCAGATAAGGTTTATGGACAGACACACACAAAGTATGCCCACATGCTCCCCCATGCTCCCTTATAAAATCCCTTACCTCACCACAAACCCTTATCAACTTGTTCTACTCATCTCTTTGCTGAGCTATAGATTAGAGGTCTTAGTCTAAAATTCCCATTTGTTTCACAAGATGTCCTGACTGTACCATGAATATAGGAACATCCTCTTGGGTCCCAGAGCAGCAGAATATTTAAGCATATGCTTAGCTGTAAGCACATATTTTAAGTTCCAGAAAAAGTAAGAATCTAATCATGTATTGAATCTGAGCCAGAAAATACAGCACAAGGCATGTGTAAGTAAGTGCAAACAGTTTGCTCAGGTTTTAGGGGTATGTTGAATTATTTTTTTTTATCGGAAATGCCGTATAAACAGAGCCAGACTAAGTTCTGGGCATGGATAATCAGAACAATCTGCAACGGCTTCCCGTCTGTGGCTAATGGGATGTTTCTCCAAGCTTTGTCACCATGGCAAATACTTTTTAATACACAAACATTTGCTGCATTGAAAATCCACCCACTCTTGTTGAAAGATGGCCAGGTTTTGTAAAATTGCATTCCAACTACCCTGCTGATTTTTAAGATAAGCCCTTTCAGTTAACATTCCATGTGTCTAACAAAAGATGTGTGAAAAGCACAGTTTATAAGAACACACATGGAATCTTTACAGTTTCACTGTTCTCTACTTTAATGAGAAAATGAAGTTAAAAAGTCTTCTCGTATGTACATGCATGCAAGCATGCAAACACGGTTTTATTCACTGTTTTTTTCTTTTTCTTCCCTTCCCAATCCTCAAAGGGACAAGCCAGTAACTCCATGCCAAGTTTCCATCTAAACTTGACTTCCCAGTTCTGGCAGGCATTCTGTGAACATCTCGTGTATTAATGAGAAATTAGTCTTTGAGGTTTCTTAGTCTTCACCGAGTGAAATGCATAGGCTAGGTAATGAGGGATGTATTTAGTTTTTCAAAATAATTGCTCTTAACTTTTCTCCTTGATTAAATATGAATATCTAGTAGAGTAATGATGAATCTGTGATGTTCTTAAGCACAGCACAAATAAAATCTAGATGTTTTCAGTTGTACTACGGCTCTAGGAAGAGTGCCATATGGGTCTTTAATACCAGTAGGAAAGGTCCAAGCATTTACATGAAAGAGTCATATCTGAGAAGAGATTTCAGAGGACATTTGCAGGAAGGTATGAACCATAACAGTCCGAAGAAAAAGACAACTTTTTGGAAACTTTTGTGAAGCCTTCCAAGCCTTTAACTTTGTCACAAAAGAAAAAGTAAAAAAAGCGGGGGGGAAAGAAGAGAGAAGAGGGAAGTGAGAAATGTGAAGAAGGGAGGAAATCAAAAGGCATTCCACTAATTCAAAACCTTCCGTTTTGTTCTTCAGGTCTACACAGGGAATATTTTTCTCAACTGTTGTGGGTTTTTTTGGCTAACTTTGACCCTTTTACACTTTTTAGCAAAATCCCTTGGCAGTTTCTTACTGAGTATGTTATTCTTCTGCCCTTTTAAAAAGTATTTACTTCAGATCTGACTAAAGGGTAAGTCTCCCTTAATGTTATCTTGCTAAACACAGGGGATAATCTGGTGCAGGCCTATTCACATTCAAATATTTCATACTTCCTTCACTAAAAAAAATAAGTTGCTAAGGCATTACTGGTACACAAAAGGTACTGATACTTACATGGTAAGCTTCTCCAAATTTCCACAAAAATAATTTCATAAAATTCCTGGAAAATCTCCAAGAGAAGATGCCACGTGAATGTAAACAGAAATCCCCACAGTCCTCGTATACTTGTTGTTATCTTCATCCTTTTGAAGTATTATCAGAAATGTCTCAAACAGAAAAGATAATAAATTACTCTGCTCACCCTATGAGGTTACTGGATGAGCTCAAACTTCATAGAAAATAGAATTTGGAAGTCTGACACACAGTTTTTAGCACTAATATAATTTAAATTTTTATAAGAAGAATGGCATGGTATTTTCAAAGCTGTTGTATGGTTTCAGACCAATAGGTTTGAGATTTATACTCACTAAAAGGAAACCAAAATTTCACTTGAAAAGGGAGATGTGTGTATAACTTATACCATGTTCTCAAATTTAGCCTGAGTAAAAGCAGACATGGTCTAGCAGTGATTTTAAAAGGCTAGCTTTTGCTATGCAGGCTGGTTGTACCACAAAGTATTCTTAGTAAACTTGTGAATCCAATAGCTGAGGCGGCTCTGGCAGCATCCTACCTTTTACAAACATGGCAGAGGGAGATTTGGTCATTAAACAAATATTCTCCCCTGGGTGTGCTATTTCTCAGATGCCATCTATAGCATGTCCCTCATGCCCTAGGACCTCTTCTTATTCTCCTGGGCTTCTTGGGGGCCCATTCACTGCCACTTTTGCTGCTACCAGTACAATGCCTTCAACAGAGTTACTCCATGTGATTTCAGCATCTATAAATTACTTGCTGCATGGGGGAGAAAAAAGAAAAGTGGAGCTGTGCAAAAGATGAAAATAGTGGATATTTTGAATTAAATATATTCTGGAACAAAAAAATATTTGCTGTCCATCTGGGTCAGAGCTCAAAGATCCTGATTCAAACCCAGTTCGATCCTGATTTAAGTCATAGAAAAGATTCTTGCTAAAGATGTTGGGCTTTGCTTGAAAACCTAAATCTACTGCAAAGAGATTCTTCCCTTCTGATGTGCACACAAATGATCCAGGAACAGGAAAAAACCCTCTCTGAATTCAATTTTATCCAAAGCTTTAGTGGCAGAAAAGATTTCAAATTAAATACTATGTCTTTGTGGAGCAAAGCTGATGCTCTAAGTAATGTAATTTCAAATATATTGAACTGATGACTTTACAGGTCATGTATAAATTTGTGAATATAGCCTAGATATCATAAGGTGGACTGCAAAGTGCCTGTGTGTTAGATGCTGGCAGGCTGGCTGCTGTGTCTAGATTCTGTATGAAAGCTTGTGAGGCATTTACTTTCTATATTCAGTATGGAGATTTCTTTCAGAAGAAATAATATAAAAGTGTAACAGGAAGCGAGTCAGTGTAAAATATCGAAGTCTTTTAAAATATTTAAGTAATATTAACACTCTGCTGAAGTACTCATTTCCTAATTGCTTTGCACACAAAATCTTGGTCTTACTAAGGCCTCCAATAAATTGAAAGCAGACTAAGACAAGCTTTCATACAAGAAACATCTGGTTATTTAAGTTTCCTTCTTTAATACTAATTTTAACAACTCCCAAACGTGGATAGAAATACTACCTTATACTTTTGTTTAAAGTTCATTTCCTGTCCCTGGGATATTTGCTGACCTTTTAATGCTGGCCATTTTGCTTTTCACTTTCTTATTCCTATTCTCATTGACTTCATTCCATTCTTGACCTCTCTTCCCCTCAAGAAAATTAAATGCAGTCCAAAACATGTTGGACACCAATTAGTTTTACAGCTCGTCTTACCTCCCCTCCTACTGCATTCTTCAGTTCATTGAGTCCACTCCAAATTTATACTTTCAGTCTTCACTTGTAGCCCCACTGCAAAATAAACACTGCTGGCATGAAATTAAAGCCTTTTTCTCTGCTGTTTTCCCCCTAGTAATCAATATCAACAAAAAGTGATCACTAGACACAGAGGGAAAAATCTAGCTATTTTCTAGCTATTAGCTTCTACCTCTGGCTTTTGGGAAAAAAAAAAAAAAGCCTGCTTTCTCTTCTTGTAGCTACAATATGAGAGAGGTCTATGGCACTTCACAACAGTAAATCCTGACTAAACAAAAAGTAAGAATAAAACTTTGTTTATGCTTGCAGACATTAACTTTTTATAGTTAAATTTACTTGTTTAACTTTTAATTATTAAGGTGTTGGAACAAGAAGAACGTATTTTTCTTTTGTTATGAGAGAGCATAGTCTTTCTTGTAATTTAAAAGAATACCATAAAATATAAACATACAAAATACAAACATACACTACAATCCTACTTACATTTGAAACAATTATTCAAAAGTTAGACATATTTTGCACTTTTACACTGGTACAAATCTGCTGTTTCAGTGTGATTATCGGTAGGATCTTGCCTAGTAAATCTTTTGTTATTGGCCTATCCCTCAATTCAGTGAGGCACTTACTAGGCACATACATGGCAAGGTTCAGAATATTGCTGCTTGGATGGAAATCACTTCTCAGCTCCTGACAAAGCTGTTCCAAAATAGAAGATAGCCAGGCATTTATTTAAGTATCCTTCTGAAGTACGCCTTGTGACAGTATGGCTGTCAGAAAAATATTGCAGACAAAATATCTTCAATTTTGTTTTTCTTTATGCAACCACAGGTCTTACGAGCTATCCATCAAAGTTTTTCTTCAACTTCAGAATTACAAGACTGGACATGAAGCAAGTGTACATGTAAACGGTTTCAAATTTTTAGAGGTATTTTATATTTTATGTTATGTGTATGTTTATACATATATATCATACAAATCTATATCTATACAATAATATTTCTGCCTAGAAATAGCAATGCCATCTTTTAAATTTCTATTCTTAATAATACTTAGGAACAGTTCTGCCTCAGAGCTTATAGCTAACCTAAACCAACCTGCTTTCGGTAAGAAGAAAAAGTAGAACTGGTAACCAGTAGTTCTTAAAACTTGTTAAACTGAAAAAGCTAATGATATTCACTTTAAAGTTTTAATTTATTTATGGCTATGTGATAATCAGTGTTTGGACTGATCTGAAGAGGAAAAATGAGAGTCCCCTCTTCTCTCTTAAAGAATCATCCTTCCCTTGGCTGTAAATAAATCTTATCAGCATGAGCCAGAGAACACAGCTTGTATTGATTTATTTTCTTTTTCAGCCATCGTGTAATGCCTAAACACCCACATCTAAGCCATAGATTATTCAGGAACTTTCAGTATTGTTCACAATATAAACTTTTCTTTGTCCACACTTGCAAGAAAATTTTATGACTCTTGAAATAGATATTAGATCAGTATGTTTCTGTTTGCTATAATCTTTGAAATACAAAAAAGCTCTACTAAAGCAGAAGTGGTCTCTATGCAGTAGTGTTTCCAGTTTTAGGGACATTTTATTTTGCTTTCATAATTAATGTTCTTAGTGTCAAACTAAGAACTATAACTCACATGATTTTGCAGGTACATCTTTTAATTTTATATGAAAAGTATCAGTTTCATGAGTGAATTCTATGTTTTAGAAAACAAAGTGATAAGCATTAGGCACTGGGGGTATGTATTTCTGACAGAGACTACTCCCATTCTTGTTTCTTGTTGTTCTAACTACAAGACACTATTTTGACTTCATTATTTCCACTTGCTACATATTCTGGTAGATTTAGGACAAATTAGACTGCAATTCATATGAACAGTTAGATATGTGAAATTCAGGAGATATATTTTATTTTGACCTTGAGGCAAAAATAATAATAAATATTAAGAAAAATCTCACTTTCAGTGTAACATGGCTTAGTCTTCTCCTTTCTCAGAAAAAAAAACCCCTGAACTAGGGTTTTGGCTGTGCAGTGCAAAAGTTCTTTCACTGTCAATATGCTGATTTGTGATACCTATGATTCTGCTCACACATTGTTAAGCAAAATGAAATCTTTTAATCAGATGCAAGCTACAAAGGAAAATTGAAGTGGTGAGAATTATGCACAGAGAAGGAAGAACATGCCTCAAGAAAGTGTCAGTGCACCACATGCAAATGTTATTTACCTTTGGGGCATACAGACGGTTATAACCATATTAACTCACACTATGATCCTAACAGCACTTCTGTACTTTTGAATATAGAATTAATTCGACATAGTTAAATGTGTTCATGTCCTAGTAGAGGGTTATAACCACGTCTCTTTCTAAAAGATTGCAAAATCCTCCCAATATTGTGCAGAAGTCTAATGGTGACTTGTGATTCTGCTTAAGCACAATTTTTTGTCAGAATATTATTCACATTGCCCTAAAATTTGTCCTATAGTCATACTATTTTTGACTGCCCACGGCAGTGGATGGTGGAATAACTCAGTAATGCAACAGAAGCAAATATGAAAATTAAGCTGGGGGAAAATACTCTGAGCTGAGTTTGCTGCTGGGTGAGAAGCATGACACCACGCGGCAGGGAAGAAGGCTCAGCTCTCTGCTACACTTAGTGAGCGTATCATATAGCAGGTTCCCTTTCAGGATGGCGCAGTTAATCCACAACCCAGATAATCCCTTACTGGTAACTGAGAGCTGATTATGTTTGGTGACCTTCTGTACTACCAGTGCTATTTCCTGCATCCTGAAATTTAGCTTTCCCATACTGGTAAAATTCATGGGCACATATATCTCAAATCAGTCACATGAATGGTAAAGATAAAATCTGCAAAAAAAAGTGAATACACTCTCCTGGGACAGCAAAGATTTGAATGAACAGTAGACTCTCTGTATTCCCTGTATTCACAGAGAAAGAAAGACATTTTCAAAAATGGGGGTCCCAAAAACTAGTCAGTTGTGGCATCAAATTACAGTTTAATAGAACAACATTTCTATCCCCTAACAGTGAGATCATGCTATAAATCACATCAGATTGTATTTGTTGGGTTAATAATTCTTTTTGATATGAATAGGCAAAGTGTGATTAAGAGAAATGTATAAAAGAATATATGTATGGGTTGAACTTCTCCACTGTAATTTTTGAAGGATGTTACAGTGAAAAAATCAAAGCAGCAATTGTATTAGATAGAGCTCAGTGAAATCACCACAGTTTCTTCTGTTGAACTCAGAAAGTTGAGAATGGAGTTCTTGTTGTGCAATCTCTTTTTTACCGTTCAATTTTTTTTTAAACAGATACAGCAGTTAGAATGAAACTCTCCCTCTTTGACTTTCAAAAATTAGGATGCATTCCAAAAATATAAAATGTAGCCTGAGCTTCAGCATGGGGGTTGCAGTCCAAGATTAGCTGTTTATTTGTATTAGCCCCTTATTTTCATAGTAATTTTCTTTTTTCCATTTGAATGACTCACTTCTGTTACTTTACTTTCTGGATGTTTTACTCTTTTCTTCCACAGTACTTTAAATTTTTCTAGAGATTACCTATGCTACATGAATCATTCATGAATCTGGGGCGCAAAGCTATACCTAAACAAATTTAGTCCAATTTAGAAGTCCCAATAGAAAGGAGAGAGTTCAATGGAGGACACACTTGCATTGCTGTGCTACTCTTATGTCTTGCTGCATCTTCCCTGTTTACACAGTTAAAGGTTGTACAGTTCTGACCACCTGAGCTGTGATCACACCTGGTTCATTCTCTATAGTCCTAAGGGTTAAGGAATTAATATTCTCTCCCTGACAGCAGCCTCCATACATCTGTTTCCACAAGGGGGAAACTATGCTATTCCAACTTCCCTAAGCACTGCTTGTCTTATGGTTGCAGTGTAATAATATCCTCATATCTCATAATACCCTCACTCTACAGAGAGTTTTCACTTTTTGTTTTTCATGTCTCACAGTTCTACAGGCAGTCTTCCTAGCTCTCAAAGCCAAGTTCTGAGGGAAATGACAGTTTAATTTAGTTTTTATGTGGTAATGCAGTTGGAGAAGCAAGAAGAACAAGAAAGAAGTATTTTGGTGGGTTTTGAGAACCAAAAATTTCACATAGAAGTGTTATCCATCTCACCTTCCTTCTCAGCAGCGTTAAGAATGTTCTGGCAATATTTTAATTGTTGGAAAAATACATTTCAGTTGAAATCAAACTGTTTCACAGGAATATCTTTTTAAAAAAGGTTACCCAAGAAAAATAGAAAATATATTTGAAGTCTAAGTCTGTAGTTGTGTGAGATTTTAAAGTCAAACCCAAACCAACAGCATGAAAACAAATGTGTGACCATGCCAGAAACAAATGTTTTAACATTCATTTAAAAATAAATCTTATTATCTTGGCTTGAAATTAATTTTTGTATATGCTCAGCTAACTTGGTGGATAGGAATTTTGCCTGAGAATGTACAATAACATACTCCTGAATGACATTAATTATTTAAAATAAAAAATACTTAATTTACTGTGCGTACGTAAACCCATTTTTACAAGAAACCTGTGCTTGTATTGGCACACATGAAAATACCTATAAAAACAGTGAAGTGGACATGCGAGTGACAAATGTGATACTGCATAGAACTGTAGAATTTATGGCTCACACTCTTTGGCACTAATGATGCTCTGTGCCTCTCTACAGTGTTTATCACAAACCCCTGAAGAAGCATCACCGCATAATATTTCCCTTTTTTCATTTAACTTCCATTTTAAAAGTGCTTGGTCTGATGAGATATATCTAGTATTTTCTTCCAGTTAAGGAGAACTTGATTATCCCATGTACAGATAGGGACAGATAGCAGATTAGGAAAGCCAGAGATGGTTAAATTCTACAAGACAAGGTCTTAGTTGATTGCTAAACCCCATATTTTGGAATGGTACTGGTGGAATTCCTAAGTGTTCAGGAAAAGATACCTGAGGTGCATTAGCAAACAACAGTCTACTCTGCAATTAGAAAGGGAAGGCAATTGAGTTTCTAATGAGAGGTTCACAGGATTCAGCAAAAGGGATTCTAGCACAGTAATGAACTTGAGGTTAACACATAATACATTCATACACTTTGACACATTCAAAACTTCACATGAATTTATGAGCCCTATGAAGCATGATATAGGCAACACATTTGATACGTATGCCCTTCAATTTAACCACAGGAATCAAGGGAGATATTTTGGTCCTAGGAACTGAGATTTAAAAGATTTGGGGGTTTGGGACTTGCCTTCTGATTATTTGGGGAATTTTTCTTTCAGAATGCTCCCCCCTTAGCACTTATCAACTAGGAATGATGCTGCTTAGTGTTTGCAATCCTGAGTGAAATTCAACAAGGTAAAGTGCTGAATTCTGCATCTGGGATGGGGCAACCTCAGATATACATACAGACTGGGGAATGAGATGCTGGAAAGCAGTGCCATGGAAAGCAACCTGGGGCTTCTGGTTGATGGTAAGATGAGTATGAAGTTGAATCTGAGTCAGCAGTGCCCTGGCAGCCAGGAGGGCCAGCCATGTCTTGGGGGCATCAGGCAAAGCAATGCCAGCCAGTCAAGGGAGAGGATTGTCCTGCTCTGCTCTGCACTTGTGTGGCCTCACCTTGAATATTGTGTGCAGCTTTGGTCATTGCAATATAAGAAAGATATTAAGTTCTTAGAGAGCATCCAAAGGAGGTTAACAAAGACAGTGAAGGGCCTTGAGGGGAAGCTGTATGAGGAGCTACTGAGGTCGCTTGGTCTGTTCAGCCTGGGGGAGACTGAGGGGAGACATCACTGCAGTTGCAACTTCCTTGTGAGAGGCAGAGGAGGAACAGGCACCAGTCTTTTCTCTTTGGTGACCAGTGACAGGATGCAAGGGAATGGCCTGAAGTTGTGTCAGTGGAGGCTTGGGTTGGATGTTACAAAGATGTTCTTCCCCCAGAGGAAGTTGGGGATGGTCTGTGCAGGGCTAAGGGTTAAACTTGATGATCCTTGTGGGTCCTTTCCAACTTGGCATATTCCATGATTCTCAGAGTATAATAAGGCTGGTCTTCTTCCTTAAGTTCACACATAAATAACTTATTTGATAAATGTGATTTTAAAAACATCATAGATATTTGATAAGTCATGAAACTATCTTAGAACTGCACAGTCATTAACCTAACAATACTCCTTAAGAAGGCCTAATGGAAAATATTTTGATCATCTAACTAGTGATTGTTTTTATTTATGATGAACATCTACCAGATAATACAGGCTTGGACCTTGGAAGATATCATTTTTAGGGGGGAAAAATCCCCATTTCAGATTGAGAGAAAGTAGCCAAAATAAAGCCTGTTATTGAGATAGATAAATAAGAGTTTATAGCCTTTGACGTACACTTTGTCATTCTGTTGTAACAGTTCCTGAACACTGAGGCAGATTGTCCCAGCATGTTCAACTGTACTGTACAAGTAGAGCACAGATATTTTAAGTATTTCACTATCACTAAACAGAGTAAACTTCCATAACCAGATTTTCCAAAAACAGCAGTCTCTGCTGACTCCAAGATGCACTTAATACTGGCATTGTGTCTAAGAAAAAATTTAACTAAAACAATCTTACAAGCTAGCATGCCATGTAAAGGAGTTCCACTTTTCTGGAAGAATACTCTTCTACACTTGAGTAGAGTGCTGTATGATTATCTTAGGTGAACATGACATTAAAAGAGAAGGTAGGTGAGATTATCTTCTGAAAGCTTGGATGAGAGGATGGAAATGTGCTTCATAATAATGACCATGTCAGCACTGCAGAGTTACCTCAGGTCATTGCCGACACATATGAGCACATCAACTAGTTTTCTTAAGGTGTGAACCCTAAATTTATACCAAAGTTGCTTTACACGTACTGTGTTCACCTGTGCATGTCACTGGGATTTCTGTGAGCATATGCCATGCACTCTGGGAAGGATAGTGACCTAAATTTAAAAAAAGTTTTCTACATTTCTGTTGCCAATAAAATTCTTGAATAGGTCTGTATTCCTCTGGGCACGCAGGGTTTAACTAAGGGAAGGTACCGCACTGCTGTTCAGATGGATCAGCCAACGTTCTGACTGAACAAGATTAGATCAAATGAAACCTTCTCCAAGGAATTGTCTAACTTGGGGTTAACCAACCTTACTGCAAATCATAGTTTACGGATAGGTAGAAGCCACACCAAAATAAGGATATGGATTGACTTTGAAATGAAAACATTCTAAATTCTTGCATGAATTGGATTTTGTCTTCAGAAAAATTAGCTATGCTGATTCCAAATGATTCAGTGGTGTACAGAATATCTGCAACATGAGGTTGTGTGTTTGTGACTGTTCACTTCGGCATTGATGACAGTGGCAATAGACAAATACAGTTTTTAGCATAAAATTACGATTGTAAAATCACTTCACTTACATTTATGGTACGGAAATTAAAAATCAGAAACTCAGGAGAGACAAAAAAAGCATAATTTTTTCTCTTAGTCTTTAAGTTCTCCACTAGTTAAAAAGTTTAAAAATTTAAAATATTTATATGTCTATATTAATAAAGATTTTAGTGTCTTATTAAAATTTGTTACAGTAATATAAAATTTTGCTAAATATGATCTGATAAGTATCATGTCATATCTTGACTTTTCAGAGACAGCTTTAAGATAAAGCTAAGGCATCTTTTAATATAAAATACATCGATGCTTATATTTTCAATATTAAAGACAAAAGAAATGGGATAGCTGTCACATGTTTCTTCATACTGTTATTAATTTTTTTGAAGTTTAGAAACTTATATGGAAGTAAAGTGTATGTAAATCAGTAAACTCAGATTCACAGAAAGCACATGCTAACGTTCCTATATATATTTCAAATATCCTATCAAAAGCAGAAATTATCAGTTCCTTCTTGTCAGCCTGTGGTCTGCCTCTGGACACTGCCTATGTATTCCCTCCCAAAAGCTAAAGCAAATACAAGAAACCCACATGGTAGAAGTTTCTCTCTTCTTCATGTACCGTATCTACCTCGATCGTGTTATTTGACATATAACCACTAACTTCAGGGTATTAACCAGTCCTGGATAACTATGTTAAACGAGATTTAATTTAATTCTGGAGTTATTTATAATCTAAGTTGGAATTAATTTTAGAATAAGCATAAATGTGAGAATGCGTTTCTTGAAGATTTTCAACATACAAATCTGAGATTTTTCCAACCATGCAGAGCATCTATAAACCATCTTCAAAAATGTGAAAATTATTTCCTCCTTGTCTTTTTTTTTTTTTTCCCCCCTGGTGGCACAAATTTGTATGTTTAGCTGTAACTGCTTGGATATATTCCCCAGATGTTTGCTGATATGGAGAGTCTCCTATGGCAAGCATCTGCTGTTGTAAATGTGCACAGTCTAAAACGTGAGAACCCCTGAAAGACAGTGGCTTTTATCTCATGTAAATTTGGAGGTTACACTGCAAACTCTTCTAGAAGCTTCAGTACTGCAGATTTTTCCATACCCAGTCTCTTTTAGAAAAATGGGCCCCAAATATCTAGTCTGAATTCCTTGCTTAATGAACCTACAAGGAAACTTATGGAGCAGTGGAATTAAAAGATTAAACCACAAGCCACTTGTATGAAGTCTTTAAATGACTTACGAAGCATAGAGTTTACATAGTAACTGAGTCCGCAGACTCACTTGTTATTGGAGAATTCTGAGAATTGGGTTTTTTCGGCCTGGTTTGACTGCTTTGTTGCTGTGTGGCTGTTCACATCTGGATGTTACAAAAGAACAAGTCAAAAGATAAGATTACAATTAAGTAACAACTATTTGTTTGGGGTTTTTTTAACTGCTTCTTAATTAGAGAGAAAATCCCCTTTATTGTTAACCCACAGGGTAAGAATTGAAACGGCAGCATCACATGATCAACAGTATTCTTACTCACGTAACTGATTGAAGTTTTTTGTATACTTCAGGCATGCAACGCTACACATGACGAAAGACACAGGGATTTGATATCCACATGCATTTAAATGTCTGCAGCAAAGTGGTTTTTAAAGTTTAAATATTAAATATTGACAAGAGTGAAAGCAATTTTTACCGTTAACTTCCGTATGTGCTTTTATATCCATTGATTTCTATAACACGGGGTAGGGAAAAAAAATCTTATTGAAACACTGCGGGAGGCAAGTATTTTTCCCTGGATAACTATGAATCAGTGGTTTGGCACATGTATGAGAAATCGAGTCATTATTCTGTGGATGATTTTCAGTTTGTCTTCAGAGTGTAAACTACTTAAATTTTAAATTTTGATTCCATAAGCTGTGCCTTAGGCTTGGTCTCCTGTTTTTGTTTATTTATTCAGTTCATATGAGGGCGAGAGGGAAGAGAAGTTAATGTTTCCAGCAAGGACTGTGGGATTTCCCTCCTCCAATCAGGAACAGGAAGCTGTCAGAGAGCTGGGATAACACATTTTGCCAGTGAAACAAGTAGAAAGGAGAAATAGTTAACAGTGTTAGGATTTTGCAGTTCTACTGATTAGATGTGGGCAAGTTTAGTGCTTCTAGAAGATCTAAATATATAAAAATGACACAGACTTCTAAACCATTCCCATGGCTGGTGTTTGTGGACAGTGATGATTGGGTATCGTTGTGGAGTGGGTAGAAATGGCGCCAGGCTTGATGTGGGATCCAACTTTGATCTGCTTCCAGCAAAGTACCCTTCAGAGCACCAGCATGCTCAGAGTGGACACTTGAAATTTTATACACTTAAAATTTGCCATGTATACCATGATGATGTATTTTCACACCTGGTCATATGGTCATGCTGAAAAATTAAGTTGGTCAGAACCGAAGTACGGAACGAGAACAGGTTGCGAGCACACCTGAGGGATGTAACATCACCTGAGAAACTCAAGAAAAATCGTGAGTCTCAGGCCTTTGGGGTAATTTTTTGTTTTGTAAACAAGCTCATTACAGGACATAATCAACCCTCCCAGTATTTGGTTACCTTTTGTTTCCACATCCTACAAGCAGGATTGTTGGATTTTTTTCTTACCTCATGTGATAACTTAATCATTGACGGCCTGTCCAGTTGTGATGTATAAAAATTTTGTCTGCTTACTGGTCAGCAAAATTTGAGGTGAATTGAAGATTTTATAAATATCTTATATTTAAATTGGATGCTGGCAAATTAACAATAAAACTTGAGTGAAACTTCATAAACACAGAGAGCAATGAACCTAGGTACTGTGGGATTTCCAAGACAGAACCTTCATTTTTCATCTGTTTTGGAAAACCTTTTTTCTGCCTTGTCTGGTTCTTGCATATAGATGATTTTCACTTAGGTATTTCTGAGGTGTCAGTAGGAAACACCTGGCTATAGACTAACCTGCTACTTAACTAGCAGTGCAGGTAACTGTAGCTCTTTGAATAGCATTTTGTATTAACACTTGCCTTCAACAGGAAAAAAGTCACATTTCACCACAATGCATTCAGCAACAGGAACAAAGGCTGCAGTGAGCAAGACTGTCTGTAGAGGACTAGGCAATTAATAGAAACACTTTTTTCCCCCCAAATATGCCAAAAAGTAATTGGAATTCTACAGCTGTTTATTAAATTCCTTCTTGAAGCAGAAGGTTTAGCATTTGCCATTCCTGCAACATTATCTACCCAACCACTTCATATTAATGGATTGGTCTTACAGAGAAGGTACAATTATTTTTCAGTATTAATTCAAGTATTTCAAATGAAAGAAGGACAGAAACAGAATTCAAACCTACTAGTGAGCATTTTCCACTTCAGGACAAAAAACCATCATGTGAAGTGCTCTGCATCTTGTGCCTTAAAGTAAGTAGAAACCCAAAGGTTCTCTTTACAGCAATGTCAGAGCATTTCTTGTTATGTAGAATATCAACACAAAGTGGCTGCAAAACCTGTTAAATTTAAAGTTACTCTTCAGTATTGTCAGCAGGGTTCTGATGTGAAAAATAGACTATGTAAAGCCTTGCAGTTCCAAGTACTTCTCACAGCCATCTGAAGAGCAAAGTGGTCTTCACAGATTTTGAACTGTGCTAGAACAAACTACATGTGAATCGGTTGGGACAGATGTAAGGTAATGCAAAAGAGTATTGCACTGCAAAAACACAGGTTGAGAAAGGGGTATTGAGGCAGCAGTTGTACAGAAGAGGGCTAAGGAGTTATTTTGGATTGCTGCCAATATTATTCAACATCATCATTTGGGTTTGAAAAAGGCAGACATCATGCTGGGATGTGAAAACAAAATCGTGTCCTGCAAGATGTGAAGTGGTTCTTCTGCTCTGCTCAGCAGAAGCTGAAGAAGTTAAATGCAGAAAGCATTAGCAGAAAAGTGGCAGCTGAAGTAATGCATCCAGCTGTAGATATCAAGCTTGTAGAAATATGCTGAATAGTCAGCATCTAGAGGAGGGCAATAAGGTGCTCAGGTTCAAGAAGCATGACCTACAAGGCAAACTAGAAAAATATGAAGTTATTTGTCCAGAAAAAAAGAAAGAAAAGACAGCTGGTAACAGTGTAACATATACAAAGAACTGCTGTGAAGGAGAAGTAGAATCTATTCCAACATTTGTGAAGGGCAGTACAAGAAGTAGTGATCTTCAGATGATATGTTAGAATTCAATTATTTATTTTAATAATAAAGATAATTAAGGACAGGAATAGACAGCTTGGTAATGCAGTGAAATCCCCTTTATTAGGAGTTAGACAAGCATCTGTCAGAAATGATGTAAGGATAGTTCATTCTGACTCTGGCAGTGCAGCAGCTTTGATGATCTCAACGTCTTACTCAGCCCTTGAATTCTTTGAGGTTCCGAGGTTTTGACTATCTGATAAGTATTCGGGGAATATTAACAAGCACTGAAGTGTGGCTGATGTAAACTGTCAGGCAAGCAAAACCAGACACAATAAGGGTAGTATGCAACTGGTCCAGTCTTCCGACTTTGGGAATAATTCACAGAAGTGATAATGGGAGCAATGCTAAAATCATACCAGAACTGACATAGCCCGTGTGTTACTGCACTTGAGTTTTTCAAACAGAATAAAAATTCTAGTCTTTGCCATTATACACAATTAAAATTAATCTGATAACTTGAATGGATTTTGATAGCATGCCTGAACTATGTTAAGGATGCAGCCTTCTGAGTTACAAATATCAAATGCTCTTGTCTAAAAAAACCTTTGCACTGTAGGTGCCATATATATGATAGTTTCTTCATACTTTTTTCCAAGAATACAACTGTTCAGCATTAGTTCTGCAGTGGAATTACATGAAAAGTAAAAAATGTCATAATGATATTACCTTGAATAGTAATTTTTAAAATTTACATATATAGGTATTTATTAAAAAAACCCCACACAGTCAATACATAATCTACAATAAAATTTGGCAGTTGTGCTTTATACAAGAGTTGATATCTTTCATCAAATAACACTGATGTACTTTGCATGCTTTATGTGCTTAGAAAAGCCTTCTGATCTGTGTTTTCCTTTCTCAGGCATAGAGACTGCATTTTTGATTTTGCTAGCATTAGTATTTGGAAGTATAATCAACAGAGAAATGTTCAGGCTTGACAAGTGCTATAAGATTTCAGTAAACATGTCTTCTCTCCGAGAGATATTGGAAACAGATAATATTAAGGGAAATTTTACTGCTTGGAAGCCTGATCTTCAAAGAGAATATTAGTAGAGATTGAAATCAGAATGGACATTTAGGGATATTAAATGCAAATAAGGCTTCAACAGAGGCTCAAAGATACAATTAAATTATGGAAATATGCACAAGTTCAATAAGTGAAAACATAAAATACTTTGAGATAGAAGGTTGTATAAACACAAGCTTATTGTCAAATTAATATTTGGAGTTAGGTGAAATATTTTGGTAACATTTAAATAGAAGATTCTGATTTATCAAAAGTAACATGCTTTGTGAAATCTTTCAAGGACTTTTAAGCTTCTTTAGAGAGAAAATACTTCTAAGAATTAAAATGAGTTTAATTTCAGCAACTTCAAAACAGAACATTCTGAAAGTGTCTTGCATTAGTTTGCCCACTGGATAAAATTTTAAGATGGTCACATCAAAGTGGAGTATTTAGATTAATCCGAAGTACTTTTCTGCATTTTCTTGTGATGAGAAGTTTGCGATATTCGGGGTTTTTTAATGTATTTGTATTATGCAATTTGTTTCCTTTCCATTGCAACCCTTAAAAGAGTTTAGAATTTACGATATTTCCCCCAAAGGAAAAAAAAAAATCAAGTCCCATTTGAGTGTTCTAGAGTGTTTTTCTTTAATGGTATTAAGAAATAGGTCCCATAATAAGAGTAAATAATGATTAAATTTAAATACTTATTCCAAAACAAATAATTAAACAATGCACATGAATTACGAAAAAACTCATCTCTTACAATTTCTAAGGATAAAATACAAATTGGACACAAATAGAATGAGTTCAACAAGCACATGTACATTTATGAACAAAATATGAAGGTAGTTTTAAATATGTCCTTTTCACATATCTTAGAAAATTATTAGGATTCTCCCAGCTGGCATTTTTATATTGTATTGTAAAATGTATCTGATGACATATGTTTCACCAGCAGTTAAAGGATAACAGCATTTTTCATTTAGTGACCACCTCCAAATCTATTTTTAAAGATACAGGTTAGGCTGAGTGCATTAGTAACCTAATCATATATTTAGAAAATGGAAGATTTGGCTAAGCCTTGTCACGTGAGCTCAGAAAGCACAGTAGTGTTTTACACTGGAGATAAAGACATTAGAGCCCCTTTGCAGAGACAGAAGGATGCAAAGAGTAGGATGAAGGTGAGGAAAAAAAAAAAAGAAAATCTTAAGTACTCATATATTTCAGTTATTGTAAATACTATGGAACGAAAATTTCCATTCATGAGCCTCAACTTTTCTCTGCTTTCCCCTCCTGTTGAGTGACTCTGTCCTCAAAACATTTCAAAATCCATTTAAATTCTGGTTTCCACCACTCCAGGTACGTGGCTTGGGTGAGGAACACAGGAAGTTTAAAGCATCCTGTACCATTTGATAGCTGCTATAGGGATTAGCTGCACATCCCTATGTCAACAAAAATGTGGAACTGGATGCAAGTTGTGGCAAGAGGAAGTTGATTTTTCTCTCTGTAACATTTTAGTTAATACAAGGAGCTCAAATTAATTCCTCTGGATTGAAACTAAACTGGAAGGTGCACAACAGGAACACATCTAATACACTTCAACTGCAAAAGGATGTTCAGTGAAGGGGTCTGAACTTCAGATAGTATGAAGTAAAGCAAAACAAAACAAAACAAAACAAAACAAAAAAAAATACACAAAACCCCCTGAAAAAACCAAACACATAAAATACATAATGCAACTTCAGATCTCCTCAACCCCAGCTATTTGACCCTTCACTGTTTTACCACAGTATTTACTGCTCTAGACATAGTCAGAGAGAAATCTACTCCCTAATTAAATAGTGGTCCCCCTAGCTGAGGTTTGAGGTATAATTTAAAACTGCAGCAAGTATAAGGAAATTATTGTTGGAGGCAAGTAGAATTTTGAAGGATTGACCCAAATCTCATTAAGCTGCTGGATGATTCAAGCAATTTTATGGAGTTTCGCACTAGATCTAGAAGCTCCTGGCCTTGCTGCCTGCTGTTGTCTGATTGCTTTCAATAATCTCAGAAAAACAGAAAGAACCCAGTAGAGCCAACTCACTGTATGAATCATCAGTGTCAGTAGAGAATGCAGTCATAACTTTTACTCACACAGATTCCTTCATTTAACAAAATGTGAGTGAAGATTAATATATATTCCCTCATATAGAGGAACAAATAGCTTGGAAACATCTGAAAAAGTAAAATAATTCTTAAGAATTCTCAGAAGACTCAATAGACATGACTGACTTCGACTTAAACAAATTCTTTTTTATATAAAACTAATTATTTTGGAATTCATATATCTGATATACCAAATATTTACTTATTATGAGTCTCATAATGGAAGCTTTGATAGCATCTTCACAGCATATTCTCTAGTAGTCTCTGTTGCCATGCTTTAGATAAGTTTCTGAGAAGGAGATGAAAAAAAAAGAGTAAAAAACCCTACCAATAGCCATATACCTTGTTTCATCTTCCCAGACTTCTACCAAATCAGTGCAGACAATTAGTCTAAAATCTGAGTTTTTCACTGTCATTGATGAGGAGAGATACAGCTTTGTCTACTCGGATCTCCAAGCAAACAATAAAATTCCCGTCTTCCTTGAATTAAAAAGACAAGTGAACAGTAGACATAACTAAAGAACTCATCCTGTTGTCTGCTCCCATAAAGTCTCAACAGAGACTTTTTTGTCTGTCTTTGGAAGATGACACCCTCAAGCCAAATGAGTCTTCTGCATTTTTTCCCCCACCTTTAGCTCCCTTTCCTCTTGTAGCATATCTTCATCTTGCTCCTTAACTAAAGAGCATCCCTTTAAACAGCTCTTTTTCTTGATCCCTGCTGTCTGCAGGGATTTAGCTTGGGTTTTGCTTACTCCCCTGCCCAGTCTCCTAATCCCAACCCAAGAGCAGAATGAAAATTGTACTCATTTTGCAGTGATTTTTGCCTTCTGTGGTTCCATCTTGAGACTCTTCTGCTTACACCACTTACAGGGAACAACCTTCCTTTCCTGGGAACCATTGTCACTTATGGTAACTGTCATGGTAACAGTTTCAGTGCTTCTTCTCTCCACTCTGGAGTGTCAGCCTCTGAAGTGGCATTTCCAGCAACTGAAACCTATGCAGTTGAGTGGGTAACCACATTGCTCTCGCCTCCTGCTGGGCTCGAAAGTCTTCTTGGGAGAACACTGGTGAAATCTCTCCAGAGCACTAAGTTCTGTGGTCAAATAGGATAAGCCACAAATCCATCCTTGCCAGTCCTACCTTTTCAAGCTTTTTGTAGACTCCTGTAAGGATTGTTACATTGATTAACCTTGCCTTTGGGTTAAATACTGTCATTGCAAGCTTTGGCCAGGAACTTAAAAAAATGAGGTCAATGTAATCAGTTAATTTAGCAGGTGTGAGCTAAAGACCTCAAGTGCCTTAACCTAACCGCAGTTTCCTCTGAGGAGCACTTCTTAGGGGCAAAAACTGATTTTATCCTTTGTCTTGATTTTTCCAATGTTCCTAACTTTCCAGTCGGGGTTTAAGCAGTGCTCTTAGCTAAAAGTCCCAGGTATGTTGTTTTAAGAACCAGGTAGCATCAGAAAGCAGTCATGCCTTGTATGTTATGTTAAATATGTACTTTTTATTTGCCAAGTATAGCCCTTCCTTTTATTTGCATTCTTTACCAAAAGATGTTTCTCTGAACCCTCTGGTTCACCTTGTTTTGCTCAAGGTGGGAGTGTCAACCTTTTACATTTGTTCAAATGCTCTGATGGAATAGATGATACTCAAACTGGTTTCTGTGGTGTCACTGTTAGTACAAGGCAGGTAGGTGTTGCTCAAGTTTATATAAGAAATTTATGTGTACCAGACAGTTCTCTTGGTGATAATGAGGTCATATTTAGTCAGCCATTTAGTAAAAGCATAACCTTTCTGGGTCAATGCCAAGCTGCCAAGTTTCCTAGTTATTTCTATAATGTTGTTTGTCTATTTTCAAATTACACAGGCCTACTCTTTTTAACAGACTTCTTTCACTCTTCAGTAGGTGGTGGAAGCACCATGCTGCAGAGCATTGTTTATAATGAATTAGAAACTGTCCCTGTACCTTTTTTTCCTTTTTCCCCATACACTGCTGTATTCCACAATTTTTGATTCCACCAGTTGTGCCTCTGCAGTCAATAGATATATTATATTGCTCAGGAAAAGAACTAGAATTAGAATCTAGATGTTTTCTCTCACATTTCTAGGGTATTTTGTAGTTATTTGTATTATCATGAAGTAGGAAATAATTAAAATTGAGATACTTTATCACTTAGGACTGAAACCTGGTTTCTTTTAAACCAGTGATAGAAGTTCGACTGCTTTCAGTGAGATGATGTTCAGGACATATGTGATGTAAGGGCATGAATTTGTGGGTTTTTTTCTGAATTTTGTATGCATTTTTGTTCTTTCCAGTAGAGCAATATATTTCTCCTTTTCTTGTTGCTCTTGGCACATCTTGGAAGTAAAGAAGTGGAATCTAGTAACTTATTTTCATCCAAATAATCTACTGCACCTCTTTAACAAGATTCTTTTACTATTTCTAAGAAATAGTCACAAAATCCTAAAGTACACAGCAGACTCTGAAGATAAAAAGGCAGAAAATATTTTGCTTTAGAGGAATACTAGTGCATTTCAATGTCTTAATGATCTGTACAAATTAGATTTAACTATCTGTGAGTATAAAGGAGACCCCTCTCGCAATTCATGAGGAGTTAATTCTTCTAAAATATTTCCAGCAAACCTTTGTCATATAAATATGTTTTATATATAGAAAATGTTAATGATAAGGTTTAATTAATGTCTGAGGTACATAAAAGTATAAATACATTTCAAAAAAGTGGTTAAGACACATATTTAAAGCAAAAGCACCAGCGGTTTGCAGAAAACACAAAAGAATGTTCAGCCTACTGGACTAAGGCTCCTAATTTCATCCAGCTTGATTGTCTGGCTAATGTTCTCATGCTTCCTATATAATTAATGGAGAGAAATAGCTTTCTTTCAGGGCTGATCCACTGCAAGAACCTAATTTAAGTGTTTGAATTGCCTGGTGGAAGAACTCATTTCTTTCCACTGACTCTAAAGAAACTGAGCCAGATAAGCTAGGTTCATCAGGTTTGATTAAAAACAATCTCGTTCCCTTTCCTAAGGGTTCTTCTGGAACAAATGAGCTTATTGAACGGAAAGATACACCTATTTTGTGAACCTTCCTTTGAAGTCATCTTATGTTGTTATCAATTGCACTGGTAAGACAACTACTGGTGTTAGCAGCTAGTAGGAATTCTAGAAGGGATTTTTATGGAACTGAAATACATATGCTGAAAATGGCTTCTTTTTCTGTTTCTTTGTTATTGTTGTTAATAATTCCCACTTTTCCCATGAAACAAGTGAAGCAGAATGATCCTGCCTTCTCTTAATATCATTATGATTTTTTGCTACAAAATCCTTCTTACTGCTTCTTTATTTTTATAGTGCAGTGATTAGTGTAAGGAAGAGTTTGTTTACCATTTGATTCCATTATAAGACCTCCTTTTGGAGGAGAGAGAGGGAAGGTATGATGAGGAGGGAAGGAAAGCAGACAGCAAAGTAAAGGATGAAAATTCTCTCAGAACCCACGTTTGTATCTAATGGTGTGAGGGTGGTTGTGAAGCAGAACACAGCACACTGGCACTTCAGATGTCGTGCCAAAAGTTACATTAACTTACAACATTACTGACTGAAAACACATCTGCTTTGTTTCAGTGCACTTGGCTAAACGCTTCTGTCTCCTCTCTAGCTCCCTCTGATGGAAGTATCTCAGGACGTGGATCTCCGGATGTGACAGTAACGCTCTGTATTTTCTGAAAGTCACGTCAGATCAAACATAGTATTCAAAATATGTGCGCTAAAGTTTAAGTGTTAGGGAAACCTTGAAACTGTAAATAACGCCATGGGCAAATGACCAAAGTATTATTACATGTCTTTTTCAGTAGTTTTAAGCAGTAAGTAGAAAATGCAGTAGAAAGCTTCACTGGGATGAGAAACACAGCTACAGTGTCAGCAATCTGTCTTTACTCCCATAAAGTTGTAAAACATTGCAGAACAATATACATTCTCTTCTTATCTTCTTTTTGTTGTTGTTGTTGTCAAATATTTTGATTTGTCACTCAAGAAGAGAAAGAGGATGTCTTGGAAGGATGCTAAATATAATACAAAAGAAAAAAAAAAAAAAAGAAGAAAAAAAAAAGCCAAGTGCCCAGCTATTAAGTTCTTTCTTTCTGTTCTGAGTCTAGGAGACTTTTTCTTTGCTCGAAAATTAGTTTTGTTCTTTCCTACAGACTTTGTTCTTCTGTTTTTATTTCCTGCATGGAACTGTCTCCTTCTTGTATCAGTCAAAAAACCTACAAAAATTTCATGCCTGTGTTTATCCTATAAATTATGAGTCAATATTGTGAATCAAACCCTGTAAAAACTCTGTTCTTTCTTTTGTTGCAGAATATCCTGTTTTCTCTGACTTAGAAAAAAAAATGTGCCTAAGACATCAGTGTGACGTGTCTCATGTCTGTCAGCAAAAAGTGTTAGTTTTTTGATTTCTAGGATTCAGAAGAGGACAGCAAAATTTCTTGAAGACGGCTTCTCTTTACACAGATCCTAGGTCTCTCATATTTAACATGTTTCCTAAATGAATATCAGCAGATTTGTAGCTGGAGATTATGAAAGGAATGACCAGCTGGCTTATTGTTGGTGGACTTATCCAGGTTGGCTGTGCAAGTGAAGGCCCAAACAGCCCAGATGTTTTCCATCATAGCACGCTCTCAAACTGCTGTTCTTATGCCTGAACAAACCCCACACATCAAGCAGTAATCACGCCCTGATTTCTGTTCTAATGCACACTGCAGCATGAAATAAGTTACATTCCATCTTGTTGACACAGCATGCTTCAGCTGCTGGTGTGGCAAGTTGTTTCTTCACTGAAGCTGAACTAAGAAATGTCTGGCTTTGTTAGACAGATAATCTTATTACTGTTTTCTTGGCAGTTCCTCACAATGGCACTTGTATGGCACCATGAGAAAGTGAAAATCCAGAGCACTGAAAGCACATTAACAAAACAAGTCACAAACACTTCCAAAAAGTTATTTTGGGACAGAAGTCAGGGACAATATCATCTGTTCAGTAACAAACAGAGGGTTAACTTCATGTGACTACATTCAATTTCCCCAGTGTTGGAAGAAACAGAGAGAACTGCCATAGGCCAGCTACATTCCCTGGACTGTGAAAAAAGGACATTCTACAGACATCCTCCCCAAACATAACTCCTTATTCCTGCTTTTACCTCTGTGTGCTTTTTAGTCTAACATGTGTAACCTAAGAGTTTAGGCACCCTCAGAAGATAGAAACTATAATTTCAGCTTACTCAGGCCAAAGAAGCACTGACATTTTTACTTTCTGACCAGATTCTCTAACTGTTCTTTACACTACGTTGTAAAAAATGTCTCCTTTCTGCTTCTGCTTTTAGAATAAGTGGGTGGTATTTCGTGTAAAGTGAAATATATCCTGTGTATTATGTGTCTGAAGTACTGTTAGGTTGGGTCACTGAGGAACTTGGATCGAGAACTCAGGCACAGGAATGCTTTATGAGTCCCAAAAAGAGCAGACAAGAGATGAATACCAAAGAATCATTCCCTTTAACCAAGTTATGGCCAAGTGTTGGTAACATATAATAGTAGCACTTTTAAAAAACTGATGAAAAACCATAGTGTTCTCTTACCCTCTATTCTTCTAGTTATGCTGGGTTTTTATGAACTGGTCACTTGGTATTATTAGCTTTCATCTGTATTTTCATGATTGTAATTTATTGGAGAGGAGAAGTGTTTGGGGTAACCATTTGATCTTTTTTGGATTCATCAATTTCTACTGCACTATTGCAAGGTACTGGTAAAGTGGAGATAAAGAATCTTTACACTTGTGTATCAGTTGTCTTATACAAGTTTATGTAGTTGTCTTCTGCAAAGTAGATTGAAGTTGAGGCTCCAAATCTTGGAATCCTGCAAAAATCATGCACTACAAGTCACTCTTTCCTAGACTGTGCAAGGGAGCTGCAGAATCACTCAGACATGAAGGGGAAATTTATGAGTATTGGTTTCCTCCTCTTGGTGGTGGTTAGAACTGAATCTTTGCAGTGGTAATATTCTAAGAAACTGAACATACTTCTGAGGACTTGGGTTTTCTGACTGTAAGGACAAAATGTATTGCTAATAAGGCTAGAAAGTAGCTGATACTTTTATTGAAGTAATTAGAAACAGACTGTGGCACCTGAGACTCCTTGCTTTACCAGTACCTGGAGAAATGGTCTCCATTTTCTATTTGCATAGCCCTTTTTTCACTGCTGTTGGTATGGGGGTAAAAAACCTGTAACTGGAGGTGGTCTTTCCTTCTGCAGTTATTGCAGGAGCAGAAAGTCCACCTTTAGAGAGCTCTCTTCCTTTTTGTTCTTTGTTTTCAGTGAGGATAGCAATAGGTCAAGGTCCAATAAAGCTCCTTCACAGGAAGATATACAATTTTTAAAAATTAGGAAAGCAGGGTTTGCTTCAGGGATGGAGAGTAGGACTGTGTGGCTTAATAAGTAGAGAACTTGGGAAACCAGAGGGAATCCCAGTTCAGGGCATAGTGAGAAAGTGAAAGAATCCCTTATAGAGCCCTTAACCTCTACTGAAACATTTTAACCCATCTGCTATGCAATCTCCTTAACGCTCATCACTCTCTGAAAGTACCTTTCTTCTCTCATTCCCCCACCCACATTCCACCACCTGCTTTCACGTCTTCTCTTAAAGGGTGCAGAAGTCTGATGCAATTGAATCCATCTCTCGTAGAAGTTCCAGCCTGAGTAGTGTACACACATGGATCAGATTTCTGGATCACAGCCTAAGGCTGAAACTGTAGCCAAATATTTCCTGCTTTACGTGAGACCCCACAGCACACGGCTGTGTCCTGGAACAGTGCATTAACTTGGCAATGTTGCAAGTCATGTTTCTCTTTAAAACTAATTTTCTCCTTTGAAATATCCATTGAAAATGGTGTTACCTTTTGATTGATTGATTGATTGATTGATTGTGGTAGAGAATACTGGTGGTAACCCTTTTTGGCTTTGTGTTCTTCATTTTACTTTGAGAAAAATGTAAGAGAGACTCCACTGTTTCCATTACCAGTATTTTTCAGCTGGCATTTCTGTGTCGGTGAACTCTGAACAGTCACTGCAATCCAGAAACAGCTTATTCCATATTACTATTTACAGCAAATGCACTGCTCACACTGGGATTCAGGCAAATTTCCTGAATTTGTATAAAACAGCTCAAGAAATCTGGAGTGCTAAGAACACTGAAGGAATCCTTACTGCATTCAAGAACTGGCCACATATAAGAGCTTTTCGTTGTGTACAGTGGTTTCAAACTATGTTCAAATCTTGAAAGTTGTTCATCTTAGTCTACACATTTTGATTTGTTTGATAAAATGGTTGTATGCCCAAGCAACCTCTCCGTTATGCTTGATCTACTATAGTAATGAAAGAAATAACTTTACATGTTAAGTTGTTTGGGCCATTAGTGCCCAGAATTCCTTTTTCCCCATGAGAGTGGTGTAAAAGAAGCATGAGCTTTCTAGACAGGGTTAAAACAGGATGCAGGACAACATGAAGTAGGCTCAGGCTCTGCAGCACCCTTCTTATGCATGTTCACATTCAGTAGGTAGGCCTGCTGAGAGAGGAGTTCGGACTTTGAAGATAATGACCAGTGAAGCAAATCACTCTCAAAGATTTTTCTAATCCAGTACAGCCAAATTTATGCAGTGACCCAGTGAGGTCATTTTAATATTAAGAGAAAGACTGATTAGAGAAACTAAGGAGATGAAAATGAAAGACAAGCAAACCACAGCCCTTTGCAATTTTGTAACCTTTTCCCTTAAATAACCTGACAGGCAGTTTTTCATCTAAGTGTGGTTACTTTATGGGGTTGCCTTCATAAGAGAAAGAAATCAGTGGTCATCTGGCTCAACAGAAAACCCTGATGATGTAAAAGTCAAGAAACTTTTTCCAGGTACCTTGCACTGGAAATATATTTTATAAAAATCTCCATAAATACCTAAACTTTCACAAACAGTTGGCATTTGTTTATCAGTTGCAAGGATCAGCTTTATGTTCCCCCTGTATTTAAAATTCTGTGCTAATGCTACTGCCAGTCATTGCTGTTTTACTGGTCTTTGTTGCGTTTCATTTTCCAGTGTGCGTGAACACCACCAGCCTCGGATTTAAGCAAAGAGCCTGTGTCTCTGTAACATTCTGAGAACTGATGAAATACAGCCTGGAAATACCACGTTACTTAATCTTTGAGAACAGATTTCTTGTGGATTTTTTTTTTTTTTTTTTCAAAGTGAAGCACTAAAATGAAGTAATCCACACTGAGAATTATTCTGGTATTGGTTCTATCAGAGAAGATACATTACATCTATTTATAAACTAAAGTAAATTTTCTGATTTACTCTCTGCTTTTATTGAAATGAAAAAGATTTGAGGAAGAAAAAAAGGGATTTTAGGAATGATTAAACAAAAAAAGTTACTTTAGATGCTAATTACCTTTAAATCTGGAAATACATATATGAAGGAAAATTATGTTTCAAATTGTTAAGTAATATAAACAGCTAATATAAAAACTTAATCTTTAATTGTCAGGATCAACCAAACTGAGACTCATTACACTTACAAGTCTAGTGGCTAGGAGATTTGGTCTATCATATTATTGAAATGATTTAACTGCAGAAAAGTTGCAAAAGTAAATTTTGGGAGTTTTAAAATATTATTTATATGATAACATAATAAAAATTAGTTATCAAGGTAGCTCAGAATACATTACAACTGTTTGACTAGAATTAAAACTAAGGGCACTTTAGCACTTGTAGTACTAGTGTTTTAGGGTTATCAATCCAAGCTTACAAGTTGAGATTATTCACAAAGAGAAGCTAACTTTCCTGATCTTTTCCCATATGAAAAAGGTGAAAAGGAAATACCCTGGAGACTTGAAAGGAAGGCTTTAACTGTGAGGATTTTTTCCTAAAGTTCCAGTCTGACCTCTAGGCAAATCCAAAGCAAGTTTAATTCCAGGAACAGCAAATAACTAACAAACTCTTTATGAATCAAAAGCTACAAAATTAGTACATTTATACTATCAAACAAATCACTTTGTTTGTCCCACCAGAGCAGGTACTAATGCTCAGTTTGTTTATGGAATCTAAAACTCTGTGGTTTTGGACCCCAGTAAAGTCAAACTTGGAATTTTGCTTGAGTTAAAATCAATTTTGGATCACTATCCTTTCATTAACATACATCTTTAAATAGATTTCAGATTCCTGTGGCTAGATTCCCTAGACTAAATGAGCTGCTTTTGGCAAGGAACTTGAAATAGATGAGGACGCAAAAGCTTTAAAACACTTGTGGTTCCCTCCTCTCCAAGCTGGCTGAAGTCAGTCCGGTTCCAACTCAGTGTGCTCAGATGTCCCTGACCTCCAGGAGCTATTCTGGCAGTAAGCAACTGATGCAGGCAAAAAGGCAAGAGCTACTTGCTTTTCCATGTGAGAAAGGGGCATGAGGGGGAGACCTGGGCTAAGATCTTGGCCTTCTCCCTAAGAGTTATCTTTTTCTAGAAAATAAAAGACCATTAAGAGTCTTCTTGCATACAGAGAGTGGATTAATACTACCATTAGGAAAAAGAACTTACTGTAAACTGAACACAATTTTGCATCAGTTTTATGAACAAATTTGAAGGGTGAGAGGATCAACAGGAGGATTTGCAAAGGAACAGATGAGATGTGAGGATGATGTTAATGGTATAAGAGGCTGGTCTAGTTGACAATAACATACGTTGCTTTTAACTTGCTGTGCAGATACCTACAGCTCGTGTTTGACAAATGAATGCTGACTACAATATACTTGATTTTGAATGCCTTGGCTTCTAGGAGCATCTAAGAGGACAGATGCTTAAATGTACTGAACACAATGACTCCGTAATTTAAAGAAATCTTTCCTTGTGTGAACTTAGGAACAGCAAGGCCCCAGGGTCTAAAGTTTGAAATGAAGCATCACATCGAGAAATTTCACCCTACCTGCTTTGGTGTCTCTGCTTATATAGTAAATACTTTTATATAGTTATATACTTCCATTTAGGTTGTATATACTTTCAGTTGTACTTGAAGATACTTCAGATATGTGCAGAAAAGGACTAAAAAATATGTGATAAGTATGTGACAGCTGTATACAGTTGTTCTTAACTCCATCTGCTAAGCTGACAAAAATTGTGTAGTCTATTGTGTACAAACTGTAACCAACACATTAGTGCAGTGTTTGTTGTCCAAATTTAGGTGCAGAATCTTAAAATGAATCCTAAACCCCTTTTGTCTGAAGAGAGAAAAAGGAATTAGATACAGCCTAATAGACTACCTGTTGACTTAAAGAGACTGAAACAAACCATGTAAAAACTTTTCAGTGGAAATCGGTATATGCACTGACACAGAAGTTTCTCAATATTTCAGAACATATATATCTAAGGAGGTAAAAAGAAGAAAAAAAAGGTAAGTAAGTAATAATGTTAGAATTTAATGAAACAAAAAAAAAAGTTTCTCAGAGCCACAACCATTTCTCTATCCTTCACAGGTAGAATATAGATAGAGAAAAACAATCTTGAAATGAAAAAAGTAGTTTCAGTTAGATTCATAGTCTCCCTCACATTTTTTTCCTTTAAATTTGATTTATCCTTGTGTTTATCTCTCTAAGGGCTTTTAAAATATTTGAACCATGATTTGAAAACACAGAAGGGTCAATAACTCAGTAAATGTCTTCTTGTGGTGGATATAACTTTTCTTGAAGGCTAAAGCCCAAAGCAGTATGATATGTAAGTTAAATTCTTTGCGATTTTTGATATGCTTCTTATTTGTTAGCTAGATTATCAACAGCAATGACTGAGGGATTAAATGGAGTTAAAAGCACACAAAGCTAGAAATAAAACAGAACTTCTCTTGAAAAAAAACTCTTAAAAATATATTTTTTTCTAAATTTAGTGTATAAGTTTTCTACAGAGCAGAAGGGTCAATCAAATGTTGCAGACAGGGCACTAAAATATGTTTTCCTCTCTCCACAAGGATGATTTTTAGCACCATGAAATACATTGTGCAATGAAAACTATAGATTTTTGTGGCTATGGGGCCTCAAGTTGAGTGAGAGACCATCAAAATTCTGCTTTGCTCTGTGATGATTTTGTCAAGCAGGATCTGTTCTGCCGAAAGTGAAATGGCCCCTGCTCAAGCTTTCCCACAGATCCAAAAGCATATGGGCTCTTTTTTACATATTTTGGTGGTATATTAAGATATTTTTCTTCTGAATTCTGCCCTTTCCTTCTCTTTGGTAATTATGTATTTCAGCTCATATCCTTCTGTACAGTGATCTCAGTTTATTTCAATTCAACTACTATCTGCAACATGCTTAGTATTTACATGCATCTTTTTCTATTGTGGTAGTAGGAACACATGAACATAGAGAGGGAACTACAGGCTTTGAGACAATGCCCAGAGAAACTTCAGTGGCAGAGTCATCACATAGTGTAGATAAAGAGGGCTGAGCGCATGGAGTGGCTGTGACTTCACAGCTTGCAGTGAGAGCTGATCCACCCTCAAACGGCATATAGGGCAGGGAAATGCCTGTGTGAATAACTGCTTACTGTTACTTCCAAAACATGCTTAGGTCCCATTAACATTCTCTGAACTCTCATTTATTAAAACGAAGTTGATTTTATCAGGAAAAGGAACATGAAGCCTCTCAAACCCCAACTCTTTACATGCTCCTTTGATATTGAGTCTACTAAAACCATTTTACCAAATGAAACTTTTATAATAGACTTGTCAGCTATTTATGCAAACACTGAATCTAAAATTAATTTTCATAGTTGAATCTCACATCTCAAAAGAAATTAGAAATGATGGAAACAGTACTACAAAACCAGCAGGCTTTGAAAGTCTAATTTAACTATATATTATATAAATTAATTTTCTCCACGTTCAAACCCCTCAGTGGAGCTTGAGTTCCATCACAGTAAGTCAACATTGCTCTGCTGGTTTCATCAGAACTACACTGGCTTATTCCCATTCAACCTCAAATCTGAGAAAGTTTAGATAATTAGCTAATATAACTCACTTAAGTCTTCTAAGAGTTTTGTTGTAAGCTTTTTTTCAAGTCCCAACACTAGTTGTTAGCTGCATTTTATAGAGATGCATGATGCATTGCCTACAGTATTCCTGCCCAGATCTAGGTACTTACTTTACTTCCTATCATGAAAGATCATGAAAATCCTTCACTAAGAGAAGAAAGATATTGCGTTTATTTCATGACTTGTATCTTTAGTACAGACCTGGGAGACTCATTAGGAGAAATAAATTTGTCAGCTGTGAAAAGTTTTCTTGTCGTTTCAGTCAGATTAGACAAGAGTCTAGCATCAAACTAGGTCTATGAATATGTGTTTTTCCAAGAGATCTGTAACAATTTAGAAACAGTTTTGGAAGGATATCTCATATAAACTCCAGTTTGTAATTCAACTTGGTAGTGGTTTCTAATTATATTAAATATTTTGAGCATAAACACAAATGTTTCACTCCATTTAGGTTATTTTAAATTTTTTAGTCTGATTAGATGTTTATTGGTGTCCATAAATTAATGACTACTTTATTTGCTGAAATAAATGCAAGCAAAGAAACAATTCAGGCTTCTCATATGTTAGATCTAGAAGTCACCATCACTGCAGTTTGCAGAATCATGTGAGAATAGTATTGAGTTTATGGGATAAAGTGGTTGAAATTTTAGTAGACAGTAGAAAATTTTCTATTTTGGATGAGTTTAGATAATCCATACTAGACAAGTGTCAGTGGTGGTACTGTGCTACAGTTATGTTCCTACAAACAGCAAGTAAAAACCTCAGATGTCAAGTGTCATACTTCTCAGTGGTTTTATCCTTATCAAAGGTAAAAGGGTATGTAACTTTCCTAGATGGTAATCCTAAGAATATGAAACAAGAATCCATTCCTCTCCTTGCTTTTGTGATGAGTTGTCAAAATCATGTATTTGAAGTTCTTAAACAGAGAGGATATATAAAAATGTACACATGCTTTGAAAACCTGGCCCGAGCTATTTTACTTTTGTCTCTTTGCCAAAGAATGCTAACTATTTTCAAAGGCTATTTACAAGTCAGGGGAAGTTCCCACCAGATTAGAACTGTTTTAGGAAAAGTTTAAATCAGGCCCAAACCATTCCACAGCACAATCTTTTTAATCCACACATACAGTTCTTGCATTTATAAAAAGAGGTTTTTTTGATAAGAAAACCAAACTCATTGAACCTACATAGTAACATGTCTCTGTCAGAGGCAGTTGTTACAGTCCCTGTGGTTGGTAATGTAAACAAAGTGCTGTAGGTCTGTTTTGATGAAAGATTGGTCAAATAACTATCCTTTTGCTAGATAGCAGGAAATGTTTTGGAGAGCAGTTGTAAAGATTCTGATATCATTTTACTGTGACCTGAGAAACGAAACTGGCTAAATAAACAGTGAGTAAATTTGACCTACTTTTAGTCAACTGTTACATAGTGTAACTTTATTAATCTGGCTATAACTTTAATTCTTTGTTCTCTGCTATTTTTTCCCCTGTGGTAAAGAAACAAAATCTCTGTGATTCTTGAAACAAGTTGAAAAAACAAACTGGAGACCCACTTTTGTAACCTAATGAGCACCTGAAACTCTACTAATTTAGAAGAAGATACAGTCCTTGTTTCCATAGGACAATTTATAGTAAGGACGTTGAATATATCTTGACTGCATGACATATGAGCAGGAAGAGTAACACCAAAGATGAATAGAATTTCTTAAGCAGATTGCATTCTGTAGCCACCAAAAGAGGAATTAATTCTGCTTATATATGATAAAAAAAAAAATTAAAACAAGAAGCATAAACACAAGCTGTATGTATGTATGCATGTATGTATGCATGTATGTATGTATGTATGTATCTATCTATCTATCTAAATACCATATTTGGAAAGTGCGAATCACATTCTTTGACCAAAGTCAATAAATTCAAGAAACATAAATTCTTAGGAGATCCATGGAGACCAAGAGCATATACTCAGAGTCTGAGGTTGTCTTCTGAAGCATCCTAATTTTAACACCTTGAAACCAAAGCATTCACATCTACTATCCATGCTATCTGAGCCCAGCTCATGTTTCATCCTTCGGTTTGATATTAAAGAGGATACAAAATGTCAAAATTCTGTGATAAGAAGAAGTGTATAAGAGTGTTCAAAGGGACTTTTTGCCAAAGCCATCATTTAATGGATTGTGACTGTTGCAAAATTGTTATGTTACGAGACTTTCTAAAAACTAAAAACTCTGAAATGGTTGGTAAGAAAATTCTGTTCTTTCTTTCACCACTCTCATTAACAAACTCACCCTCTCACAGCTAGAAGGATACACTGAATATTTATCAATTACTTTATTCATCTTCTTGCTTTTATCTAATAGTTAAATGCCATCACTTGATGTAAATGGCAAAGAGCTTCCCCTCCTTTTTAAAGTTTTTCAAATAATAATTTTGTCCCATTGGGATTCTGTGTTCAGCATTGATCTTAACTGTGGGAAAATGCTGAATTCCAAACCAATGAACATTCAAGCTTGCAAATCAGTGATTAAGAAGTGGAAATATATTTATAATATATACAAGAGCGTTGGGAAAAGTTCTGTTTCAGGAAAGTACACTTCTCTGAGAAAGCTGTCTAACACAATAATTTTTGTGATTACACATTGCATAAGTTACATGCATTATATATATTTATATTAAAAAGTAATAACTTTCAATTAAAATTGAGCTGAGATACTTATAACCTAGCACTGTTGTTTTGTTAATTTCTCAGGTTGTTCAAAATTCACAGAAGACTTTTAATATAATCCTTCAAGTTTAAAATATAAAATATGTTATCTTTCAAACAGGTACATTGATGTGGTTCATATTTTTAATGTTTTTTTAGGCCAAATTCCAATTTCCAATTCTATTTGCATTAGTGCAGTTTCACTACTGTAAGTTGGGGCCCAAACTCTTCAGGCTATGTTGTTTCAAATGGGCTTAGGACAAAATTTAGCAGCTCAAACAGGGCAATCCCTGCTGTCTGCTCTCTAGAAACCACCTGAAGGTCTTTAACATCTCTTTATCTCTTTGGCAATCCAAAGAAGGCCTGCTCTCTGACACCAGTCTAATAGGCTCATTCTCCATCACAAATCAAGATGAGTCTTCAGTCTGGAAGGAAAAGCCAACACTTGCAATGAGTTAATGGCAACATCTGAAAAGATTGTGTCAGCTCATTAACTGTATTTATCTGGGCGGTTATTCCAGTGTGAATCATCTGCATATAGGAGTACCAGTATATCTCTATGTACGTATCTGTAAGGAAATTATTCCATTACTGATATTTACATTGGTGGAATATTTGTATTTTTCATATCCTACCTTATTTTACCTATTTTTGTGGTAAAGCTAAATTGAAGTAAAGCACTTGTCATGTTGCCACCAAGACTCACTGTCTAGCTCATCTCTGTGGAAGTTTCACAGTCACAAGCAATTGTTATGCAAGATCTGATTCCTGTACTTGCAGTTCTCACCTTGCAGTGAGATAATGTTCTCAGACCGTCAGTATTCACACAGAGCCACCTCAGGGCCATTTTCCCTCCCTTCTTACAGCATATAATGGAGATTATATGTAACTTACTGCAAGTTGCTCTATCTTAGAACTCATTATTCTTTCTCTACACTAAAGAAAGCATTTGTTTAAAAGACACTTTCCCCACTCAAAACATCTTCCACTGAAGTGGAGAGTAACAAGCACAGAAAATCACTTGAACCACAACTGCCGAAAATGACAATCTAGAACAGCAGGAATGACAAGCATTGTTTTACTTTCTTATACTAACTTATTCTTGCAGTCACTAGAAAAGTTGCCTGAAAATATGACTGGGAGTCTTACGTGGCCATTTGCAAAATGAACTATACCTGCCTCTGTCTGATTCTAGGAATTACAGAGTGTATTCCTTAATAAACTGTAGGTATTATGTAAATATTGAGCTATCATCAGTGGTAATGAAATTCAAAGATGCTTTTTGGAAAAAAAAAAAGCACTCTATTATAGTAGGAATTCATTTTAGGCTCAGAAAGTCCATTTTCTGAAAAGGATCAGAGAGGAGAAAGACTCCACAGATTTACGGCTCTTCATCTTTAAATACAATTTTCCAGTATAACATCACACGGAATAGCTGCAGCATAAATCCAATTCCAATTTTAAATGTATTTTCTATCTCCAAGTTAATACATTTTGTGCAGATGCTCAGGAGGTTATATGGTTATATTCTTATGTCTTCCTCAAGAGACAGACACTAAGACCAGGTCAAACTCCATTTTATTTTAACTAAGACTCTAAGTGACATTTGGTTTTTGTGTCTATCCCTTGGTAAGGAAAGAAAGGTTTAGCTGAATAACATTGTGTGTTCCTATACCAGTACTGCTTGAATCCCTGTAAACAGTAAATTCCACATATAAGGAATGTTTGGAACTACATTCAAAAGCCAAAAAAAACGGACTATAATAAGCAATATGCAGACTGCATTAAGGGACCCATTTTTAAAATATGAAAACTCCAGTAAATATCAGAACACTCCCAGCTACCAGGAAGCCCACTACTAAATTTAGATTAAAGAATTCCATCTTTTTCAAGAATCATCAGACATATCAGCAACAACCATAACATCAACCCCATCCTACAGTCTTGTTGGATTAATTCTTGGAATGTCCCCAAGTAGCAGGAGAAAACAGGCATAGTGATGCCTCAACAATTTTATATTCCCAACAATTTTTCTTACAGTATCATCTGAAAGGTACATTTCCAAATTCAAATATATAAATTTTGTACTCTTAGTATCCTTATGACACTTATCAGAAGCAGAAAGCATGAGGAATAATTGTCTTCTATTTACCCAGAGCTGCCATGCGGCAATCCTTGCCAACTGAGCAACTGTTAGTGTGGCATCAGCTTGTGTTTTAAAAACATTCATTTCTGGATTCTTACATGAAGATCCTATTTTATCTCTGTTGATCTATTTTCTCTGCTTGCTACCAAGATGACGAATATCTTGAGCTGGGATTTTATCTAATTTCTTTTTCTCAAAATAATAAATAAAAAAACTATAGAAAATAGTATGTTAGACTTCCCATTATAAACTATAGTTGCTGAAGCATGAAGGGATTTTATTTGTAAAGTTCAATCATATACTTTTATCAAATACAAACTATAATAATGGAATGTTCCTATAAATGTCAGCACTTTATCATCTTTAACACTCAAATCCTTTAAAGAAAAAATAAAATGAAGAACACAAAGACAAATGTTGAGATTAGCCAGATGATCCATTTTACGGACCAAATACCATTTAAACAGAACAGTAGATAAAACATTTTAAGGTATTTTTATTTAAACTAAATAAAATATTTTTGCAGGCAAACTTCTGTTGAACACAAGGGCAAGCATTCATCAAGTCCCGCTGCCTGTTTTCCTCAGCTCAGTATTATGGTAAGCAAAACTGTGAGTCATAGACCAAGAGCTTTATACATGTTTAGTTATGTGGGTGGACCCTGACATTGATGTTGACTTGTCACAGCCAGCTGTCTTTGTAACCTATGGAGTAATCACTGATAAACTCAAAACACAATATCCCTTATGTGCCTTCCTGGGCAGAACCTGTATATCCTCACTGCAGTACAGAGGCCCCTTCTTAAAGAGATAGAAAGTTTTCTAGAAATAATCTCATAGTACTGAAGAACTGCAGTTTAAAGTAAAAAAAAAGTAAAGAAAACTGATTACAAGTGTAGTTTTTTCCCCTGTATTAAAGGTCAGGTATCCAACCTGCCTCTTCTAGACCCTCTCAGACTTTTGACAAGAGCTTATCTATATTTGTTATTTACAAAAATATGAATGAAAACCAGATTTTGTGGTGGTCTGAATGCAAGCTGGGATATTACTAAGTCAAAACTCTGTTCAGATACTGTTTGCACTGCAGAAGAATACCAGTTGCCTTAGCCTGGGTGAGCCTTTACTAGCTGAAAAGATAGTCCATGGAAATGAAACTGCATTTTTTTAGAGCTGAGTCAGCCTGGGTCAGGCAATACTAGCTTCTATTAAGTTACAGAGGTTTTCCTCATATTATTTACTAATGTATTGCTAAATATATTCTCAGATCCTTCCTGTTGGTTTTGCTGTATTGTTCTCCTTCAGTTCTTCTTTCTCTGTGTTATCTTCATCATTAAAAATAAATTTCCTATCTTTTCTCTTATCTGCTACTCATGCAAATCTCTTTACCTCTTACCCATCCTGTATTTCCTTTTTATTTTCCTTGTTCTTAGATTTCAAGGTTCTTCCTTCTTTTGGTTATTCATTCAAGTATTTTCCTTTTTCAAAGTCTCTTTGTCCACCTTCTCCATATCTCTGATATGAAACTCTTCTGCAATTTGGAATGGGTAGTGTGATTATTGCAATTGTTGAGATGTCTTTTCTGCCCATCCTTGCCCATTTTACCCTTTATTTAGTGTGAGCAGGTGTCACTTACTCAGTAAACCGTAGGAGAGGAGAATCTGCAGAATGGCTGTCAGGGTGCACACAGAAAACTGTTGTCATTTCTTGGCAGTGTGCTGAATATATATGCAGTTAACAGGAAACAATACAAGGATACATGTTTCAAAAAAACCCTCCACGCCAAAATCGCAAAGATAAGTAAGGCAGTGTTCTTGGGATCCGGTCCTGTTGTTAACTATCATAACTTCACTTTCAGTAATGAATCCCAGGCCAACACCAGCTTTGGATCTGGTCTGAGGTTTGTTCTACCGAGATTTTGCCAATTGCTCCTTTCCTCCATGCACAGAGTATGGTAAGCACAGCTCCCCTTCACAACCCTCAGCAGTTGCTCCACAGACGGGTTTTGACTGTGTAGGAGTTCCAACCAGAATAGAGTGTCTCTCAGAAGGGCAAAAAACTTGCACAAAGCTCCATATTTTTCTGCTTCCAGGTAGCAATCTAGTTCCCAGTCAGCCAGTTTAGAAAGAGCTTAGGTTTTTCTACTTGACAGCACAGAGCTCTGTATAAAGCAGGGAAGCCAAGATGCACTTCACATTCTCCGCTGATCCCTGCTTCATGCCCTGGATTCCAGGGATGGACATAAAGGCACTTTAGCCAGAGGGTATTCAGAGCACAGTAACAGCTGCTCTCATGCCTGGTCTCTGAGCACTGAGGGAGGGCTGCAGGTTCTTCAGCGTTCATAGTACTGACATTAGTCCTCAGAGTAAACAGCCTCTTTCTGTTACTCAGACACTGATCTCCAAAGTACTATTCCTGCCTTTAAAGATATTAAGAGCCGTGATCTGTTTTAAAGGAATATTGTCAAGATTTTTTTACCCACTCAAATAGCTTATGTTGAACGTTTTTGGTTATTACTTGCTTTGGCAGAAAGTTTCTTTCAACAACAAATACACACAAAGACCCAAACATCATAACAATGACTCCAATGGCACTCCTAAACCAAATTGTATGTGCATATTCTTTCTAACACAAACTTTCACTCAAAGCACTGTTTACTGTAGGGCACAAGTTATGTTGGTTTTGCATTTTTTTGACAAATGAACTTTGCATGTTATTTAAATCAGGGAAAGAGAAATTTCCCAGTGTCCTTGGTTTTTGTAGAGGTATCAAAAACTACTGTTAAAAGAACTGCTTTATGCAGGAAAAAGCAGTCCTCCAAACTGTTTTAATAATAATTAAAAAAAGGGTGATTGGAGACCCAGCAGGACCCACATGTAATAGGCTTCTCATGTGTGCATTTGTGACCTCCA